>VZTI01005560.1:217894-239453 GCA_013397865.1 Struthidea cinerea
CCGTTCCTCCCCCCCCCCCCCCCCAGCTATCTCTGGCAGAAGAATTAAACAGCTGCCACTGAGAGCAGGAATTGAGTTAAAAGCTGAAGAAATGCAGCGCTGGTAGCAGAGGTGACGCACCAGCTGGATGCATTCCAGGTCACTGCAGCCTGGCAGGCTCTCCAAGAGGACATCCCAGCGGATCTGGGCGGCACAGTTGGATTTTTCTCCCACGTATGCAAAAGCTATAACTCCTATGGAGCCAATCATTTCATGCTGGAAGCCCTGCAATTCATTTTTTAAATGGTTTGCCAATCAGGTTATTATGTTCAAGCTAAGGGAGAAAAAAAACCCTACAGAAAGACTTTTCATGGGGAAAGCATTCCGCTTGGGATTTCACTTGTCTTCCTGTGCCAAATTGGCAGGAGAGCTGTATAATTACAGTGCTTTTGCAAACAAAATTAATGTACAGCAAGTCTGTACACGGCCACCCTCCCATCCATGGATTTTATGGAGAACAGAGCAAAAGGATACCAGTTTTATTTCACAGTGAAACCACTCTTCCAAAACAGGAGTATTTTTAAGTAAAATCCCTGTGTGTTGCCACGGACTGTAGTCCCCTCTTCCATTTTAAAAGGCAGACAAACTTCACAACGCAAGAGCCACAGAGAACAGGGACAGCATCCCTCAGATCTGTGCTCCCACACAGGGATCAGGATGCAGGATGCTATATGAGATGTGGCTATAGAGACAGAAGAAGGGCTATTATGGATGTTGTTAAGCATAAAACCGTCTTTTCTTATGTGTCTGACCAGGAGACCCTATATTTTAGACTAAAATATAACCAAATGCATCTATCAAACCCCAATTCTCAAAAAAAGCTGCTTTATTATATATTAGAGGTTTATTTCCCCTTATTCTAGCAGCATATCAGTCCCATTAAGATCCACAACCAGCTTCCAAGAATCCTCGCTGCTGTCACAAATGTTCGTTCTGTGGATCCTAATTTCTCTTTGTTTTCCCTGTCACATTCAATATATCTCCCATTCATGAATTATAGACTTGCCTGATTTCCCTAACGCCACCCAGGAGTCTGCAGTAATTCAGGAACCCGGCAGAGGCTGGGGAGGTTCAAACCCTGGATGCTGAGACTCCTTTAGGATGAGAACAGAACACGGCACCTAATGCCCCGCTGACTGAGCTGGCCACATTCCTTTCCCTTATTTTCCCTCCAAAATTCCACTCCTAGCAGTTCACTCTTGAGGAGCTGAAGAGATGAGGATGATACACGTGTGTGGCCCCAGACCTGCTGGCATAGGATCCATAGGACACCTCACAGTGCATGCTCCAAAACCACGCCAAACCATTTTACTCCATCAAACCACTGCTCCTGAAGGCTGAGCAGTGCAGGTGACACTCCTGAAGGACAGGGCCATCCAGAGGGACCTGCACAAGCGTGAGGAGCAGGACATTCATGGGAATCGTGAGGTTCAACAAGGCCAGGTGCTGCGCTGGGTTGGGGTATAAGAACAAACTGGGAGAAGAAGTCATTGAGAACGGCCCTGTGGAGAGGGATTTGGGAGTGCTGAGGGATCAAGAGCTGGACAGGCCCGGGCCACGTGCACTTGCAGCCCCCTAATTGTGGCCTTTGAACCTGAGGAGCCAGCGATAAAGATGGAGAGACACTATTTACAAGGGCCTGGAGGGACAGGACACAGGGGAATAGCTTCCCACTGCCAGAGGGCAGGGATAAGTGGGATACTGGGAAGGAATTCTTCCCTGCGATGGTGGGGAGGTCCTGGCACAGGGTGCCCAGAGAAGCTGTGGCTGCCCCTGGATCCCTGGGAGTGTCCAAGGCCAGCATGGACAGGGCTTGGAGCAACCTGGGATAGTGGAAAGGTGTCCCTGCCCTTGGCAGGGGGTGGCACTGGATGGGCTCCCTCTCAAACCAAACATTCCGGGATTCTGTGACATGATTCTGTGATTCCCTATTTCCCAGCAACATGAGACACATCCCCTTTTGCTCCAGAGTCCCAGCCCAGATCTTTTTTTTTTTGGAAACAGAACAAGATCTGTCATTTCAGCAGCACCCCCACAACACTGGGATCATTGAAGAATTTACTCAGTGACCTTTCAGCTGCAGATAAGCACATACACTCCTTAAACATTAACTCCTTCCAAACCCATATTAATTTTAGCATTTTTTTGGACACTTTAATGATACTGATACAACTGTAATTTAGAGCAACAAATGCCAAACACATTCCAGTGCTTTCTTCAGCTTGTGAGAAGCTCAGCACGGCAATCAAACCACACGTGTGGAGTTGAACACGAGCTCTAGAGCTGCTGCACTGACAGCTTCTCTCCAACTCTTCGTGGTCCTTTACCATTGTAAGAGGCTTTGTTTTTATTGTTTGGGGGGGGGCTTAAGTCATCTTACATATACTTCTCTGGCAGTTCTCTTGGGGGGAGTGGGAAACATCTTTTTAAGAGGATTTTAAATTATTTTAATCTGAAGAGCATTATAAACGTTTCCCACTATACAGCAAGAACAATCTGTTGTTGGTGTTACATTAATCCTGGCGAGCACTCGAAGGGCAGAAACACAATGGGGTGAAATTGTTACAGATGGCCTCAGGGTTATTCCAATACTTGAACAACTGGAAAAACGGGGTGGAATTAAAAACATGGGCCCAAGCATAGGAAACGCCTCATGATAAGATCACGGTGCCCAAAGAGAGGAACATAAAACTGCTGAAGAGGAGACAGCTGTAGAAATTAAGAATGAGCCTTGTAGAAGCACAAGAAGTATTTTCTAGCCCAGATGGAAAAACCATCCATCCTTTTCCACTCAAAAAGAAAAGAATAACCAGCAGGAAAATTATCTTTCTTCCATTTGGACAAATAAAATGTCACAAGGTTACTGCAGAGAACAACCCAGAACTGGCAAAATGGAAGAGAGGAGAGATAATCTAATAGGCCTTTTCTATCTAATTTTTATGATTCTCATGAAAAATGACCTGAATAAGTGAAGTTATTTGCCCTTGTCCTCTTTGTTCATATTGGATTTAGTCATAAGGGAAATCCTGCCAAGGATAGTATGTTTTACTCAATTTACTACCCTTTGTGATTGCTCTATAAAATATTGGATACATGATAGGAAAGGTTAGGGAGGTTTGGGGCAGGGGTTTTTTGCAATGGAAAAAGAAGGAACACATTGAGCACTTGCTGGCAGTAAAAATTAAGACAACAACAACTGATGGAATTTTCTGAGGAGAATGTTTATCTACCAGTCTATGTTCAAAGAATTGTATTTAACCCAAATATGGTATAACTTTAAAAAAAAGCAATTGAGTATTAAACAAACAGTCTCTCGCAACATTTCGGTTCCAAGTAGGTCACAAATAACACTGGAGTCAGAAGCTCCATCTCTCTGCTGCACAGACTCTGTAATTGCCAGAAGCTGAGGTTTCCTTTGAATTCCCAGTATTTATGATCCTGCTACTTTCGGACTCTCGCTGTTAATCATACGGTTACACTGCTCCTGCCATTACAGCACGAGGCAAGAAATCAGAACCTGCTCTTCCAGGCTTTGCATTTGTTGTCGCTGACTGATCCTACACCGAGCTGTGAGTCCCCTTTGCCGACTCCTTCCGTGGAACCCACCCCCAGCCCCAACATCTGTGCCGACAGAACCTGGGTCATGCACAGTGCAGCCTGCGAGCCATAAATAACACGGAGAACTCTGGCAAAGCCCAGGCGCAGCCCGTCATGAGCACCACCAACCCGTTCTTGGGGACTCCAACCCACTGAGGTTGTTTCCCTAAAGCTATAAAGGCCAGCCACAACGATGCAGGGTCTGTTAAATCCTGGGAACACATTCCCTGCGCACCCCATTCCACGTGCAAGCTGTGTTGTAAGATTCCAGGGAGACGTTTGGGCATTTCTCCCTTACCATTCAATCCTACCCCAAAAACAAGAGCCTGGGAACTTGCAGCTGCGCCGTATTGTCGTAAGTGGTGTCAAAAATTCCAAGCAAATGAGTACCACATGTCTGGGAAGCAGACCCTTTTCCTGGGCTGACCTTGGAGGCTGAAGGGCTGCCCCTTTGCTGACAAAAGGATTGCAGGAAGAAAAACATCCCGAGTGCCGCCGTGTAACTGCGCAGGTGAGGTCCTGCAGCCCTTTGCCACAGAGAGCACGAATCGAGTGTTAGGGATGAGAGCGGATCCCATTTCTCAGGAGCTTCCCTAAAAGCTGAATGGACTCCCACAGAGTGGCCCTTGTTACCTCACACACTTTGTTTTTTTACGGGGGATTCTCTAAATCACTGCTGCTGTCGCATCCCCCATGGATTTATTAGGGCTGTTCTCGGAATGAATACGGGGAGACAAAGGCAGAACAGAAGCCCTGACTCACCTTGTGGAGGTTGGGTTTTTTGCTGCCATTGGAAAGATGGACATGCTCCTCTCCAGCTGTGTCAGACATGAGCATCAGAAGGCCTGGAAATTATACATGTTACTCCTTAACCTCTTTCACAGCAAGGTCCTCCTGACCCTTTACTTGGGATTAAATTACACACATTTACAAAAACTAATTGTCTGCAACGTATTCCAATTACAAGTCTAATTATACTTATCTAGCTGTTGCCTGACCGACTTGGTCTGGAATCAAACCATGCTTTTTGCTTTATTCCATATTAAATTGGGCTGAAAAGCTTTCTGGAGTTCTGGAAGTTCAGAAATAGATAAAATAGGAGCATCTGAGGTCTGAGCACATAAAAGGCCAGGCCAACACAGAAGAGCTTTCCAAGCGCGCATCAGAAGGATCCATCAGGATTTAATAAATCCTGGACTCAGCATCTTTACTTGAATATTAATTGTTTCCAAAAGACAAAGAAAACCTGCTCGGTTCCAAGCTTCAGGAGGGTCTTTCATCCAACCAGAGGATTATGTCAGTCCCTCCCGATCTTGGAACACATAAATCCATTTTACACTACTTTCCTTTTTGGAGGCTCTGAACAAGTCTATCAAAACCTTGCAGTTACATAATAAGGCAATAATTACAATCAAAAATTTGTGTCTAAATGGGTTTAAAGCAATATGGACCACTGTGCTCAAAGGACAGCAGTCAGTGACTCCACGTCCAGCTGGCAGCCAGAAACAAGGAAAACAGGGCTGATACTTGGGCTTGTCTAGTCCAAAACCACCATTAATTACTTGAGTAACACCACAGGCTGATGTGAGGAGGATGGTTTGGGTTGGGAGGGACCCTAAAGATTGTTAAAACTCCAACCTGGCCTTGGACATTTCCAGGGATGGGGCAACCACAGCTTCTCTGGGCACCCTGTGCCAGGGCCTCACCACCCTCACAGCCAAGAATTCCTTCCCAATATCCCATCTCTCCGTGTCCTGTGGCAGTGGGAAGCCATTTCCTGTGTCTTGTCCCTCCATCCCTTGTCCCAAGTCCCTCTCCAGCACTCTTGGAGCCCCTTTGGGCAGTGGAAGGCTCTGGCTGGCCAGTCAAGAGAAGTCATTGATGCCCCGAACTGCGCACAGCACAGGACTGAGGAAAACCAGGTGAGGAAGCCAGACTTCTCTGATCTCTGACCTGGCAGGGAGGAGATTAACAGGAGTCTGCCCACAGCTCTCTAAACAGCAGCTACAAAGGTGACAGAGCACCGGCGTTGTGAGCTCTGCAGGAGCCTCTTCTCAGGCAGCCCAGAGCATCTTGGCCACCGTGCCCAGGACCAGCCCGAGGATCAGATTAAGTCCAGGGAGGAAAGGATGCCACTCCCTCTTTGTCTGCTGCATGGACTATGCCCAAGTGAGCATCAGCTATGCCCCATCGCAGCAGCCTCAGCAATTAACACCCTCTTCTCACCCATCAGTTCCTTGTGACAGAGTTCATCCCGTAAGGAATCACAGTGTGCATTTAGTTTTCTGCTCAGAATTTGCACCATCTAATTTACTCATAATTAGCATAGATGATCTAATATCCCTTTCTGATCTTAATTCCCACCAAACCCATCAAATTCAATCTCCCTTTTTGTGCACAGACTACAAAAGCTCGAGTCATTGCAATTCCTAACCGGTTCCACGCTGGTGTAAACAAGAGACTTAGACCCTTAAATTTCCAAAGAGCTTGAAGGCAGCATTGCATTAATGAACCTCCTGGAACAACCGTGTGTCTGTGAAGAAGAATGTCAACCACTTGTATGGCAGCCTTTGAAGGTCTCTCCAAGGAGGAAACGAGCCATCAGCCCGGACAAATTCCCCAGCTGGGTTTTGATGGATCACAAGACAAACAGATCTGTACAAAGAGACGCTGAAATGGTTTTACAAGGCCTGGTACCCCTGACCTCGGCTCTACTCTGTCCTGCTCCGCTCACACAGCCTGCCAAAAACCTCTTCAGGTGGGCACACACGGATTCGGGGATGCAGAATGGTTGTGACAAAATCTGAGCACCAAGACAGCACTTTAATATCTGCGTAGAAAAAGGGGGGAAAAAGCAACACTTTTCACGTGGGCGATTTGATGTTTATCTTCCAGGCCCAACAAGCTGAGACAGGTTCACACCTTATACTGTCTAAAACAATCCAAAAGAGGGACTTTGCACAAGGGATGGAGGGACAGGACAGGGGGGAATGGCTTCCCACTGCCAGAGGGCAGGGATGGATGGGATGTGGGGAAGGAATTGTTCCCTGGGAGGGTGGGCAGGCCCTGGCACAGGGTGCCCAGAGCAGCTGTGGCTGCCCCTGGATCCCTGGCAGTGCCCAAGGCCAGGCTGGACACTGGGGCTTGGAGCAGCCTGGGACAGTGGAAGGTGTCCCTGCCTGTGGCAGGGGTGGCACTGGATGAGCTTTAAGGTCCCTTCCAACCCAAACCATTCTGGGATTCTAGGGAAACACCTGTCAGATGACTCCTGCTGTGACATCCCAGTCTGTTCTGGGAGAAGGCTGCTGCTTTTCTCAGGAATTCATCAAGTGGAAAGTAGTTCTACGAACACAAACACTTGTGCACCCCACGCTGTATTAATGTGGATTCCAGTTCCCAAGGGAAGTTCGACATTAGTTCCTAGCACACATCACCACTGAAATGTATCACTCTCTGTTTCCTACATAATAAAAAATTGAACAAAGGCTCTCAAATTACTAATTAGATGCCATTGCTTAAATAAGTGTGCAGAGAAGCAGCGGCCAAAATAAAGGAGTTCTAATTTTAATGAAAGGACAACAGTGTACGACTGATATTTGACCAAGCAGGGAGTAGAAATTTCTGTGAGGAGAACAAAAGCCCAATTGAAGGAAAAAAAAAAAAAGTTTACAATCAAATAATCAAATCTTTAAATCAGCAAGCTGGGATTCTTGACTTAAATACAATTAAAATCAGCAACAGGTTTAAAAAACAGATTTAAAAACAGAAGTAGGTAAATGAAATAACCATTTCCTCTCCCAGCAGACAAAGCTCCAGGATTCCCTTTGCCAAGAAAATAGGAAGTTTTAAGAGAAATTGAGTATTCAAAAGAAATTACACCTATTGCAGCCCTTCCTCATATAAAATACAGTAATAATCCAAAATATTGATTAGGGAAAACAATAAAAGGAAGGCAAAAGCTACCTTAAATAGGATGGTACATAGTAAAATGCAGCTCTCCCACCCTTCCCCACCAGGAATGCAGTCGCACGCAGGCTGTGTCTATACACAGGAATACAAGAGGAAAAATTAAACCGGGTGTAACGACAACAAACAGAATGGAAATGGAATCCATTCAGATCCTCCCACTGTCGAATTCCTTGGATGATGACTGTTGCAATGGGCATAAATTCAAAATACAAAAATCCAGAAGCTAAAAGATGTCGGTTCACTGCCACTCTACCTTTGCTGGGGCTGTGTGAGGCACTCGAGGAGTTCAGAGCATGATAAAAGTCAGCTTTTTTTCAGTGCTCACCATTACTTTTGAGTGGCACCAATGCCAAACCCCAGAGCTACAAGGGCTTTTGTGCCATCTAATTAATCCCTGCAAAATTTTTATCCAAGAAGCCTGAAAACAGCCTTGCAAGGGAAATATCAATCATTCCTTTCCAGGGATATGGAAAACAAAAATCCAGACAAACTACAGATCTTGTCCCCAAGTCATACAAGAACTCAGCTCCTGTGTCGTGCTTTTGTCCTTCCCTTGCCTTGATGGGAAATCTCTTGGCATCTCTTCCCCTTAAACCTAAGAAAATACCTTGGCACACTGCAAAAGAGTTCATTTCCAAGAGAGAAAAACATAAGTTTGCCTTTGACAACTGTTTTTTAGATTGAAATATCCTCTTGAACAAGAGAATTTTCCATACTGGAAAGGTGTGAAAGCTCTCCAGCTTCTCCTTGCCAGGTTTTAATCAGTATAATCCAGGACTAACTTCCCAGGCACAGAAAATGGGGAGGTTTTGGGTTTTCCCAGTCCCACAGGGAGTTCTGCTGCTGAGGGATGAATAAAACAGGTCAAGTCTGCTGTGCTCTGTGGGCTCCAGCAGCTCCATCCATAATTCATGGTGTTGACACATCTACCTGCTGCTTGGGAAAGATGAGCACAGGCAAACATGACACGGGGAAGAGGTTTTTTTCTTCTTTCACTCTCATTTCCACTCTCCCAACAGAAAATAAAAAAAAATGAAGAAGCTGAAGAAGCAGAGTAGGGATTAATCCCAGAAGAATAAATTTATTGCTTCCACGCAAGCCCCTGGCTGTCCAGGAGCACATGTACGCTCATAGAAAGCAAGTCTTACACGTTATTTTGAAAAGTTAAACATGGCCATTTACCTTTGTAATGATCAGTCTGAAACTTCAGGGAAACAGACAGCCCTGTGAAATGGGATATATCCCCGGGAAATTCAAACAGCCAAGAGTGTTTAGATGGTTCAAAACTGAATGTTTTTCAAACACGGAAAACTTCTGAAGTCTGGTAAGTGGGAAAATTGACTATAGGAAAGTGCTTAATTTATACAATCCCAGAATGGCTGGGTTTGGAACGGACCTTAAAGATCACCCAGGTCCAACCCCTGCCATGGGCAGGGACACATTCCACTAGTCCAGGTTGTCACAAGCCCCGTCTAGCCTGGCCTTGGGCACTGCCAGGGATCCAGGGGCAGCCACAGCTGCTCTGGGCACCCTGTGCCAGGGCCTGCCCACCCTCCCAGGGAACAATTCCTTCCCAATATCCCATCCATCCCTGCCGTCTGGCACTGGGAAGCCATTCCCTGTGTCCTGTCCCTCCATCCTTTGTCCCCAGTCCCTCTCCAGCTCTCCTGGAGCCCCTTCAGGCCCTGCCAGGGGCTCTGAGCTCTCCCTGGAGCCTTCTCCTCTCCAGGTGAGCACCCCCAGCTCTCCCAGCCTGGCTCCAGAGCAGAGGGGCTCCAGCCCTGGAGCAGCTCCGGGGCCTCCTCTGGGCTCTCTCCAGCAGCTCCAGGTCCTTGTGCTGCTGGCCCCAGGGCTGGGGCAGCTCTGCAGGTGGGGCATCACCTGAGCACAGGGGCAGAATCCCCCCTCAGCCCAGGGCACGGGCGTTTCAGGGTGCCAGTGCACGTGGCCAGGGCACGGCCAGCTTCGGATGCCCCAGCACCCCCAAATGCCTGTCCCCAGGGCTGCTCTGCAGCCATTCCCTGCCCAGCCCGTGGTTGTGGTTCACGCTGTATGAACGCCAGGAGGGCTCCCTGTCCCCCGAGCAAGCCCCGTGGCCATTAGCACACGATGACAAGCTGGGGTCACGCTGTGCAACACTCCGGCATGTGGAGGATCACGCCTTTAGTTTGTATGCAATTAAGACCATTTCATTGTCTCATCAGGTTCCCTGTGATACCCAATTAAGTAATAACACAAGGAAAGTGCTCTTAATTAATGAGGAAAATGCTCTACAAGCTAGACACAGGTGTGTGCATCTCTAGTAGGGCCTGAACAGTTGAACAGATCATTTAATCTTTATTAAAAAAATCCCCACTCAAATTTGTATCTAATTAGCTCAATAGCAGGATCCTTTCTGATTTCTTCCAGGGGGGTTAAATTTCTTTGCAATATTCAACAATCAAGTGGTTTACAAAAGACTCAAATTAAAACTGACACTTGGAGTGCAAGAGTGATCACAATTTACACATCGTTATTCTGGGGATGGAACAAACGGGTTTAAAGCATCTTTCTCCTTGCAGTGTTTTTACAAAATCAATCTCCTCTATCGATATTGAATGAGCACATTCGTGTTTATTCTTATACCAGCTCTGCTATTTGGGTTGAGCTAAATGAAAGCCCATCCCCACTGTTAGATTAGTCAGGGCAACATCTTTTAAAGAAAGATACTGGAAAAAGGCAGAATATCATCCTAAGTCTCGTCCTTACACGCTTCAGTGAACGGAACGGCAAAATTTAACTGCAAAAAGTGACATTTCCATCAAGTGCAGCAGTTTTGTACCCCAATTTCTTCAGCTAAGTAAAGTGGGCATGTGTCCTTCGATGCATTAAACACACAGGGCCATCTTACAGAACTATAGGGAAAGCTGTATAGCCACTGGAGCTGGTATGAATAACTCCAGTAACCTTTATCTCCCATTTCCCATCGCTTGGTTTCAGTGCCATTCCAACCCAAATCAGTCGGAATTATTTAAGCCACAGTTTTCTACCTTTGTGCCTCCCTTGTTCTGAATCAGCCCTGGAACAGGCCTGACTCTTCTGAGACAAACGAAGTTCAGACCTTATCTGAGTATTTTTTTTATCCAAAAATTTGGTTACCCTGAGTTCCAACCTAGGATATTCCACGAACTCTGAGCACTCCTATGTCCGTAAGCTCCCCTGCTCATTTCCAGCCTCGTCTTTCCCCCTCCCTACCAGACCACCACATCTGGTTGCAACACTCAAACACTGGCGAAATTCTAAATTTCTTCCCCCAGCTGAGAATCAAGTATGGAAACAAAGTCCTAAATTCTGATTTTAGGAGCAGGAATTGCAAGGAACATTATTTGCAGGGAGTGAGGCACATGAAAATCTGCCCTTGCCTTTCTTCCCAGATCCTCAGGCACAGTCACCTTCCCTGGGAGAGCAGCCTTCCGCCTCTTCAACTCTTTTTTCCCCAGAGAGCAGAAGAAACCAGCTTTCTAGAAACTCAAATCTTACTCACAGCACAATAAAAGCCTTTGATTTTTAAAAAATATTGTAAAAAAATTTCAAAGTGCCTATCCAGGCTACAGCAGCCTGTCCAAAATCTTCTACAGCAGGTCCCTGTGGGGAAAGGTTGGTAAAGAGGACAGAGCTGTCAACCTGTACTTTCATAACCTCCCACCCTAGTTTTTCATCACAAGGTTCGTCCCTAAGCTCTGCATTTCTTACTTCAGCTGCTCATTTTCAGCTCTTGAAAGTTTCGGTACAAAGGAGCCAGGGAGACAATTTTTCCTCTTTGATCAATCACGTCCCACTGTTCAGAAAACAGGCTCCAAACCATTAATCTTGCTTATGTTATCCAAACGCTTGCTAGGATCTCATCTTTCCTATAATTTATTTAGCACTGAGTCCCTTGACAATACATCTGAGGTATTCTTAGATCGCTTCAAACATCAGTCGGGCCAGGAGTTCTGATGGCGAGGCAGAACTGGCAGGGATGAGTTTTAGATGCAGACAAAGACTGATCGATGCACGTGGCACTTTTTCTGGGAATGCCATGAATAGTGTCCAGCTGTCCCTCGGTGAAGTCTGGCTTCAAGGAGCACAAGGGATCACCTGGAGACATCCAGGCACTACAATACATCACCTGGAGCCAGAGGATTGCAATAGAGGCTTTGCCTTGCTGCTCGCAGGATTCTTGCTGCATCGTTTTACCTGGTGCTGACACACACTTGAAACTCCATTTTATACAGTTCCCTCAATTAATTTCCTAGGACACAGCAGCCAGAGGTGAACACCTGGGATAAGATCGATTTGGGGAGAGAGGAAGTTGACATATGGTTTGCGTACAGCAATTGTAGCGGTGGTTGCACTGCATGAATCCCTCCCTCAACTGGCCCTGTGTGGAGACCCACCAGACACCACCCAGCTCCTCATCACATTCCCAACCAGTCCAGGTTTCCACAGGTATTTCACAGCTCTGAGAGATTCTCTCATACAATGAGGGAGCTGGGGAGAAAAGGAGGCTCAGGGGGGACCTTCTGGCTCTCCACAACTCCCTGACAGGAGAGTGGAGCCTGGTGGCGTCAGGCTCTGCTCCCAGGGAACAGGGACAGGACAAGATGGAACAGCCCCAAGTTGTGCCAGGAGAGGTTTAGATTGGATATTAGGAAAATTCCTTCCAGAAAGAGCTGTGCAGCCCTGGCACAGCTGCCCAGGGCAGTGCTGGAGTCCCCACCCCCAGAGGGATTTCAAAGCTGTGTGCATGTGGCACTTGGGGACGTGGGTCAATGGCGGCCTTGGCAGTGCTGGGGAATGGTTGGGCTCCATGGTCTTGGAGGGCTTTTCCAGCCCGAACAATTCTGTGATTCTATATAGGGGGATACATCTATCACATAAATATAAATCTTTTCAACCTTCACTCTCAGCAATCCAATTCCATTCCCATATTCACCATGTGCTCCACAACATTTTCGGGCTTGTCTCCAGCTCCAGTTAATTTGAGCTGTATCCCAAACCCACTCTTCCCACAGTGCCATCCTCCACAGGAGTTTTTAACCAGAATGAGGTGGTAATTTTAATGTGAAGGTTGGCCCATTAAATAAAACCTGATGCTTCAATCAGCAAACTCCATCACCCCCTCACGCAGCCCCTGCGCCACGGCCAGGGGTTAACGGCGCCTGGTGCCTTCCTGCAGCTCTTTCTGCCTGGGAAGAAAATACTGTTCATATTTTCACCCATTTAAATGTCACCCACAACCAGCCTAATCCTTGACAAGAACACACCCTGCATTGGTCTCTGTAGTTTTAAAGGAAAAGTGATCAGTTTTAGAGATTAGAAGTGCTCTTTTCCTTGGATCACTCCTTACAACAGGCAGTTCACCTTTAAAGGGTTCCCCCTTTAAAACACCAACTTCCTTGGATGCATGGGAGGGCACTCAGTGCCTGGAATTTTCTCTGGGATGCTCCTGCAGTCAGACTCTCCCTCTGATAAGCCAACCAGACTTAGCTCTGTGTTTCTCTGTGTGCATTTTTTCTAGTTCTCAGACTATTTCTGCATTTCTTCCGTTCCCCTACAACTTATCCAGGAGCTATTTCAGGATGTTGAAATGGAAATCACACACAGGAAAGTCACAAGCACCAAATACAGAAATGAAATCTGTTCTCTTCTAAATATTTTCTTGCTCATACACCTAAAAATTAAAAAAAAAAAATTAAAATTGCCTTTTTTGCTACAGCATGGCTGCTGGCTTTTACATCCACCTGCTCTGTAATCCCTCTGAGCACCACTGCTCATAAAGCAACTCCCTCCAGCTCTCTCAGAGCCCCTTTAGGCACTGGAAGGTGCTCTAAGATCTCCCTGGAGCCTTCTCCTCTCCTGGCTCCCGAAATCCTGTTGCATCCACTGTTAGTTCCTTGAAACCTTTCTAAAATCCATCCATTGACCACAATAACCCCTTTTTAATATGATTAATACAATATTTGTTTGCTAGCATACTGCCAGTTTTCTCCATCAGAATATCACTTGGTACTAAAATGTCTCCCAGGTCACAATTTAAACAAGAGCTTCCCTGGACCCATCCCAGAGGTCTCAGCAGGGCACCGGCTCTGCAGGAAGGCAGGACCAGGGTGAGTTCTCAGTTCTGCTGCTCTGCTTTGAGCTACTTAATTGAAAACAGTCATTTAAGCACGGTCAACTCGATTTAATTTCCTAGTGATGACAAAAACTGCCAACTGATTTAGGCATTATGAACTTAAAATTAAGTTGATATTAACTTGACTGTAAGTAGAAAGCAGATCTGCTCTAACAGGACTGAGTTCAAGTCTTTAAGCTCCCCTTTATTCATTGGGGTTTGGCTGCCTCTGGGTGCTCTTGCATAAAACCATTTTTAAGAGATGTTTATTGTAGACAGGGCAGAATCCCAACTGGGTAAATTGAAATCAAAAACCTTTGAAAAATGGATTTTCACAACTTTCCTGATCTACGGATTTAAAGAGACACAAGTTTTGAGAAACTAAATAACCCAAAGTGAAAATCCACATAAGAATACAACCATGTCTTTAACCTCTAATGATGGCTTCTCACCCATTCTGTAAAGACTGTATTCAGAAATAAATCTCAGATAATCTGGGATGATGGACATGAAACAAAATCTCTCAATTTTCCGCTTTATTTTAGCATATGAGAACAAAATTCTGAGGGTTTGCTAATAATGTGTATTACAGACACACTGCCAAGCAGGAATAAATTATCCCTGCGTAGAAGAATCCCTCTAAGATGAAACACTGAAGGAACAGCAATTTTAATGGACCAGCTCGATTTTCCGGGCATTTTGGGAAACAAAAGTGGCTTTAAAAATAAGGTATCTACACACTTTTTTCTTCTGAAATTTGAGTGACACAGTTATCTTGAAAAAACTATTTTTAAAGGCTTCCAGCTCTCTAACTTCCCTGGGTTATCTGATAACACTCTGGCTTCACTTCCCAGTGTTAATTGGGTTTGTTCCTGCGCTCCTGTGTGTTGCCTACAAATACAAAAATGAACCAAATCAGGCAGAAACCATCAGGGTTAATTATAATCAGTGCCAGCATCTCGAGTGCTATTTGTGGCAGCAGTGGGTTTTTATCTGCTCTCGGAATATGAGACACTCAGTAAAACAAACACAGAAGGGAACTCAGGAACTGTGTCCCCATGGATTCAGGTGCTTTTTGGGAAGGTTTAAAACGCAGTCTCTGCGTCCTCTGTGCAGAGTCTCTGTTTGCCCAGTTTTTGTGGTTTCTTACTGTCTCCAGCTACTTGAAACGAATGTAAAATGCCTGGGGGTTTTATAGCCTCTCATGCTGCTGATCCTTCCTACTGTTACCACTCTGGCGGGAAACACGACTCCCAGAAAACTGCTCCAATTAAAACAGATTTCCGCTCTCCGTACCAGGAATAGACTCTGGATACTCCCCAGTAACTGTAAAATGGATACTCCCATTAAATTATTTCAACATAAAAAGATTTGCAGACAGTACTGATATCCAGCTAAACATCTCCATGAGAACACATCTTAAGTAAATTTAGTATCTGGGGTTTTTTCCACTCCCTCTTTACTTAATGGCAACACCCCTAAAAGTACAACAGCTCCTGGTGTCTACCTTGAGGCAGGAAAAGAAACACTGCCCTGTTTTCTCCTCCCTCAGGCCAGCCCATGTTCCTGGAACCCTGCCGGTATCTCCAGAGGGCAAGCGGAAACCAAAAGCCAAAAAATAAGGGATCATTTTCCCAAGTGTTCTTCCCACTATATTTGGGTAAACAGAAACACCCACAGAAAGCAAGAAATATGAAAAAATATGAAAAAAAATCATAAAAAGGTAAAGATCATAGGAAAGTCAGGTAAAACCTAACCTAAACTGAAGACACAACTTCCTCCAGGAAGAAAACTCCATGATCCATAAGCCCCATGGCTTATCCTGATAGCCAGAAAATCCTGATAACACCAAGAAAAACATATTCCAGAATCAACACCCTCCCTGCCCCAGGGGGAAACTCTGCTGAGGTCCTCTCAGATTTAAAAACAAGATTGTCAGCGAAGTAAAGCCCAGCTAATCCTGACTGCCAGCACAGTCCTGGGGAGAGAGGTCCCACACGGAGAGAAAATTCAAATCAGGGTTTTCACAGATCGAAGGCAGCAGCCTGAACTGCAAACCTGAGCAAGGGTGACACCAGAACAGTCCCCACAGCCCTGGTGGCACATGAGAGACATTTCCATATGGCAGGAATCAATTGGCTCTGAAACCCGTACAAAACTTTAAATGAAGTTAAAGGGCACAATAAAGGAGCCCGGCCACAGAGAGTCCAAACCTTCCCATTCCCTCATGTGGCAGAGAAGGGGGAAGTCGTCACTGCAGCATCTTCCACTGCTTCATTTATCTCTCTCAGCAAGTACAGACATTACCAACCCTTTCTGCCCTGTTCCAAATGGGAAACTGAGGCACTGCTCATGCAGTTCGGGAACTAGAGGGAAATTTGGGGCATGGGAAGGAGCAGGTGCCAGTCTCCCACCGCTGGCTCACGAGACCATCGTTCATCCCTAGCAAATTACGAGCCACAAGGTAAGGGGTTAGAGATTTGGGTTCTCTGGCAGGGACATCTCCCCTGAATGAAGAAGTTCAGCACGAGGCTGAAAATTCATCCCGAAAAAGTCTCCACTGAAGACAATTCTGCTACGTGGAATTGGTTAAAGCCAGCAACACTGGCCACAAAGAGAGGAAGAAAAGCTTCCCAAGGGCTGAACACAAACACGAAACCTCAGGCTTTGTGGGGGAGAGGGGGAAAATACACAAACTGTAGGCAACGGGAGGGAATATGCACAGTCAGGTGCCAGGAGCATCAGTGAAGAGCATCAGGAAAGCAGGAGAAAGTCAAGGACACCCAGGGAAACACCCGTGGTGAAAGTCACACTAAACTCTGCACGTGCGTTTAGTGCTGGCAGGAAAAAACGACCTTGGATTATGGAGAAGAATGGTTTCCTGCTGCTTTCTCCAGCCTGTGCTCAGAAACACCGGCCTCTGCAAACACGCCTTGTGGATCAGCACGGCGGCCTCCAAGAAATACCTGGCTGCCATGGATTTCCTCTTCCCGCAGATGAGCACCAATACTGGCGGATCGCTGTGGTCACGAGAAGTAACCGCGCCTGCCGGGAGCAGCGACGATGTCAGCTGGAACCAAGCGGGGGGGAAAAGATTTCAGGGATCCGGGAAAAGAACGCCAAGGGAAAGTCTAAGTCAAGGTTTGGCAATCTTCACACGGTGCCATGCCAGGCTTTTCCTCCCCACTGGCTCGAGGGTGCCAAGAGAAGCCGAGGAGGAGCTGGTAGGAGCTGCCTCTCAAACCAGCAGGGATCTGCTTCCAAGCAGGACAGCGGCTTTTGCCGAGCCTGCAGCTCGGGGAGAGGCAGGAATTGCAAGCTGCAAATTCCTCTTGCAAACCAGTGCCTCAAAATGCCAAGGCTGTTTGCTCCACACTGCACCCACAGCCTCCTTGCACATCCACAGGCTGTCGGTCCCTGAGCTAAAAGATGCCTCCGGTACCAGATACAAGAGAAGGCCCCCAAAAAATCATGGAACTGAACAAGGCTGCACGACCGATGAGAGAATATTTGGATCTGAGCGATGGAGCAATATTGGAGGGAAGGGAGAGACCACGAATTGCAGAGCCAGCATCTTTCCAACTAACAAGACACCTTCCCAGATGAAACTGCTGATGCATCCAGGAAAGGCACAAGCTGAACACAGGAGAAGGACACTTCGAAGGGGAAATGAGGCACAAAGTCAGACAAAAGCGTTCATAAAAAAAATGAATTTTCTGTTGCTATATATGGACGCAGGGAGCCTGGATAACAAGCAGGAACAAATGAAATCCTGGCCAGCAGTAAGAAAAAAAATGAGCACGTGACTGGACTTGAAAATCATTAGTCCCATGGTGTTGGGATATGAAAGGAAGAGATGGCTGCAATGTATCCTTAAAAAAAGGTGGGAAAGCTCACCCTCTCTGACAGTTACCAACACCGCAGGAAAACTGAATTTCCAGGGCAGAAACTTGGTGTGTTTTAATGGGCGAAACCAGGAGGAGGTTCTGGGAAGCACCAAAAGAGTTGAGTCCCTACAGGGAAAAAAACCCCTGTGGGGTTATGGAGGAGACAGGAGAGATACAGAAACTCTCATGCAGCAAGTAATTACAAGAGATTAGTTTCCCAAAATCACAGGTGACAATTTGCAACACCAAGTAACTGATTTGGGCCTCGTTACAAGCAATAAAGCTGCAGAAATCACTGGACTGGAAGCCTTGACGGTGCAGAAAAAGAACCGGCTCGCATTTAAATATATCCAAGTCTCGTAATTCAATCAAGATTGCAAAATGTCTTGAGTTCAATAATTGATTTTAACCTGTATGACATTTGTACTTTTTAGTTAGCATCTTAATGAAATATCAACATAATCACAGGCTCATAGAACCATGTGGGTTGGAAAAGACCTTTAAGATATGGAGTCCGACTGTAATGAAAATTGGCATCACTTGATTTTCCATAAATACAAGGTAGCAGAGGAAAAATTAAGGAATTTGCATATAGATGATCCACTCACCAAGTTTCAAAGTGCTTTTGGGATCAAAAAGGAAACAGCTCCAGAGAGAAGTTTGAAAAAGCTTCTGAGGCAAATCAGAGCTCGCACTCCCCTCACAATCAATGGGAAGACACCAGAAAGATTGTTTAACAATTTATATTAAAGCAATTACAGGACACAGCAAAAATGAAACAACACGGATGAGTCAAGACCAAGCTGTGTCAAACCGAAACAGCCTGGTGAAACCCAATAAAGGCGAGTGCAGGAGCAGTGCACATCATGCAGGTGGAGAATTCCCAGCTGGGCTGATGGACAGGAGAAAACAACCCCGAGGGGATATTGGATCACAAGTAAAATGTCAACAATACAATGGAATTGCCAAAAAAAAAAAAGAAAAAGAAAAAAAAAAAGGAAAAAAAAAGGCACTTCAGATTGTTTTAAGAGTGCCATGTGGAAACCAGCACTATTTCACTTTATACAATGCTGACAAGGCCTCGCAGTGCCAAGTCTGAGGAGAGAGAGAAGTAAACACACCAGAGCACAGAGGAAAGCTGAGGAAATAATAAAGAGATTTGGATACAAAATGATCCATAGGAACACATTAAAGGACCTTGCCAGCCTGGAGGAAAACAAACTGGAGGAGGATGTGACATGCTCCCATCAGTGACAGCAGAAACAAGGGGATGGGCTATTCAAAGCAAAGTATCTTCATTTCTCAGAGATCACAAAATCCCAGGATGGCTTGGACTGTAAGGGACCTTAAAGATCATCCAGTGCCACCCCTGCCATGGCAGGGACACCTCCCAGTATCCCAGGCTGCTCCAAGCCCCAATGTCCAACCTGGCCTGGAACAATTCCAGGGATCCAGGGGCAGCCACAGCTGCTCTGGGCACCCTGTGCCAGGGCCTGCCCACCCTCACAGCCAGGAATTGCTTCCTACAAGATCTAAGATATTGGAAAAGCTTTTAACCAAATTGGTTAAGCAGTCACTGCCAGCTTCCTGAGGAGGCTGGCACCTCCAAGACTGGAAGATTTTAAGGAAAAATTAGAAATACGTTCATTAAGGCTGCTCTAGGGACACTTTAGCTTGCCTTGAGAAGGTGAATGGACTGGAGAGTCCCCCGGAGTCTCTACCAGCTCTGAATTCCAGTATGGAATGATGCCCCAGGGTGTTTGAAAATCATCCTGGGAGTCCTCCAAGAGTCCCCCTCCACTATTTCAGAGACCCCAAGGGCTCATTTGCAATGTTTTTCAGAATGCAGGAGAAAATTTGGAAGACAAACATCTCCAGCATGGCTACATCAGGAGAGGGCAAAACACCAAGCAAACACCAGTTTGCCAGATGTAGGCTCTGGACAAAATAAGGGAAAACTGAATCAGACTCGATCTGGACTTAAAAAGAACAGGAATGAAATTAATGACAGTCAAGTCAACGCTATGGAAAATAGGCCTTGTCAAGCAAAGCTGACTTCATCCTCCGAGGAGATCCAAGGTAATAAAGGCAAATGCTGCAATGTGACAGGCAACCTTTTGAGGATGACGTCCCAATTAAAAAGTTACCACTGGATGTGTCAACAAAGCAGCTGAGCAGATTCAGAGCTGGCCGACGGGGAGATGACTAAAGGCAGCCACGTGTGGAAAATCACCAGCAAAGTGAGCTGCAGTGGGGTTCTGCTGGGCTTCATCCAGAGCCCAGAACCATTCCAGACATCCACTGCAGACCTGGAATCTAGGGAACAAACTGAGCCCCTCAAATGGAACCTGCCCCACGCTTCCCAGGCGATGCCATGAGTTTAACTGGACCACAACTAAAGGCCATTTGGTTGGGGAATTAAGAGCTCCCTCCAAAGGGAAAAGTCACTGGGTATCAAAGGACCTCTGCATTTCGACAAGAATTGGAAGCAGTAGTTAGAAACTAATTGAAATTACACCTTGGACCCATCCAGGGATGAGGCAGCTGCCACCTCCCCGGGCAATCAGCTGTGCCAGTGTTTTACCACCCGTACTGTAAAAACTCATTCCTTCTGTCCATGCAGGGATCTGCCACGCTTGGTGGAGATGTCCCACACTTCCTGCGACCACCTAGGAACCCACCCTGTCCCTGGCATCCTCTCCAGCAGCAGCACAGCTTCCCTGGAAAGCAAAACCACGTGGGCGAGATGCTCCTGAGCTGTTCTGCTGTGTTTGCTTTTCCAAGGGCTCAAACAGAAAGACGGTCAAAAAATTCTTATACAAAGAAATATCTTCTCGAGCTCCCAAATCCATATTAAAAGACTCAGCAATCCAAGAAAGTTCAACAGCTGGGATTTGGATGCTACGGTAAAGAAAAAGAACCCAGCTCTCCAATTTATGGCACTGCATTTTAAGGCTTGAAAACTTCTGTTGTGAATGTAAGTCAAGTCAAGAGCAAACTGGAAAATATGTGGAATGCCATCATTTTGTAAAAGCCATTAAAAGTCTCATTAAGTGACACCACACACAGAAAACTGAAGAAAATGATTTGTAGAATAAACTACTACGGAATCAAATGTTTATACAGGGACCCATTCCAAAGTAATTTCATTTCAAGTGCTCACAGGCTTCATACAAAATACTTTCCAGCAGGGAAAAGCCCTTAGCACCTGTCTGTCCATACAGACACGACGATTATCCCGGGTAAAATGTCATCAGGAACTGGAATGAATGAATGATCTTACTTTGCCCATCAAATTGGCAGGAGAAGGTACAACCATGGAATTGTTAACAGTGGAAAAGACCTCAAGGATCATGGAGCCCCCCAGCACCACCAAGGCCACCACCAACCCATGTCCCCGGGTGCCACATCCATGTGGCTTTTCAATCTGTCCCGGGATGGGCACTCTGCCCCTGCCCTGGGCAGCCCACGGGACCGTGGGGACTCTTAGGGCCTTGTTTAAAATAACCACACAAATCCCCTTGTCCATTAAAAAGCGAGTTATTATTGCCCATAAATCCAAGCATAAAGGGCTGAATGGAAAATGGGGAAGAAGAAGACCATGCACAAAACTTCTCACCGGTCTCCAGGAAGTATTTCTAACCTCAGAATGATAAAACCTACTCGTTATCAAATTTAGGGAGCTGGTATCTAACGGCAGAGAAAGCAGAAGCCCAAGCACTGGGCTTTAATTTGTGGCAGATAAAGAGCCTGATGCCATAAAAAGAGGCAGACCTTTTTTACTAAGTTCTACAGCAAATTAGAAGGAAAAACCCTGCGGACCCCGAGATGTTATGGTCTATTTTAACTTTTGCTGCAGTCTGCAATCTTTATCCATTTTATCAAAGAATTAGACATGCCTAGCAGGCATGATGGCATCTCTTCTTTTTTT
>VZTI01005560.1:245288-300331 GCA_013397865.1 Struthidea cinerea
TTTTTGGTGGGGATTCACGCTGTAAACTGTGTTTCCTGAGCCCTGGATGCGGAACGCCTCCCCTGGGAATCAGGGAATTGGGACGGGGTAACGAGGGTCTGTTTCCCACCGCTGGGACATGCAGGGATGGGGGTGTGAAGGGGGTGAAAAACATGTCACAGGAAACATTTCTCCACGTGCATTTCTCCGTGCAGGATTCCAGCGGCACCGATGGGACGTGCTCAGCTACAGGACAAGGAGCCTCTGGAGGGATTTGCGGGGTGTTTAACCGGGTGCCGACCTGTCCCGAGTGTGGGAACGACAGAAACAGCAAATGCTGGGGGTGTCACCTGCAGCTGTGCCCAGGTTCAGCTCTGAACCCCCAGAGCTCCTCTTTCCCCAGATCCACAGCACCAGGAAAGCTGGGGAGACCCCCTGTGGAAGGCACGGATTTCCTGAGGCGCAGGAAGAGTTTCAAAATTCCTTGGTTTCCTACCCAAAACCCGAGGCTGTGGCGGGGATGGGGGAGATCCGCACCAGGCACGAGCCACTGCACACAGAGCCGGAGGAAAAACGAACTGGAGGCATCAAAGTTCACAGATTTTATTAAGCAGTGCCCAACTGCTACGGAAAATGGGGGGAAATGCAGGATTTGGCTCTCCTGAGCGAGGGACAGAGTGTATTCCCACATGGCATCCTCTCCTTTCGCTGGCTGGAAATAATTTCCTGGCTCTTTGGATCACCATTCCCATTTCCTCACCCTGCATGTCCCAAATTTATCCTATTTAACATTAAAAAACCCCACCCTAGTTTACAAAAAAATATACTAGACCAAGCCCCCCAAATCCCACACCGGCACAGTTTCTTTCCCAAGAGGAAATTCACAATGGAAAAGTTTTGGGAACAATTAATTCCAAACTGACACATGCCTGTATGGAGAGGCAGCCCAATACCAATGGATAACTCAGGATAAATCCAAATTTCAGCCCAAATCCCTTCCTAAGGGAACTTTTTCCTGGACTCCTTGCAGGACAAAGTCTCTGGCCCAGCCGGACTTCCAAATAATTTCCCTGATTTTGGAAATATTCTGCACCACCAGGATGATTTGCAGCCCCATAACCAGCACGGGGGGGATGCACAAGGCTGTGAGTGTGGCCTGGCTGAGGGGGTGATTCCAATTGAACTCCTTTGGGATCATCCAGCGGGCTGCTGGATTAATTTAATTCCTTCTGCTGTTTGCCACAGTAGAGCCAGCTCTGGAGGGAGAGGAGGGGAAGGGGCTTTCCATTGAAAAACCTGCTGGAATAGAATTGTTTCCGTGTATTAAGGGTTGCCATGTGCTCAAATAAACATCTTTTACTAACAGCCCAGCCTCAGCTGTCACCTGTGTCTTTACTTCCCCAAATAATCCAACCTCACATCCCAGTGCCCGGGACGGTTCTAATTCCGGCAGAAGCCAGGACAGACCTTGATTTTGACCCAGAGGATTGTTCACTCCACTTGGAAATTTATTTCAGACGAGCACTTTGGTGCTTAAAACTCGGGTTTTCCCTGATTTATGCTTCTGGTGTGAAACATCTCCTCAGACCCATTCCCAGCACCGGAGGAAAATCCTGCATCCCCAGGCATCGCCTCCCCATGCCCAGCTCTGTGCGGGGCAGCAGCCCCCGCCCCGGACACCCGAATTCGGGGGTCCTGTTCGGGCTGAGCCCCCTCCCAAGGGCACCCACACTCCTGGATGTGCTCCACGTCCGGAGGAAAGGCGGGGATTTGAGGAGAAAGTGAGGACGGGAGCTGCTGGATCAACCACGGGCATCCCAGGTGGCACCAGCCCGGCAGCATCCCCGCCACGCAGGCGCCGGGCGGCGGCTTTTTCGGGATAAACCGCTAGAAAGCGGGATTTTTCCCGGCGGCCGGCACTTCGGGATGCTGGTGCCGGACTACAGCTCCCGGCGAGCCGCGCGGGCGGGCAGAGCCGGGCGGCGGGAGCGGAGCGCAGCGCATCCCGCAGCGGGCACCGCCGCCTCCGCCCGGTGAGGGATGCGCGGGGCGGCTCCGGGGGGCNCCGAGGGGGCCAGAAACGGTGCCACAAAATGTGGGTACGGAGGGGAAAAGACGCCAGGGGATGTGGGATGAGGGCACCAGACGTGGGTACCGGGGGACTGTGAATAGAGTGGGATGAGGGTGGCATGGGAATGGGAGCGGAGAGGGATGGGGGTACCCAGGGGTGCGAGGGCAGGAGGAGGAGGGTGCCAGGGGATGGGGGTGTCCACGGGCTGTGATTTCCCGGGGACATGGGCAGTGCAGGGTGATGGTACCAGGGCTGCAAACTCCATGGGGACCTGGATACTCCGGGATTCAGGCACTCGGTAACGCAGGCACAGAGGTCCTGGGGGGTGTTTGTGCCTTGCCGTGCCCCCAGAGCTGGTGGGAGATCCTGGAGGCCATCCCAGGGAATCGAGTTCCCATCACTGGGTGCTGGGATTCCCAGCTGATGGTGGGCATGGGGGCCGTGGCCAGGGAACTGCTGCTGCCTGTCCCTGGGGTGCTGGCTCTGCTCGGGGACCTGGGGAGCGATGACTTCATGGCCTTATTAAGGACTAATTTCCATCCAGGCAGGGAAAATAAACAAGTGTAGGTGTCGTTTAGCATGGAAAGTTACTGGGGCTGTGGGGAGGCCCTGCCTGTTTTCATCCGTGGCCCGGATTTCTCCATTTACCTCCACGGGACGATAATCCCTAAATCCCAATGAGATTAAAGGCAGAAAGAAAGGTGGCCGGAGTGCCTCCTTCGCGATGTTTCCCAGATGACGAAATCCCGCATCTGTCTAACCCCGATTAACCCGGGCGCTGAGCTCATCCCCCCAAAATACCAGGAGCAACAAGGGTGAATCCCCATCCCAGTTGGCCCCCGGAGGCTGTGGGGCGGTGAGGGCCATGGGCAGAGCCGGAGGCGAGGCAGGAGCTGCTATTTTAACCCCATTATTCTTCCCACCCCGGCAGATCCGGCGAAGCCTGCGGCAGCCATGGCGCTGGTGAAGAGCGGTTGGCTTTGGCGGCAGAGTAAGTGACACCCTTGAGTTTTCCAGGTTGGGAGCCCCCCGAAAAACCCGGAGGGGTTTGCTGGGAAGAGGTGGGGTGCGGGGGACACAAGGAGCCCCAACCTGGGTGGTTAATCCACGGCAGCGGAGAGATTGCGGCTCAGCCGCGCGCGGATTTACGTAAGCGGAGAGAGGGGCTGCCTGCCATGAGAACAGACACACGGCTCCGTGTCCGGGGCTGGATCCGTGTCCGGGGCTGGATCCGCTCCCGTGCGCTCGGCAGGGCGGCACCCAGTGCCCTGATGGCTCTTTTGGCAGCCTTTTTCCATTGAAAGCCACCTGGTCACGCTGCCCCGGATGCTCATGCCAGGCACGGGTGTCCTGTGGGATGCCGCGGCTCACAGGAGCTGGAGATGGATGTTGGGGGGATGACATCGGCTCTGGTGGGCATGCTGGCCGTGTCCCACCGCGCTCGCTGGGCTCCTTCACCTGCTCCCTGCCCCACCAGGCTCCATCCTGCGCCGCTGGAAGAGGAACTGGTTCGTGCTCTACCTGGATGGCAGTTTGGTTTACTACCATGACGAGACGCAGCGGGACATGGATGGCCGGATCCACATCAAGTACAGCTGCCGGGACGTGCGGATCGGCCGCGAGTGCAAGGGTGAGCCGAGCCCCTGTTCCCGAGCCCTGCATTCCCAACCCCTGCATTCCCAACCCCATCCCACACAGGGCTCTCCATGTGGCTGTACCTCTCTTAAATGATGCTGTGCACATCCAGCACAGCCCCAAAATAATCCAGGCTGCCTCATTCACCCCTTCTTGTTCCCAGCCAGGAGACGCTGGATCGTCTCTGCCATTGCTTTTCCCGGGGGAAGGAAGGAAGGAGGAACTCTCCTCCTGGTTTCTGCTCGTAGCAAACAGGATCCCACGGCCCTGACTCATCACTCACGTCTCGCACAAACAAGGGGAACAAAGCAGCAGCTTGGCTGGGCCCCGCAGCCCACGGCCGCCGCACAAAGCTCCTTTCTTGGGCTGGGAGCGCCGGTGGGAGCACAATCCCAGAGCTTTGTGCTCACCGGAGGGTCCTGCCAAGCCTGGAGAACGGGGGAAGACACACGAGCCTCACGGAGTTAAGATTCTGCTCTCGCTCGAGCTCACGATCTCACTCCAGCAATGCATGTCTCCCGTCTACAAAATTTGGGTGCGCTCTGGCAAGCTCAAAGCAAAGGCAGCTCGGCCTCGAGCAGATCTTTGGCAGTTTGCTGCCCTTCCGTGTTCTTCATGCCACGGGGGCAGAGGTTTCTGCTCCTCAGCTCACTCCTTGTGTTGGCTGTTAACCTGTGAGATCCTGAGCGCACCCTGCACCTGGAGACGGAGCCAATCCTAAACCCGCCAGCGCTTGTGCCAGGGGGAATTTGGGGCCCAGGGAGGGTCCCCGGGGCATCTCCCTGGCTGAGGCACGATCCCACCCCATCCCTTCCCTTCCCAGACGTGCAGCCGCCCGAGGGGAGGAGCCGGGACTGCCTGCTGACGGTGGTACTGCGGGACGGCTCCAAGACCACGCTGTGTGCCCAGAGCGAGGACGACGCCGTGTAAGCGACTTTTGCATCCCAATCATCCCAGCCTGGAAAGAGCCTGGGCCACACGAGAGCCCTGTCCCGCTCCCACCACATCCCACCCTTGGCTAAATCCGCCCCCAGCCTGTTTTCTCCAACACGCTCGCAGGGCAAAAGGTGCAGGAGGAGATTTGGGGTTCCCACTGAATAATCCAGAGCCAAAAGAAGCTATTTTTAAGTCTCCTGAGGGAGGGGGGTTTCCTCATGGATGAGAAATCCCCTCTTGGCCTGACTGAGGAGAAGGGATTTCATCAGTGTTTGTAAATAAAAACTGTGAATGTGAAGCCCTCACTGGCTGGAGGCAAACTGCCCTTTTTAGCACTGTTCCACTTCTATGTATTTCTAAAAGAAATTAGAAATTACATTTTAAAAATAATTTTATTTTATAAAAATTGATTTTTTTAAATAAAAATTTTAAAAATTGGAAGTGGCAAATGTTCAGCTGAACTTAGATGGAGGGAAACGTTCAGCTGTGGCCAAGCACAACTTCATCCACTGAGCTTGACCTCAGCTGAGTGGAAATTCATCCATTACACACTCTCCCCCCCAAATTTAGGTGTCATTTTCCTGCCTGCCCTTGTTTTAGCCAGGGCCATTCCCAGGGACTGCCCTGTGCCCATCCCTGTGGTGTCAGGCACCTCCCAGCACATTCCCAATCCCAACTGTTAGCCCAGTGCTCATTAATAGGGAATTAAAGATTAGTGCCAGCCCCATGGCCACATCCAGGTCCCCGTGGGGAGGAAAAGGGACAATTCCCACCCCTGCAGCACCCGCCAAAAATGAGTGCCTCTGTTTTGTTTGCAGTGCTTGGAAGATGGCCGTGCTGGAGGCTAAATCCACCCCGGTGAGGCTTCGTCCCCCCGAGCAGGGACACCATCCTGGCACGGGATTTGGGATTCAGGATTCGGGCCGGGGGAGGCTACCCCAAGCCCGGTCCTTCCCAGGGCTGACACTGAGCTTGGGGGGGCTCCCCAACACCCGCTGTGCGGCCTCAGGGCCCAGGGAGTGAAGTCCCTGGAGCCACAGGGAAGAAGGTGGGGAAGGGTTGGATGTCACCGCTGATGGCAGGTGACAGAGCCACGGGAACCCTGCGCCCTGGTGGGGGGTGGTGGGAGTAGAGTTAGGGTGACAGGGACACGGGGCTATGGGGACACAGGTAAGGAGACAGGGACACTGTTAAGGTGACAGGGTGACAGGGACACTGTTAAGGGGAATGGGGGCAGAGCTGATGTAGTGGGACACAGTTCGGGTGACAAGGACTCACGGTTAAGGTGACAGGGACAGTTACAGGCAATAAGGTGACAAGGACACTGTTCAGGGGAACGGGGGCAGAGCTGAGGCGACAGGAACACAGCTAAGATGACAGAGACACGGTTAAGGTGACGGGGACAGTGTTAAGCTTATAGGGACACAGTTACAGGACAGGGACACCATTAAGGTGATGGGGACAATGTTAAGGTTATAGGGACACAGTTAAGGGACAGGGACACCGTTAAGGTGACAGGAACAGGAGAAGGGAATGGCAGAGCAGAGTTAAGGTGACAGGGAAGAGGCACAGTCAGGGCGACCTGAGCACAGGCTGCCCCCAGCCCTTGGGACTGTGGATTCCCCACCCAAGGGACCCAGGGCCCTGTCACCCCTGGGGGAGCTGCGGCCCGGCCCCACAAACTCACCCCACCCCCGCTGCCCCAGGTGCACGTGTACGACCCCTACGACGATGACTACTACCAGACGGTGCCCCTGGACTCCCACCAGGCCGCCTACATCAGCTCCGGCCACTACGGCCACCAGTACGGAGGTGGGTGGCCCAGTGGCCCCGGGGGGAGCCCGAGGCCGTTCCGCACCCCGCTCACGGCCCTCTTCCCTTGCAGCTCCCGGGGTGACCCACGTCATCGTGCGCGAGGATCCCTACCGCGTCTCTGGGGACCAGATGGCCCTGGGGCTGCTGGCGGGGGCCGCCACCGGCGCCGCCCTGGGCTCCTTCATGTGGATGCCGTGCTGGTTTTAGCGGCCCCCAGGCCGGGCCTCGGCCCCCCTTTGCTCCCCAGCCTGGTCTAACCCACCCCTGGCTTGGAACCTGCCCTGAGCCCCCCTCAGCCTCCCCAAAACACCCTGGGGACGGAGACCCCCACACATGCCCTCCTCCCAGACCCAGCTTTTGCATTAAATAACCCCCAAGTGCTTCAGAGCCCCCCCAAAACCCACTCCAGAACCCCACAGCATCTGATTCCCATCGGCAAAGGGCCCGGGGAGCTGCCGGGGCTGTTGGCAGAGCTTCCCCACCCCAAATTCTCCACAGGGAGCTGGCTGCAGAAATACCTGGTTTGGGAGCAAGGGGGAGTCAATCCGGGGGGAAGTGGCTGGATCTTTTTTGGCTGGGTGAACCCCACAATGCAGAGGCTTTTTAAGGGCTGTTTTTGGGAGAGGCTCCAGCACCGGAGCAGGAGCTGACACGGGGGGCAACCACAGGGATGCTCAAGAGGTGGGTGAAAGATTAAGGAGGATGAAAACCTTTGCAGGATTTCCACCCCTTTCCAACTCGCACCGGTCTCCCGGGCCTGGCCAAGTTGGAGAAATGGTGCAAAACCCTCAGGAACTGGAGTTAAACCCTTGGGAACTAGGCTGAGAAGAGCCCAGGGAATATCCCAGCCTCTCCAGCCAAAGTGGGAGGGACACACAGCATCCTCAGTTTCACCTTGGTTTTTGGGAGGGCGAGAAGGGCAGCTCTCCATGGGGACGAGGGATCCTTTCTGGCAGCCAAGCCAGGATCTTCACAGCAGGGATTTGGGATCGAGGGGGGACACACGGTCAGGCCAGGGCACAAGCAGCAGCTCAGGGTTTTGGTTGGGCAGCACCAGGGAGATGGTGATGGAAGGGGTGAGGAGCAGCTGCCGAGAGTCGCCCTTAGAGCCAGGATTGCATCCTGGAACGACGACTGATACTGGATTTAGGAATTACAAACCCCACAGCTGGATAGAAAACCACCAGTGACACCAGCACCCCAGCCTGCTCTCGCCTTTAGAGCCCCAGGTCAGTTCATCCCTGTGCCCATCGGGGGATTGGGATATCCCAACACACCATCCTCATCCTCTCCTGCATTCCCTGCCTCTCTCCTGCTGTGCACCCGCTCCCAGAAAGAGACAAAAGAACAAACAAAAAACCTCTTTGAAGTCTAATAAAGGCAGTGAAAAACCAGCCCTGGTCTGCGGGTGAGTGAGGATGAGGAGGGAATGCTCAGCCTCGGCCACCTCCAGGGGTGGGAAGGACTGTGTCCCCCTGGAGAGCTACCCAGGGGTGTCCCCAGCTCCCCCACCTCCTCCCGTGCCCCTTTGCCTCCCTCCCTTTCCCACCGGGAGCTCTGGGGGTTCCACCTTCAGCCTCTGACTGTGGCCCAGTGGCCCTGAAGAGACACGGAAGGGACAAAGCTGCCCCAAAAATCCTTCTCCTGTGCAGGAGAACCACCACGGTGTGCTGGCAGAGCAGCTCCTTCCTTTGCATCAGGGATTCATGGGCTGAGGCGTCTCTGGCTGGGAAGGGCCCAGCGCAGTGTCAGGCGCTGCCAGCCCCGGGTTAGGCCTGGAGGTGGCTGAGCAGAACCCCTGGTTCTGTTTATATTGCAAAGCAGGAGCCATGCCTGGCTCCCACTTCTGCGCCGGGGATTCAGGCCCCTCCATCCCTCCGTTAATTCCAGCACAAACCCCAGCTCCCAAGGGCTGGAGAGGTGTAGGATCCAGCCCCACGCACCCCACTGCATCCTGATCCCTTGTGCCTGTCCATGAGCTGCCCAGGCCCCGCAGTGCTCACTCACCGAGGCACCGCTGCTCCTGGGCCACTGATCCAGCACCCACGGCTATTCCTGCTGCAGGGGTGGGCACGGGAATGAAACAGCTCCTGTGACAGGGGGGCACTGTCCCCATTTCCAACCTGTGACACATCCCAGCCGTGTGTGCTGGCATCCCGAAATCCCCATGTGCCGGGCTGATCCCCCAGCGTGGGCAGCAGGGGAGGGGGATTCTGCCCCACTCGGGTGAGACCCCACCTGCAGAGCTGCCCCAGCCCTGGGGCCAGCAGCACAAGGACCTGGAGCTGCTGGAGAGAGTCCAGAGGAGGCCCCGGAGCTGCTCCAGGGCTGGAGCCCCTCTGCTCTGGAGCCAGGCTGGGAGAGCTGGGGGTGCTCACCTGGAGAGGAGAAGGCTCCAGGGAGAGCTCAGAGCCCCTGGCAGGGCCTGAAGGGGCTCCAGGAGAGCTGGAGAGGGACTGGGGACAGGGGATGGAGGCACAGGACACAGGGAATGGCTTCCCACTGCCAGAGGGCAGGGATGGGTGGGATATTGAGAAGCTTTTCTGGGCAGCCTGTGCCAGGGCCTCACCACCCCCACAGGGAAGAATTTTTCTCTAATACCTAATTTACCAATCCAATACCCATTTCATGATTCACCAGCCAAGGTGCACAATCCCAGGTGAGACACAGTGGGAGGTGGAAACATCTGGAAACTTGTCACCGATAGCAACACAACCTAGAAACTGTCCCTCCTTTCCCATGCCTTGTCCAGCTGCTGACCTGAGAAAGCTCCTTTTCCCCAGCTCAGACACCCATGCTCCTCATCCCTGAGGTACCTGAACATTCCAAAAGCTGTTCCTGCTTCTCTCCTGCTGTGCTGGTCTCCCAGAGATCCAGGGACACGGAGCAATCCGGGCAAGGACAGTGATGGACCAGTATGTGCCTCCAGCAGCAATTCCCGGGGTCTTCACGCTGCCGGTGGGAACGGCTGGCGGCAGCCAGGCCCTGCGCGAGGGAGCTGAATGAAGGAGCAATTAAATATCTTATAAATAATATTGGGAGCACAATTGAACCACAGCCCACAGAAGTACCTGGCGTGGTCTGCTCCGCTCAGGAGGGGCTTCCCAGAGCTCGTGGTGCCGACTGAGAGCGGCGCTGGGCAGGACCAGAGGGAGCAGAAGTGCTGAGGGACAGGGATCAGGGCTGACCCGCTCCACTCCCAACTCCAATCCAGGCTCGCAGCACTCCTCTCTCCCAGCAGGGAGAGCTGCTGAAGCTCCAAACACGGAGCAGAGCTCAGAAAACTCCAAAACCCCTCGGAAAAACGGGATCTGCAGTAAGGAGCAGGCACAAGCCATTAACGCCCATCATGCCCGGAGACCGCCTGGAAAATTAATCCCACAATATCCCATGGCACAGGAGTCAGCTGGGGGCCATGTGACCCTCGCTGTGATCCAAACCCACTTCTCTGGAAATCAATCAGCTCAGGAAATGTCAGGATCAAACCTCCAGTTTCCACCCGGCCCCTCTTCCCAAGCTGGGATAAATGCAGGAAACGTCGGTGCCAAACCACCAGTGCCGGGAGCGTGGATAAATCCCATTTTCTCCCTTCCCTGCCCTGTATCCGAGGACACGTAGCACCATGGATGGACCCACTGGCTGTGGGAGAGACACTTCAGTGCTTTAATTAGCAATAACGTTAATCAAGCCTTTAATAACATCCTCATTCCAGACGAGCTCTCCGGGTGGCCGACAGCGAGCACTCAAAACGGCTCTAATTTATATCCAAACACTTGGAAACAGGTGGCAAGCCTGGAAAATTCGATTTGGAAACAGCACCCCTCCCTCCCAGCCCAGCAGGGCAGAGCTGCAGGGCAGCAGGAGCACCACCACCCAGCTGCCCCCAGCCCCTCCCTACCCCTCATCCTCCCGGGAAGGGCAGAGCTGCAATTCCACAGGCGTTTAATTCCCGACACGCCTGAGCCCGGCCTTTCCAGCAACGGTCTGGGCACTCAGCTCCATTCTGCTCCTACAAGAGGATCCTAAATATTTTATAAAAAGCCACGTTTGACTTTACCATGCACTGGGACCAGGGTGGGGAAGGGAAAAATGGTTAAAGAGGGGGAGGAATAAAATCGGTATTTTTGCCAATTGATGAAAAATCCATTCAACTGATGCCAAAACAATTACAGTGGTGAAACCCCAAGCCCAGCAAGCCTGGAAAGCCCGGCTCAGGCAGCGGGAGAGCAGCAGAGGAGGAGGCAGCGCAGATGGGAGGGACAGGCTGCTCTGAGGTCCGGGTGTTTGCAGCTGCCTCTCTGGCTGCAGGAGCGCTGGCAGCCTGTGCCGCAGCCTGCCCACCCCATTTATCTTCCTTCGGAGCTGGGACATGCCCAGCATGGAAAAAGGTGCTGCTGCAGCAGGTAGGGAGAGCCCTCGCACTCTGGTTTGCTGAGGATTCGGGCGCTGGAAGCAGAGCTGCAGCGAGGCGACGGCTCGGCTGCTGCAGCAGCTCTGCAGATGCTGCCTGGAGGATCCTGTGGCTCCTCCGGCCTGCAAAAATCAGGGCTGATCCCACCAGTGAGCAACGAAGCCATCAGCACCCTCCAACCCAGGCCAGATACTCCCTCTCGGATTTTGGAGCCGGGCTGGGAGAAGAGCTTGACCCACTGCAGCCATGAGGAAGTGGCCAGGAGCACCCTCCGGAGCTGGTGGGTGCCCGCCCCATTCCCTGCCCCACGGCAGCCCTGTCTCCGCAGTTCAATCCAGAGCCCCCTCACCGGTGCCAAGCTGGGAATCGGGATACCAGCGGGAGGTGACAGTCCCAAGGCTACCCACGGCAGCAGCCAGGAGGAACCGAGGCGGTGACCGTGGTGTTTCCAGGGGCTCCCACCCAGGCAGGGACCTGGAGGTGCCAGGTGCAGGGAACGGAAGCTCCCCCCAGTGACAAAAACCTTCTCCAGGGACTCGTGTCTCCCTCCCCATGACTGTTTCCATATCCCTAATTCCAGCACATCTCCACAGCTACATTCCAGTTTCACAACCAATTTATTCGTGGTCCTTTTAACAGCAAGAGCTTAACCAAGAGACCAAGGTTGGGCTGTTGGTGTTCCCACACCAAATCCAGGTAATTCCCCTTCTCTACTGGCCAGGTTGGACGGAGCTTGGAGCAACCTTGGCTAGTGGAAGGTGTCCCTGCCCTTGGCAGGGGATGGCACTGAATGGTCTCTTAAGGCCCCTTCCAACCCAACCATGCTGTGGTTCCACGATTCTCTCCTTCAGGAAAGCAAAGGATAACTCACCAAAGCGCATCTGTTACTCACCTCCCCGGCCCCGCAGACCTGGCTGCCAGCTCCAGCAAGGAGGCTTAAGGAGGATCTTCCTCAGGGAAGGTGGGCTTGGTGCACCCGCGTCCCAGGGAAGCTGAGGCAGTGGTGAGGCCACACAAGGCGCCCGAATCGCCTTTGGGAAGGGAACGGAGGAAGCAGCTGGATGCAAAGAGCGGGAAAGGCGCAGAAAGGCACAGCTGCAGCCGGCAGAGGACGGGCTCCGTCCCCGGCATCGCTCCTCGGGCGCTGCAAACAATCGCAGAGACACCGCAGCAACAGCAAACACACCCCTGCACCGCCTGCCCTCTGAAACAGAACCCCCCAAAACCCTTCCTGCCCTCACAAAAGCCTCCTGCACCACTTCAGCCCCTCGCGAGGGGCTGCACCTCCCGCCTGCGCTGCGCTGCACGTGTGAGAGAAGAGACCCAGAGCTTTCCAATGAGACAGGTATTTATTTAGTTCAAGCGCTAAGGATTTGTTCTCTTGTCGTTGTTGGTTCATATTATCAAACAGAGCTGAGGTACCAGTGACATTCCAACATGAAGAAAAGGAACCTTTTTTTCCCCTTACACAATTTCTTCAACTACTTTATCAAGACAAAACGTGAGGCATGGAATAGCTGCATGATGGACTGTACAATGAGCAAGCCAGAGCAGGGAGGAGAAAAGAAACAGAGCCGAGACCTTCACTCAAAAAATCACACAAAAATCAGCGTTAAAAGTCTGTTCCCATGGTTCCACTGGCCACATCCACGGAGCAAAAGACAATTAAAATCTAAAACCTGACGGACGGATGGTGCAAAAAAAAAAAAAAAAAAAAACAACAACAACAAAAAAAATAATATAAAGACCATGTTGCTCCTGTGCTCACCCTGGAAGTGTGTTTTGTCTGGAAAACTGGGATGAGGACAGGACTGAGCCCTGTGGCCACCTTAAGCACAGACTATCAGCAAGGACATGCACTGAACATACCTGGCTGTGCTGAGCAGCCCCAGGGACCTTGTCTGGAAGTGCCAAACCACGGCCTCGTCCGTGCTCCTGCAGCCCCCTGGCCGTGCTGAACACAGAGCTGTGGGAATGCTGCTCTCCAGACCTTTGTTCCCAGGGAGTTCTGGACAAACCTGCTCTCAGGTCTTCCAGGAAAAGGAGCCAGGCTGCTGGTCCACCATAGCCTGCAGGGGCTAAGCCAGCTCCTTAAATCCAGTGCTTAAAGCTTGGGACTGTGGGAAGCAGAGGGGGCTGGTTCTATCAGAAGCAAGAAAAAAAAAGGATGTGCTTGTGGGGAACAGCCAAATGAGGACCAACAGAAGCTGCACAGAGAACCAAAGGAGAAAAAAGCAAACCAAAGCAAAGGAAGAAGCAGCAGGATGAAGCATTTCTGCACGGTTAAGAACAGTACAACAAAGGAAAAGCAGCCAGGTTTCCTTCCCCCAGAGAGTTTCTTTTAAATAAAGAATGATCCTTTGTCACATATCATTGATGTTTATTTCAAGACATGCCACGTCAAAAAAACTTGCCTTTAATATTGCATTAGAAAAGCACTTTTACATCTCGTTCTGCCTTTAAGTTATTGTTGTGCAGAGCTGCTAGAAACCCAGGGCAGGGCACGAGCCTGGCATTCACCTCAGGAATGAAGAATTCCGACTCTTTTATGCCCGCTTCCTGGGGAAAGTGGTGGTGAGGACGATTCCCTTCCTCTCCCCCAGGTGGTTATTTTAGGTGGTAGAGAGAGGGGCAGAAGAGAACCAAGGAGGAGCCTGAATATTCCCTTGCAATTGTCCATTTAATTTGCAATCGCAACACAGACTCGAGAATTCCTTCCTGCACTGTAACTCGGCCAGAGTCGCCCAGCAAACAATGTATTTACAATTGTGTTTATTAACTTACACAGCAACTTCACAATGACTAGTAAAGATTAAAAGGGTGCACTTCTAGTGTGTTCCATTCCGTGTTTCTCGGGTAGCTACATCTCGCAACATCAGCAAAGCTCTACACAGATTCCTCAGCCAAAGGAAAACAACAAAATCAGCACTGGAAAGAGTAAAAAAATTGAAGCCGAGAAATAAATATCAAAGAAAAAAGGGTTAATTGTGAGCCTAATTCCATAGAAAACTAAATTACTAATTATTTAACCAAACTATACAGCTCTAGAGAACCAAACTAAACCAACTTGGAAGACCGAACATAAAAAACCAAACAAACAAACAAAAAAAAGCTAAAAAATAAAGGCATAAATCTGCATAATCAGAAGTTGGTTTCCATCCTACTCAAGTCCCTCCCTTTCCATCTAAGATGTCTCAACTAGGATTCTGTAGGATCAAAGTAAACACCCCTTCCCCACCGACCTATGCCCACGCTCTGGAAAAGCGGGTGCCATTCCCCCTCTGCTGGGGCAGCCAGCTGCTCTTCCCTCTTTCTCCCAAATTTCCAAGGTTTCAATCGGCTTTGGCAGGTTTTAGTGCCAGTCCTGATTTCAGTATTTCCCCTAAAAAAACAAAGAAGCAAAATGCTTTCTCCTCCAAACAGCTGAAACGTTACGTTCCCATCTCTTGGGCAGTAATAATTCACTTCATTGGCGTTCTACTTAAAAAGGGGAAAAAAAAAAAAACGCTCTGAAAAATAATTTTGCACTCGAAACATTATTTCCCTGCTTCCTGCAAGTGTTTTGCTAATGCACATCCACCCTTTCCTTCCCCCCCAAATCCTCCAGAAGCCACTCATCCCAAAGAGCCCGTCCGTATTTCCCAGTATGCTTCCTCGGAAATGTGTGCCCGCTGCCTCGGCAAGAATTCCCAGCTCCAGCAGCCCCGCTACGGCCGGGCTGGGTCTGGGCACCAGGCAGACCCGCTCTGCTCAACGCAATTAAGAGCTCGGGGTTAATTTGTGTTTAATTTTCAAGGATAAGCGTTTAACCCTCGGCATCTGCCGCCTCCCCCCGTGATTCCGCCTGCTGTCTACGCATTCCCAGTTTCGGAGAGAAATCCAATGGGCCAGATTTGCAAGCCTTCTTCTGCACATACATCTCGTCTGGGTCCAATTCCAAACTTACTCAGTTGCCATCATTTCAAAGTGCAATATCATAACATATTAAAAAAGGAACAAATATTAAGAAATTGTACCTATTTTTTTTGTTTGGATTTTTTTTTCTTTTGTTGTTTTTTTTTTTTAAAGTTATACCTAGAATACGCTGGAATATTTTGGCTTTTTTTTTTTTTTTTTCTTATAAATAATGAAGACACTCATTTTGTTGGTGTGTGTGTGTGTGTGTGTGTGTGTGTGTGTGGGGTGTGCTTGTGAAGCTAAAGATCATCTCCACGAGACAGCCAGCGATGATGAACTGCGATACGTTATTACGGAAAGGGGAAGGTTCAAGCCAATATTCACACTGCAGTCAATGAAGAGGACAGGGAGGGAAAGCAGTGATGTTCTGGAGAAAGGTGGAAGCCACATGGTATTAGCAGGAACAGCCTCCTTCACTGACAGGCTGCTCTTGAGGCTTTTCCAGTTTTATGTCAATCACTGGAAGGAGGAAGTTAAGGCAAACAGATCTCCAACTCTGCCTCCCTACCAAGAGCAGGATTTTGAATGGCATTTTCAGTGCTCCCCACTGAAATACTTGGGAAGACCAGCTCCAAACCAAAGGTTTCTCACGTGCCCCTCCTGCCCTGGCACTGGCACATTAAAGATGCACCAGAAACTATGTTGGACCCCAGCGTTTGTCTCCAACCAGTCTGCTCTTCCCAGCGATCCCACTGACCTCTTGCTGTGGGAATTAAAGGTGCATGGATACACCGAAGGGTCTAATCACTGTTTCTGCAGAACCACAGAATCATTCGGGTTGGAGGAGCCCGCCGAGATCTTCAAGTCCACCTGCTCCCCCAGCATCTCATGTCCCCAAGTGCCACATCCACATGGCTTTTAAATCCCTCTGGGAATGGGGACTCTACCACTTCCTGGGCACCACTGCACATTGCTAACGCCCCCGGAGCTCCGGCCGTGCCGTCCTGACCTCCCCATCAATCCGTGCTCAGTTAAACCTCTCTGCTCCCACCAGCAGCCAACAAAGCCCTGCCACCAGCCTGAATTCCCCCTCCCAGTGACAGCTACTGTCCCACAAGGTCACTGCAGAGCTGGCTGCTCAGAACCTGCCTGTGATAAGCGACTCCCTCTGCAGCACTCCAATTCCCAGCGGATGCCCTCCAGTTACAGCCTCACGGAGCTTTTCCCAGGATGAGCTTTGAATGCTAATCCCCAGCTCAGAGCTGTTCACCACAAGTCTCCAGCGTTCCCCTTATCAGAGAACACAGAGGCAAAGAGATCACACAGCTGGTACTTCCAACTTATTTCTTAAGGGGGTTGAAGTTGCTTTTTAAAGAGGTTTGGAGAAAATAAACATGGAAAGGGAAACAAAAGACCAGTAATTCACCTCCAGTGTTTGGTCCATTTGGCTGATCTAAAGCTTGAAGTGTGTTTAAATTGGAGATGCTTGACATGAGCCTTGACAGCTTCATCTCAGAGCATGAGTGGGTCAAGATCCTTGAACTCTCCATGTTCTGCAAAAACGCCCCTGTTAATCCTAAAACAGCTGCCTGGGAGATGATCCTATTCCATCCCTGCTATCTGCAGGCTGCAGGAGGCCAAATTCCCAGTGCCCTTACTGCACTCCCATTTAGACACTGGTGATCAAACTCCCTGACACAGCCCCTGCCCGTGCACTCTGCCCCTCGTTAATAAAGATTGTTGCTCATTGACCTTTCAGGGACCTACATAACAAAATATTTCTGATCACTCAAGTCCCTATCACACAAAGCTTGTGCCTCAGCAGCTGCAATTCCCAGCTTCCCAAATCCTTCTTTCCCCCGTGCATCAGATGCTCTGATGACATTCCAGTGCCAGGCTCGTCTCACTCCCACAGTTCCTGGGATTTCCTTCCACCAAGGCACAATTCCTCCTCTATTTACCAGCTCCATGATCCCTGCTGCAAATAAAACCAACAACCCTGGAAAAACTGCTATTCCAAACACACCCACCTGGCCAGGGCAGTGATTCCAGCGTCGCCATACTGCTTGTCATGCCTTTTCCATCCCTCATGCCACCTGCTTCCCCTTGGCTGAGACTGATCCCACCAGTTGGGTCTTCTCCCTCCCACCACAGAGATGCTGCCCTGGGAGGTTACGGGAACTCCCTCCTTGGAGACTTCCCAAGTTTCCCTGAATGGGACCTGGAGAAACTGGCCTTATTTGGGAATCAGCCTTGCTTTGAGCAGGAGGGTCAGAGAAAGGGCTTACAGAGGTCCCTTCCAGGACAGTTTGATTTTGGATTCTGTCAGTCAGATCTGCAAGAGCCACAGAGGGGTTTTTTTCAGACCTCTTTGCAGCTGTTTCTCCCACCTCCCTCCCCTCATCCCACACGTTCAAACACCTAGCAAAGAATCCTTTTGGATCACCATTCCTTCCCCTGCTGCCTCCACCCTCAACACCCCTGCTCCCAGCCTCCCAACCCACCAATCCTTCTTCCTCAGCACTTCAAGCTCAAAGGTTACTTGCCCCTATTCCCCCTCTTTCTGGGATGTCCACGAGCTGCGCGAGGGCTGCAGCGGCTTTTCCTCGTCCAGGGCAACGCCTGGCACAGGCACAGAAAGGATACTGTCTTCTCTACTTTTGTCTTGTGTGCTTTCCATCCCAGGCAAGGCAGCTGCCACGCGTCGGAAAAGCTGCAAAGAACCACACAGGGAACAGATGAAAACAACGGCTCCCCCCGGCTGAGACAGTTCAAACAATGATTCAACACATCCTCCAGCACTATTTACACTGCTCAGCCCCAAAATCCTGACACCAAATATAACCTTTATTCCTAGAAAAGGGCAAAGCACGGCTCTCGTTAGCGGAGATCAGATGGCTGTAAGCAGCAAACCTCCTGAGGCACCTTCTCTGCAAACAGGATGGGTGGGATCCAGCACCTCACCTCACACCTGCCATGGGTGTCCATGGACCCCAACAACTTCCCCATGCCAGGTGAGTTTTCCATTTTCACACCTCCCCAGAGGATTACAAAGGAGCATGGACATGCTGATGAAGGCAAACACACCATCCAGGAGCCTGTCACCGTATCAGCTGAGCTGACACACAGGGAAAAGTGTCAGAAAATGGGATGTATGGAAAGGATTTCTTCCAAGCCTCACCTAGCTGTGGCTCAAGCTCCTGTAAACCAGACAAAGGAACGTGCCCAAACCTAATCCTCATCTTCTGGTGCCCACTCCATGGTTATCCTATGTCCACATTCAGGGCATAAAGCACAGAACAAATGCATCCAAAGCCTCTCACTTGAACACCATCTCCAGTTTCCCAGCGAGGTCTGAGCGCCAACCTGTCCTCATGGTTTTATTCCACTTGAAGGAGGCCAGGTGGAATGGGACTGGTTTCCTCTCCTGCACTTCCTGCCTTTGCCCCGAGGCTCAGATTTGTAATTCCCACCACACGGCTTTTCCTCGGCCCTCTGGGTGAGGACCCTACAGGTGTGCCCACTATTAAAGCAGGAGAATTGCCCTGAATTCAGCTGCCTGAATCCCCCCCAGCACAGGATGCTCTCCGTCCGTCGCTGCGCTCCCACTGCATCCCTGAGAGCCGCGCGGGAGCCCCGGACCGCCCGGTGCGGGTCTGACGTCAGCCCTGGGGTGTTCCATTACTGCACATTTTCCTGCCTCTCCTCAAATGACACAAAGCTAAACCACTTATTCCCAGTGACCCACTTTCCACAGAAAGCCGAGCCAAGCCACTGCCAGCCTGTTTACATCAGGAATGCGGGTACCCGACCAGCCCTGCGGGTCCCTGCCCAAGGGCCTTCCCCGCTTTGGCTCCCAGTGTCCAAATGATGCTGGAGAGACAATTAAGACAACTTTGTTGGCTTGACAGCCCCCTCCAAGCTCACCATGAGCAAGCCCCCAGGCCTGTCTGGGACCTTTCCTGGCAGGGATCTGGCACACAGTGGAATCTGAGCCAAGGACAGGGGTCTGAGAAGTTGGTCCTTGACGTAACTCCCTGATTTCAGCCAACAACTTCAAAGTAGAAAAGCTTAGTACACCCCACTCTGTGTTTCTGTGAACCTCTGCAATTAACCTGGACCTTCCAGCCTCCCTGAAAACCTCAGGGAAATCCTCACAGGCCAACCAGGAAGTAACAAAATTCCAGATGCTAAACTGTACCTAAACCAACAGCAGGAATGCCCACACAGAGAAAGAGTGAGGAGTCTTTAAAATATCCTCAGCTGATGGAACCAATTGGAATTCCTGTATTTAAACCACACTGCTGACAAAAAGAATTTACTGTTTAAAATACAGTAATCCTTTCTTTACATTAAGACCAGGAATAAAATGATGCTTTTAGCAGTATTTCTCCCCTAAATTATCGGACTAAAAATAGGAATTTGGCAACTAAGAAAAATCAACTTTCTTTCTTATTAACCTTCTGCTTATCAGCCCCAGCATATGTGAATAAATCCAATTAGGGAAACTTCCTGATGGTTGGAAAGCAGCCTTCCCACAGAGCCCTCCGAGCTTCCTGGTGCTGTCAGCCCCGAGCCAGTGTGTGTCTATACACACATGTACATGTTTAAATGTTTGTGTGGGTATAAAAACACAAGTATTGATGAGCATCCAGGACTTTTTTTTCCAAGGCAGGAGTTAAATGCAGCAGCTGAAAGACTAAAAGCCACACAAACTCTCTCTCAGCGTTCAACTCTGCAATCTGCTTCCTGATAGAAACTCTGGAAAAAAGCCTCATCTCTCACCACCAGTTCCCAGCCATTTGCCAAACTGTGCCTTTCCTGCTGCTCCAGCCAATAAATCCCAACAGAGCAGGCTCACAAAGGACTGCAGGCATAAACCAGTTTTCAGCCACAGCCCAGCAGCAATATGGGAAGGACAGGAGGATCACTGTCCAGATGGAAAAGCCGGGCAAGAAACCTGTTCCCCAATGCAAGGCAAACAAAAATCTTTCCCTAATTCTCATTCTCTGCAACTCTGAGGATAATTCTTGCCCATCAGATGGATAAGAATCAGAAGACAGGAGAAAGAGCCCAGCTCTGTGAGAACAGGGTCACGGAGGGGCTGTGCTCAGAGAGCTGCTGCCGTGAGAAAGTTCTTCTGCCAAGGACCACATTCATCCCCTGGCTCTTCCAGGGCCAGCGTGGAGTGTGCCAGGTACTGCTGGAGGGAGGAATTCAAGGGCTCTCCCGCCCCTCTCTTTCTACAAGACAGCAAAATGAACCCTGACATATTCTGGGCATGAAATCCATGGACTAACAATAAGATTCCCTGAAATAAAGACTGCCGAGACAGAGCAGGAATCGCAAAGTCTTTTAAAGCTTATTCAGGGCTGACAGAATGAATCAGAGACTACGACTCTCTGCATTAAATGGAGCAAGTTATCTACTTCTCTTCTCCAGCTTGAGGCTCCCCTGGCAATCAGTCTTTGCAGGATCCAAAAGCCAATCTTTTCCCCTCTGCTGCATCAGTTTAACCCCACAATAACACCACCACTGCTTTTATTCCCCAATATCCACTCATTTTTCCTTCAATACCCCCTGCCCAAAGCCAGAAGGAACAGCAAGTGTGAAGGACCTTGGGGACTGCAAACAGCTCTGCAGTCACAGATCCAACAGTACGCAGCACTGAGGTGCCATCCTCGGAGCTCTCCCCTTTCCTGGCACAGGGAATGGCAAAAAATGCCTGGCAGCAGCACGGTGCCCTCTGCTTCTTTGCTGGTAGAAGACCCTGGCACTGGAATACCTGCTACTGCAAGTACAGAGCACCTCACCTACTGCCCAGCACAAAGCCAGGCCCTCTGGAATTGCAGGGCAGCTGCAGGGAGCGCAGAGCTGAAGGCAGTGCCCTTCCCTCTTACCCGTGCTGCCTTCCAGCGGAAAAGGATGAACCAGAAGCTAAAAGCAGCACACAAGGACAGAGGTCCCCTGGATTCCCACTGATGAGGAGGAGCTGGGAAAGTCACAGCCATTCCCTCCCCGAGCAGGACAAGAAATTCAGCTGTTTCTGTATGAAAATTCTGTATGAAAATTAACTTAGACAGTGCTTGCTCTGCAGGACCAGAATATATTGTGGATAGAAGTTATCAGTTATGGGAGGGTCAAATTTGCATTCAGCTTATTAAGGGTTTTACATGGGTTATGGGTAGGGGATCCTTTCTGCAGTTGTACTTTCCCACTGCACTGGGAAAGAATTTATTGCTAAGTTACTAAAATAAATTCACACAGTTCAATAGAGAAGCTGCAAGGAAACAGGAAACCATCTCAGTGGTGGTATTAAAGGTCTTATCCTTTGATAATTGCTTAAACAACTACTTATTAAACTAATAAAAAATGAGAGTTACAAATATTCTAGAGTATAGACGAGCTTTGAAATCCTTGAACGTCCCAATCCATGCCTGCAACATCTGGATCAAAACTTAGAAGAAAAATCCATTTTTAATTCTTTTTGAATATCCACTCGTCTCTTTGCACACCATCAAAGCCTCGGGGTTCCAGCTGGCCCTGAAAGCCACAACTCCCTCACAGGCTTGGCTACGGAACCTCTAGAAATGTGGCAGGGCACAGAAACTCCCTCAAGGAAAGAAGGAGTGTAGAGCTGCTGCATCATCATCATCATCATCACTCCTCTCAGTGAAGCAACTGCTCTCAGTGCACACCCCCAGGTCTAAGCACTCATTAAGGACTGCAGCACAGAATCCAAACCTTAATTACAAGGCAGCCTCTGTTGTGGCAGGATAATTGGGGGACCCTGGAAGCCAACACGTCCATGGTGGGTAATGCAGTGAAACAGCTCTGAGTTAACACTGCTATAATTATCCCATTATACAGGGAATCATTTTGCTACTTAGAGACAAAGTCAAGGGACATTTTAATAACAGACCCTTTAGTCCTGTCTAGAACATAAAGTAGTTGACAATCCTGTTTTATTACTCCTAGTACCCTTCTGCATAGAAACCATTTGTGTAACTACATCTATAAAATATACATGGAATGTCATCCATACACACAGAATCCCTGATGGTTTGGGTTGGAAGGGACCTTAAAGCCCCTCCAGTGCCACCCCTGCCATGGGCAGGGACACCTTCCACTAGCCCAGGTTGCTCCAAGCCCTGTCCAGCCCGGCCTTGGACACTTCCAGGGATCCAGGGGCAGCCACAGCTGCTCTGGGCACCCTGTGCCAGGGCCTCACCACCCTCACAGGGAACAATTCCTTCCCAATATCCCATCCATCCCTGCCCTCTGGCAGTGGGAAGCCATTCCCTGTGTCCTGTCCCTCCATGCCTTGTCCCCAGTCCCTCTCCAGCTCTCCTGGAGGCCCTTTAGGCCCTTTAGGTTGGAGCCTTCTCCTCTCCAGGTGAGCACTCCCAGCTCTCCCAGCCTGGTTCCAGAGCAGAGGGGCTCCAACCGTGGAGCAGCTCCGGGGCCTCCTCTGGACTCTCTCTAGCAGCTCCAAGTCCTTCTATTTCGGGGGGAGAGGGAGCTGAACACAGCATTTCACATGTGTGTGTTTGCTCTGTGGAGACACCCAAGAATTTATGTCTTTTCCAGGTCCAAATTTAAAGAGCCCCAGCTCATCTCAGGACATAAACGCTCATTTTTCTGCAGGCCCATCAGCTCAAAAGACCTTTCACTGCTTTCCCCAATTCAAAAGCAATTCATCATCTACTAGAAATAAATAGCTCTGGCTGTCCAGGAACATTTGCTGGCACTTGCAGTGCCTTCCAACAGGGTGGGAACAGCAGTTCCACTGTCCCCCCGTGCACTGGAAGCATTTTAAGCCATCACGCTCCTCCTTCACTGGTTTGTTCATTCACTGAAACAGAGTAACACACACCCCTCAGACCTGTGTTTCCCCAACTTTTTGTCTCACTCTCAGCCCAAACTCTTAATCTGGATTATCAAAAACCCAGGAAGGTGTGATTCTGTACTCAGAAAGCTTCTTCCACAACTCCTCTGTTATTTAAGGGGAAGGAAGTCCCAAGTCATTTGATGCAAGGTCAGGGACCCTTCAGAACCTCAGCCAACACCTCTGAGGTGTTGCTTGCTGTGTGTGGGCTGCAATTCCCACTGGCTCCCTTTGCCAAGGCCTCCCAATATCCAGGGAAGTGCCACTCACCTGTTTTACATTGTATCCTGCTTTTGCACTAGTTTCAATGAACATTACATTCAACTCTTTGGCTTTCCTTTCTCCTTCCTCAATGGACACTTGTCTGGGGAAGAAAACACAGAGTTAGGGGGAAAAAACCCAAACATGGACAAAACCTTAATAATTAAGATTTATTACAGTTCTGAAAGCACTTAATAGGTTTTTTCCCCGATAGGAATGCAGAGCTGCAGAGAGACATCACCACTTCAGGTACCAGACCCACTTCCATGGCACACCCAGATCCGAAAGCAGAACTCAGCATTCCAGTGGAACAGCCAAGTGTTCACACCCCCAAACCCCTGTCCAGGAGTCTGTGCTTTTATGCCTGAACAATTAGCAATCACAGTCCAAAAATAATCATCAAAACCTTTTACTCTTTTAACAAAGGTCCAAGTGTAACCATCCCATATGGGAGGAATTTTGTCCCGTTTTTCCCTGGATATGTGTTCCACCCTTTAAGCAGAACATTATTAAGAACAAATATTTGTAACCAGTTTATTTGTTCACTGATGCGGGCTGTAGTCAACGACCCCTTCTCTCCTGACATCTGGACAAGTTGGTGATGGTTTTTCAACTCATTCACAGCACTGTGATGGAAATTTGGCTTAGCCAAAAGAAAAAGGGTTTAAAATTGAGATTTCTCTAGTCACAGCCATCTCCAGGAAAAAAATACATTTAAATATACTCCTTAAAATAAAAGCAAACAGCAGCAGAGTAAGAAAAGCATCTGAAAGCTGGATTATTCCTCCATACCTCTTATCTGCTAGATCTGTTTTATTTCCCACCAGCATGATGATGACATCACTGCCCCGTTCCGTTCTGACATCATCGATCCACTTTGTGGTTTGCTGGAAGGAGTTTACATCTATCAGAGAACAGTGGAGAGAGTTATCACTGCAGGTGTCCCTCACAGCTCACCAGGAAGTACATCTGGACTTGGAAAGAAAAGCTTCATATTCTGTGGAGTCGGCAGAAGAGGGTGATGAAGAATCAGCGAGTGAAACCCTACATCGCCCCCACTAAAGGACACGGAAACTCTGGCATTAATTTCAGATGGGCAAGGGCTTCATTACAGGTGGGTTCAAAGCCAGGGAGGGAACTGAGTCCATTTATAATTTGACAGCACCTAAAATGAAAAGTCTGTGTTTCAGTTCCTTCTTTTTTAGTTCAACATAACGTATTTTCTACAGGGAGCGGGGATTAATTTTTGCACTCTACACTGCTCATGGCTTGTGCACCTACAGAGGTTCCTACAGTTCCACTGCTTCTCAAAATCCTCAATCCCAGCCTTGCATTTTGTACACTTGAATCAATCATTTTTGTTTTCTCTGGAGAATCCCAGGGTTATACAACACAGCAGCAACTCCTGGGGCACTGAACACTTGCCTTCAAAACAATCTCTAAATCTTTGCATAAAACCAGAAGCAGAAATTTAACCTCTTCACAGGCACTTAATGCTACCTCCTTAAGGTAAGAATTCCAGACTGTATGGTGCTTGACAAGCTGCATCCCATAGGGAAAAAGGAGTTGGAGGGAAGCTGCCACAGAGCTCAGCATTTGCCAGTTAGTGACACAAAGAGCATCTGAGCAGCCCAAGTAGTTTCAATACTTAAAAAGGGGGGGCTCTGCAGCAGTTCTTGAAAAGTATTGATTTTTTTTTAATGGCTTCTACTGCAAAGTAATATATTGCGTGCTAGACAGCCAAGACTTGATCACTTGCCAGTGTCTTAATTCTCTTTACTGCTTGGCAATATTGAATTTGCTGGGTCAGGAAAAAATTCGGAGTTCACAGCTAACCTGTAATTTTAGCTCAAAGGAAAGTGCCATTTTTAACAATTAAGCTTTTCTAGGTAAAGCCCCTATTCCCGCTGTAATCTTCTCGTATTTATAAATCAAAGGACAAGAACTTATGCACTTGTGTAGAATTAGGCCATCGTTCTCAGTCAGTTCTGGTTTAGAATGGAAATTGTCTGAAGGTTTAGTTCCCCTAAAATAGAATTTCTGCTCTTTGTCAGTGCAGGAACCGGTAAGTTAAGGGGTGTCTGGACTGAGGGGAGGGACAGAAGGAGCAGGGCTGAAGAAGCACTAATATTTTAGTTGACAAAAATGTACATACCTTAGTAAGAAATGAAAGAGCAATTGTTAAAGGGTAAGGGCTTAGTGGTAAGTTTTACATCTTGCAGCATGTGAGAGTGGCTGATTCCAAGGCAAATGTGATGTTAATGCCTTCTCCCCGCCAGCCCGCGCCCAGATTTTGTTCGGTGGGGGAGGGTGAATGAAGTGGAGCAAGCTACAACAGTCTCCAATTTGAGAATTCAGATACCCATGAACATGAAGACCAAAAGTCACAGGTGGTGTTATGACCAAAAGGCAGATGGAAGAGTGCAACGAGAGCAGGCAGGACTCGAGGACTGAAGAAAATGGGATAGGGAAGGGTTAAAATGATGTTTGTGAGACGGTTTATAGATCACAACAGCAGCAACCACGGGGCTTGTTTTAAAACAAGCAAAGAAACCACGTTTTTGTCATGCCAGGATGAAGCCCAAGCAGATGACGTGAGAGGACATGCAAAGCTAAGCTAGAGGATGAAAAGGGCAGAGTATTAGAAATGCAGAATTCCCCCCACTCACTTGTGATATCATAAACAACAACTGCAACAGTGGAGTCACGAATGTAGCTAGGAATCAAGCTCCTGAACCGCTCTTGACCTGCTGTGTCCCACAATTGCAACCGTACCTAACAAAATCAGTCAAACAAGCAAGAAAAATAAGAAAAAAGGTCAAACCCAGTGCAAAATACCTACTTGTGATATCGTAAACTACTACAGCAGCAGCAGAGTCACGGATGTAACTGGGAATGAGGCTACGGAAACGTTCCTGACCCGCAGTATCCCACAGCTGCAACCTGATCTGTGGGTGGGAGAAAATTAAAAAAGCCAAACTGCCACTAAAAATAAAAGAGTAAATCAATGCTTTACTTTTTCCAAAAAAGCTAAATAAAAAGGATAAAATCATGCAGGAGGTGCCTGGGGACTGGGAGCAGCAGGATACTGTCTCCTTACAGCAATCTCTCCTGAGGGGTAATAGCAGCCAAACTGGGGGGTGCAGCTAGCTCAGCTTCCCAAAAAATGCTTCCCTTCCAAAAGGGGAGGGGTGGAATGGCTCAGCTTCCAAACTGAGAGGACCAACAAGAAAGCTACGGCTGAAGGGATGGAATCACCATCCCTGGAAGCGTTCAGAAGCGTGTGGATGTGGCACTTGGGGACGTGGGTTAGTGGTGGCCTTGGCAGTGCTGGGGAATGGTTGGACTTGATCTTGGAGGGCTTTTCCAGCTTCAGTGATTCTGTGAAACGTTCACCTGCACTTATCCCTACAAGAGAGTTTCAGGCTCTGCTCTCCTTCCTCAGGACCCACACAGGCAACCTCCAGCAGCATGAAGGATGGCTGCTGGTGGAAAAGCTACTAATTTCAGTTTTTCAAGGATAAAATGCTCATTCTAACTCTAAACTGCAAAGTACCATGCACAGAGAGGCTGAATGGCTCTTACCAGCAAGGTTCTGGAAGAAAAGGCAAGACACACTAAAAGCAGCGTGTATGGCAAGGTGTGCAAGAGCCAGTTTGTCCATGGAAAGCACATCTCATCCCTCAAGCACCTTCCATGCAATCCCATTTTTTGGGGGTTTATCCAGTACCATAAGCTTCTGCAGCACTGCAGTTTTGTTTCTGCAAATAGCTCAACTGAGGCTGAATTTCTTAATTAAGAATCTGAGCTCATTTTAAACCACAGCTTTGCTTGCACAGAGGAGTGATTTCACTTGAGGAGCTAAAACTGCACCAAGCTAAGAAATGAGTCTCATTTGTGAACTCATCAGAGGCCACCTTCTTTTTAAAAGAGGAAGAAGATGGAGCCAGCTATTAACTGGCCACATCTGGCAATTTGTATTTTACCTTTCTGTTTTGTGGCATCAAAAACTGAAGGGGGTTAAGCATGGTTCCCCTTTCTCCAGATTCCCACCATCATTCACCCCCCAAATTATCTGTATCATCTCTTTCTTCAGAGAGGATGACACTAAAGCACCTCGTGCCACTCCCAAACCGCACCCGAGAGCCCTGCACACATGAACCAAGCGACGATTCCCCACTCCCCGTTCCCCACTGCTGTGTCTCCACAGCACTTGTCAGTCTGGAAGCAGCTGGGAGATGAAGGCTCAGCCTGCGCTTCCAAGTGATCTCAGAAGTGTGGGCTGCACAAAACCAGATGCTGGTCCTCATTCCTACTGTTCACAGAGAAGAGCAACAAAATCTTACTCACTGTTCGATCCTCCAAGTACATGGTTTTCGATAAGAAGTCAATGCCAATTGTTGCCTGTAAAGAGATGAGAAAACCAACAGCTCTTAAATGAAATGTCAGAACACCTGTGGTGATTTTCAGGGGAGCAGCAGCAGCTGAAAGAAAAACAGGTTGGGTTTCTTATTCTTAAGCTATAGCTTGATTCAATAAGCAATCTGTTTAATATATCAAACCAGAGCAATTCCTTAAAGCACAAAAGGCTTTAAGCTCGGCTTCAGTTCATGCATATTGACAGTTTAATCCACACATTTATTTGGATAGCAGCAGGCATTTTTATGCATGTGACAAACTGGTGTCCCCCAGCTCAACCAGGATAAGTGGGCACACTGTCTTCTTCCCAACGCCAAATATCTCCATGGATCTTCACCTTCCCAGGCAGATTAAGGCAGACACCTATATGATCCCTAACAACCACTACAGCTTGGTTCATCCTAAAGCAGCACAACTGCACCCAAATGTCCAGACACCAGTGGGAGCTTCCTGGAGAACATCCTAATGGCAGTGGGAAGCCATTCCCTTTGTCCTGTCCCTCCAGCCCTTGTCCCAAGTCCCTCTCCAGGAGCCCCTTTAGGCACTGGAAGGGGCTCTGAGGTCTCCATGCAGCCTTCTCCTCTCCCAGCCTGTCCTACCACAGCACAGGGAAGCAGCAGTATCAAGGAGTGGATTCCAGCATTCCCTATATCCCAGAGTTTTACTAAAATAGATCTTCTATGACACATCACATATGGTGCCACCGCACGAGGGAAATCATTCCCAGCATGTCCATGGAGGGGAATCGCGCCTGGTACAATAAACAGATCCAATTGCATGGTTTTATTTCAGGTGTTTGGGTTTCTGACACAGCACAGCAAGCTCTTGTTGGTAAGACAGAGGAACACAGCTGAATTCCTCTCATCCAGCAGCGAGCAAAAGGAATCCAAAGCACAGCACGGATTTTATTAAATGGCAGCTTTCTATTTTTAACAGCTGAACATAAAACCCCATGTCTGAATTATAGGTTTCAGAAAAATACGCATTCAAAATCTGCCAGAAACGTCCAGAACAAGCAGATTGTCCCTGAACTCACCTCCGGCTCCAGTGACCCGTGATCAGGGTGTGATGTGCACTGGCAATAAATACTGGGCTCTGAGGGGTCTCTAGAGAATCCTGGGCATCCAAAAATGTCTATTTTGGGTTGACACCAACAGGCAGCGTGATTTTGGCCAAATTCCTGGAGCTTTTGAGACTTCCAGCTCCAGCACAATAGGAGGTATGGCCCCACCTCAGTCACGACTCCAGGAAAACCGAGGGGTTTGGATGAATAGCTCTGACCCAAGTCCATTAACACCCAAACTGGGCAGGCAGCACTGATACCTAAATCCAAGTTATCCTGGAAGCCCTTAGGATTTCTCACTGTTCTAAGTGCCACTCACTGATTTTGCAGTCGTTTAATGCATTACATCAGACCACCTTTCCTGGTGACACCCCTATTATCCTAAAGCACACAGGGTCAAACCTCCTCAAGGAAGAACTAGGACACAAACTCCGTAAGGAAAAGGAGCAGTCCTAAAAGAAAAAATACTGGGGGGGAAAAAAACCCCAGCTTAAATAAAAGAACTGCCTTCAATGTCCACGTTAATTACAGTGGGAGGAATCCGCAAGGATGTTTGCTGCCTCGGGAGCAGTAACGTGTGCTCCAACCCTCCCACACTATGGAAGCGTGGCTCTTCCCACAGCTCAGGGAGAACTTCCCATCTCGTTTTTCCTGGCAGCAGCAAGGAGGAATTACTGAAGGAGGCAGGAGAGAAATCACTCACTTCAATGAGATCCTTGGACAGACACTGAGGAACAGGAGAATCACGTTTTCCTTTTTTTTTTTTTTTTTTTTCAATTACCTCCTCCTCCCACCCCCCTAAAAAAAACCTTCCCAGGCACCAGGGAACAGATTTTTCTCAGTTTCGTGTATCCAGAACATCACCAACTGTAACCAAGTCATGAAACGTTCTGCTTGGAAGAGACACACTTTAGCAAACTGAAGTACTTTTGTATCTTGCCACATTTTGAGCTCATGTTAAATTCTGGGAGTGGGCAACTGTTCTCCTGGACTGCACAGTGCTAATCTGCAAAATTGTTTTCTAAACTTCATAAATCTTCCTTTTTTTTTACATTTTGTATGATTTTCTAGCTTGTGTCAACTTGTTGTTTAAAAGAGCTGGGCACCTGTTACGTTATCCACACACAGGGATTAGATCTGTGATGGTCTGGCAGAAAATAGTGGATAAAAACCCCTAGCAGACTTAACAACTGCTGTGCCCTGGGTATTCCTTTAGAACCACAGCTCACCCTGCTGCAAGCAGCAGATAAACTCCTGGAGCAGAATCCAACCCAGAAGTGCCACTCTGGCAGGTGACTTAAGATTTTACAATTGGGAATTCCATGGTCAGTGCCCCAGCTCTTATGGAATGACTTTCCCTGCAACGGAAGACACGGCAGCAGAGGAGTGTTGCACAAGACAAAAATGTGGATTAATTTACCTGGTAGGTGTTGTCAAAGCTGTCATACATGAACCTGGTGATCAAGGAAGTCTTCCCCACTAAAAGAAGAAAAAAGAAACAGGGATTCAAGGACCAATTTCAGAGCAAGTTTTAAGCAAGTGATTTAAAAATGGTTTACTGTGTCCAACAGATCCATAGCGTGCACTTAAAACTTCCTGCAAGGACAAGAGCAGTTATTTGACTTTACAACTGTAAAGTCACTTTTTTTTCCTGTATCATTCCCAAGCACCAGTTTTACTCTTAAATATTTTTGTTTTGAGATGAAAATTAATTTCATTGCTCCGTTCTCCACCAAGTCATTCAGTAATTTTAGTTGAACTGAATGAATTTAACAGCCCCTACAACTAAATTATTACCAACAAAAAGCTCTTCTCACTCATAAAATATGGGAATTATTCACTTTAAAACCCCACCATCCTCACCACACTTATTTTCTACTCCTCTAAGACCAACAACACAGCTGAGCTGGGCCAAACCAGTACTTCATAGGGTTTTTCCTTCTCCTACATCTTCACCTGGAAGGGATCAGCAAGATACACAGGAACTGGAACACCTCCAGCTGCCTCATTTTGATGTCTATAAATCCTCTTACTTGTAGGCCAGTTATTTAGGAAGCAACTGAAGTTACCCATCACCTCCCAGTGTTTTTTCCAACCTCCTTGCAGCTGGAATTCGCCATCTCCCACTGGCAGAGGAGAGGAACTGAGTGACTTGTGTTGGACACCAAACACTGCCAGTGCAGATAAAAGGCAGGAGGAGTGCACAAGGCAGAGCTTGTGCTCTCCAAGCGATACTCCAAGGATTTTAGTTCTCTGCCAGGGTGACCATCCAGTGAACACAGGGATTTAAGGCAAGATTAAAGCCCCTTCCAACCCAAACCATTCTATGATTTCTCGGGTGAGTTTTGGGGGTTTTGTTTGTTTGTTTTAACTCTTAACATAAGATTAACAAAATCTCCAGTACCCCAATTAAACAGCATTTTCATCTTCAGTGAACTCTGAAAAAAGGGTTGAAAAAAGGGCCAAACAAACAGGAACCCAGCAGACAGCCTTGGAGAGATGAGATCTTCCCAAGTCAAAATCTGAATTCCCACGTGAATGTCTAACACATTCTGCTCCGGAGGCAGAATCAGGTTTCCCACGAAGTTAAAGAGCTGCCTTCACAAAGGTAGAGCAAATATTCCCTTCTCTGAGTAGGTTTTCAGAAGCAGCGCATCCCAGACGGGAACAATTCCTGAATCCCTTACTCAGATTTGTCCCATGGATGTGCTGAACAGCTCGAGCTGGTGCAGGACAAACAGCCACGAGCTGCTGTGAGGGGAGGAGGGATTCATTCCAGACCCAGTGACAATCCTCAGGAGACACAGACAAGCAAACCCAATCCCCTCCCGCTGCAGCACAGGCTGAATCCCAGGAATTGATCTGCAGCCTCACAAACAAGCTGGTTTTCCTCACGTGGCCACTGATGCAAACAGGCACATTTAATTCTTCACAGGTCCAATCTCACCCAGGAAATTATTTGCTCTGGTAACTCATGACCCCTGAAGGACAATGAAGTGTTCCAGCAAATTTTTCCCTTCTGAGTGACACGTCTTGGATGGGGTCTGACCACAAACTATAAAATATGAAAATATTCTGTTTATTCCTGGAACCTCCCTACCCTACCTTCACTCATCTCACAAAAAGAGGGGGGAATTAAGGTAATGCTTGGCTTGTTTATATTTAAATATCTGCTTCAACCAACATTTGGAGAGAGCATCCTAATGGACTTAGTTCCAAGACATTTCTTCTCTGAACAGACCCAGGTTTATGTTGACAGGCACCAGATCAAGTTGGTATTAACACCAACTGCTCACAGTTTTAATTCCATGAATACTAAGGCATTGCCATTCCTCCTTTTAAAAAACCCAAACTGACTCCTTTTAGAAATCCTGGCAGGAATGAAAGCCCACAGTTCCCACTGTATCTCTAGTTTCTGTTCCACCTTGCTGGCCATATGTTTCTCGAATTCCCAGAAGGCATTAATTCGGGAGTGATTGCAAGCAAGGGAGAGGACAGAATCAGGATTCAAATTCATCTTGGAAAATGCCAAAATGACCTCAGGAGGCAAATGAAGCTCAGCAGGGAGAAGCAGAACAAGGTAGTACATGGAGACAAGAACAACCGGCTGCTTAAAATCCAGATGGGAAACAACTGGACAAGTAATCCGGGGGTTATAGCCCAAGGAACAGATAAGACACTCCAGACTCCAGCTTTGTTTCATTAAGATGTTGGTTTGGGTTTGTTTTTTTTTTTTTTAATCTAGTGAGTTAATTTAATCTCTTGGAAAGATTTCCACACACGAGTACGCCCAGGGCAGCATTAGTCAGCAATGCAATATCCTTTAGGCCAAAATATTCCTGGTATGCTGCTGGAACAACTCCAAGAAAAAGGTCAATATCACATCCTTGGAGGGATAGAGGTGGGGGAGGAAACGCTGGGAATGGGGTTTGCTTTGACTGGAGCAGGGAGGCGGGTTCTGCTGGACACACTGACAGCTGTGCTACAGGAAGCCACGGAAAATCTCAAACAATTCAGGAGCTGAGAAGGAACTTCTTGGCAAAAAAACAGGCAGCTTGCACAGCTCACAGCAACCAGCTGAAAGATGAGGGGCAGAAGTGACTTACTGCTCAGGAGAAGTTGTCTGCAGCCACTTTTCCCTCTGTAGATCAAGATCTGACAGCTAAAAGCTGAGTCCAACCACAATCTGAGCAGGAAGGGCATGGAACTCGGAAATTGAGGCAATTAAACTCCAAAATAACTTATTCAGCTGGGCAGTGGATTCTCCTCCCCTCCTTGGCACGCAGTTGTCAGATGTGATTCCACTCTAGGAATTCACATCCAAGGCATCCGAGATGTTTGAAGAGGAGGGAAGCCAAGTGAGGAAGTGACTGACCAAAGAAGCCATTTCTTTCAACACTGCACCTGAGCATCAGTTCTGGACATTTTTCTGACATTAACAGGCTGAACAACGGCTTCACCAGATGAGCTCTTGGCTCCTTCCAACTTTCCATCCAACAAAATCTCCACATCAAACAGCTCCTAATCACACGGCTGTGCCTCAGACACCATTGCTTAGGTGCTGTGATTATAAAATCCTAGAAGGTTTTGGGTTGGAAGGGACCTCGAAGACCAGCTCATTCCAACCCCCTGGCACGGCCAGGGACATCTTCCACTATCCCAGGTTGTCCCAAGCCCCGTCCAGCCTGGCCTTGCACACTTCCAGGGATCCAGGGGCAGCCACAGCTGCTCTGGGCACCCTGTGCCAGGGCCTCCCTACCCTCATAGACAAGAATTCCCAATATCCCATCTCTCCCTGCCCTCTGGCAGTGGGAAGCCATTCCCTGTGTCCTGTCCCTCCATCCCTCGTCCCCAGTCCCTCTCCAGCTCTCCTGGAGCCCCTTTAGGCCCTGGAAGGGGCTCTGAACTCTCCCTGGAGCCTTCTCCTCTCCAGACTGGGAATTCCCAGTTCTCCCAGCCCAGCTCCAGAGCAGAGGGGCTCCAGCCCCCAGAGCACCTTCTATCATCTAATTATCAACGTACACTTCTGAAGGGGTCCAGCTCCAACAGGAATTTTTAAGCTCGGATCTGACTTGCTCAGATGGTTTTCTTTAGCTGAATCAGCTCTGGAAAAACCTGGCCCTGGTGGCTCCCATCATGAACTGGCTGCTCACCCCATCCACATGAATTCTGGAAGGCTGCAATGTTTTCATACGCTCTGGGACAAGAAGAAGTTGGCTGTTCTGATATATAAAATTAGGAAACTCCTAAAAGGCAAGGTTTGATCACTGGTTCAGCACAGAAACCAGCAGACACCCACGAACACCAACAACCCTCCTGAATCAGCCACTGAATCGTGGCAGCAAACAGCCAAATGCCTACACATGACTGAGTTAAAAGATGGGAAGTTGTGAAGCTCCTGTCAGTGGAACTGCCATTAACCAGGAGGGGCTGAATTCCAAGCCTTCAGCTCATCGAGTCACCCTGATCGATCCCCTTTGTTTGGGAGCCTTGAGCCACTGCCTGGCAGGGGTTTCACAGAGAGAAGTCAGCTGCAAGATGGAATCAATAGGCTGATCTCGTGCTCCCAGCCACTTTGATCCGACAGCAGCCGCTGGAGAGACTCCAAGGTCGTTCCATGTGATTCTTGCAGGCTGCCTTTTCCCAGCTCCTGGGGAGATCTGTGTGTCCAGCGGCGGCCCCCAGGACCGACACTGATTAACGGGGGGCTCCCACAGCTCCCGGCGCGTGCGGAACGGCCCCGGCTGCAGCGCTCTGTGCCGGGCGCTCTAACGAGGCTCTGGGGAGGAGGGCACAGACCCACCAGGTAACACAAATCACCTCCCTGCCAGCACGGGATTAGAAGGTCATTTGTTGCCAGAGTCTGCAAAGGGCTCAGGCACCAGCCAGGAGTGACCTACAAGGAAAAGTAATTGGGCTTGTGCCACTTGGACTGTGTGATGCGCGAGGAGCAGGTCTGACATCCCCCTCTCATTTTCTTAGGCATATCATACTAGAGATTCACATCTGGTCCAAGGATTCTTCTCGAAAAGTCACATTTAAATCGCTGACTTCATCCATCAGCAACCAGGAAAAAAAAACAAGAAATATTTGCAAAGCAAAATAACCTTAAAAGTAATCAACACATCCTGCCTATTCAACTGGAAAACTGCACTTGGCCTCTCCCAGCTCTCAGAAGCAGCCTTGGCTAAGAGATCCAACCTGCTGAAAGCCAGAGGTAAAGGCAGAAAGATGAGGAAAGCCTTCTCCCCACATAAGCAGATAAATTGCAGTGTAATCCCAAAATTTCACTTGCCCTTGGCATGACTCCTTTCAGATTTGACTGAAGGATAAACCCCAGTGACACTACAACTTTCTTTCATAGATAAGCTCACCTCAAAATCTTCACTGGAATTATTTTGCTGGGAAAAAAAAAACAACCCAAGGCACCCAGAGGAAAAGCATTGCTAAGAACAATATACTGAATTATGAATGCCTCAAAACCATTTTTAGATTTGTGTTTAAAAAGAAGCCCCAAAAGGAAGATGCACAGAGCTGACTTAAAGTGATCTGCATGAACCAGTAAGAATATTTTTAGGTATGTCATTCCCAGCACTGGAAACAGAAATGTTGTATTAAAGTGATTAAAGCAGCTTCTTTAAAAAATAATAAAAACATCCCCCATCCTCCTCTGCTCTTCAAAACTATGGAAATTTCACCTGGTTCCCTCCAAGCAAGAAACAGAACTCATTCATTATCCGAAGGCACTGACAGAGCCAGCAGACTGCATTCACCCAAGGAATTCTCAGTCAGGTGAATTTATCCCAGTGACAGTGAGGAACTTGGAGGATGGAATCCAGTCTAGTCCCAGGGAGCAGAGGCAAAAGCCACAGTTGAGGAGGTCTCATCTCCTCGCTCTGATTAAAGGATTTTTTTGCCCTGATTTTTTTTCCCTATTGATTCCACTCCTGCTATGCTGTCAAACCTATTTTATTCTGCCATTTCTTTCCTGATGGGAGATAAGATCAGACCAAAGGACCACCTGAGCCAATTCCTTACAGTTTTAAGTCCTGAATAAATTTAAAAAAAAAAATCAAGAAAAAATAAAATCAGTAAAAAGCCTGCAAGATATAAACCTTCCTGAAATCCATGCATGGACCACTCTAAGTAGTATAAACAAAATGGTTCTAACAGCCTCTTTTAGGATAATTTATTCCCAGCCTAGTTAAAGATCTAGGTTATAAATTATTCTGTCGTCCTATTATACAGATGTGCTTCTTTAAAAGAAGGAATTTAAGATTCTGTTTAGGAAGTTAACACAGAATATCCAGAGAGTTACAGGGAAACAAGACCCAGAAAAACATGGAACAGTTTAGGTTTGTTTTACATCAATTTTGTAATTCAAGAGACGCTCCATCATTTTCTACCTTAAATATATTTCATTTCATTCCTCCCAGGGAACAACTCACCTTGATTTTAGCCGATTCTGGGTTTGATACTCATTCCAAGCAGAACAAACAATGGCCTAGAGCTCGTGGCAGAGATCAAACACGGAGATCAGGCAACGGAAATTAAAGCAGAGGGAGCAGAGCACATGGAGCACCCTCTGAACACAAAGTCCCTTCAACACAATTCCAGCAGTTTTATTCCTTCTAGTTTAGTGGCCGCTCCTCTGACAAAGGACACTTGCAGCTGCATTGCTTCCCACAGAACCGTGGCCAGTGAGGACCTGCACACAACGTGCTGATGCCAAATACGGGTATTTAGGTATTTCTTTGGCAGTTCAGGACACGTTTTGGTCCATAAGGATACTTCTAAAATGCAAAAAAATAAATCATAGAATCATAGAACCATTTTGGCTGGGAAAGCCCTCCAAGATCATGGAGTCCAACCATTCCTCCAGCACTGCCAAGAACGTCACTAACGCACGGCCCCAAGAGCTGCATCCACAGGGCTTTAAATCCCTCCAGGAATGGGGATCCAGCAGCTCTCACAGGGCTAAAAAACAACACCCACATGGCAAACCTCAGCCCCAAAGTAAGTCAAAGCCCTCCAAGAACTTAAACACAGGCTGCAGAACCTGCTCCAACCTGCTCTGAACCTCCTCCAATGAAAAACAGCCACAAGGATACTGCTGGCAGCAGTTTGTCCATGATTGTTGGGGAAAGGAGGACAGGCAGAAGAGCAACCACCCCTGAAAGGGGTTTTTGGCAGTTTATTTGTGGAGGTTTTATGGCATCCTACCTCGAAAAGGAACTCTAGAAAGGCAGACACAATCAATAACAATGTCAAACAACTGCAGCTGGCCTTTTTAGACCAATGAATCCCTGCCAATCCTTTATTTCTTTTCAGGTCATCACCACAACACAGCTTTTATTTTGCCTTTTAATTAAAAGCACTATTGAAAACTGTTTGATATAGTCCTGGATCAATTACTTTGGCTTCAGGGATTGCTGGCAGGCTGGAGCTCTCAATTTGAGAGTCGCTGGCGTGTACCAACAGAGCAGAGGAGAAAACACACAGAATTTCAGGGACTGGAAGTGGAGGATTCCTGTAGTCCAATTCCATTCCCAGAGCAGCCTGTCCAGCCTTGGTGAACTACAGGGAAAGGTGGACTTGGCCTTTCCCTGTTTTCCATCTCCATTTGTTAGCCAGCAGTCGACAAAGCCGTGAGAAATAATTCATCACAGCCATCACCACAGTTATTCAAAGACTATTTATAGCAGAAACAATCAAAAACAAAAACTCTAGAGAAACTGACTGGAGAACATGAGAGACTTTCGGAAGTTTTGGATTACCTCGAGGTAATCCTGAAGCATATGGATGCCCTGGAAGCGTCCAAGGCCAGGCTGGATGGGGCCCGGAGCAAACTGGGATAGCGGAAGGTGTCCCTGCCCATGGCAGGGGATGGGACTGGATGAGCTTTAAGGTCCCTTCCAATCCAAACCATTCTGGGATTCATGGGAGAGTGCTGAGCCTCTTAAAATTAATTTACTTCTTTATAACACAGGTTTTAACCCCTTTCCAGATGATCAGTAATAGTGCTGTCCCAGTGTTCCATACAAAATGGGGATGAATTCAATGAGATGCAACATGTGATCAATGAACCAGTGGAATAACCAAACTGGCCTCTTTCCTCTGCCCTTTGTACACAGCCCCGAGTATTTTAAAGTACTGAGAGATCCTGAACAAAAAGTTGATTATTTGCTCATTGTAAATTCAATTCCCTTAGTCCTTACAAAGATTCTGTCTGGACTGAACTTTTCAAGGCAAGATGAGACAGTTTTATTAGAGCTGAAGGTGGAGAGATGAGTTTTACTCATTCAATGAAGTAAGAAACGGCACGGCCAGAATTTTGCTGCTGAGGAAATTTCCATTTTCCTTTTACCCTGTGACAATCAGGTACCTTGAACTTCGGTCAGCTCTTTGTGATGGGAGAATTTCTGAGCAAAATCTTTTAAAGCCTTAACATCCCAGCAATTCCCAGCAACTTCCCAAAGCAGAAAGTGTGACATCAGCCTTTAGCTCCCGAGCCAGCCCTCAGCACTGTTAAAAAAAGCTGCATTTAGCAAACTGGAACAGACCCTAAGCCAGGGATAGGAGCCTAAATGGAGGGTGGGAAGTGCACATGAATATTTATGAGTGTCTGGTGCAGAGCAGCAGGAAGGGAAGCATGGAGTGGAGTGAGCTGGCATGATGTAACAGGGAATAACAAGGAATGACACCTACCCAGCAGATGAACACGCTGAAAGCTGTTCTGGGAATGGCTGGGATCATCTGCAGCTCGTTCCCACGTGCTGCAAGAACAGGGATACAAAGGAAGGAGCCAAGCCCTTTGCACAGGAGCACCATTTTAAACTCCAAGGATGTGAAAACAGCTGCCGTGATCCTGCATTTCACATGCTTATCCTTCCCAAGACAGAGTGTAACTTGATTTTCCTGAGTTACACCAAAAAATATCTGCTCTATTTGTTACAGCCCCAGGAAAACAGGGAAGTGCAGCTCCTCAGGGCTCAGGGAAATGTCCTCGAACAGAACCAGAGCTGTTTGTCACTCAGGAGGCCAAGATTCAGCCCTTCTCCACGGCCATCACCAAAGGCTCATTTGTAATGGCTTCTAAAAGAAATTTATAATACTGACTGCAAGCCATGCCAAAAATTAAGCTCCACACACATTTGGGATCGTGTTTTAAAGACCTGCCCTTGCTACTGAGAAGCAAAGAGGAAACAGAATTTTGTCACAACCCAGATGTCATCAGAGCAAAGGGGTTTTAACTTCCAGTCAATCTCTCTGGGCAATAATCCATGGAAATAGGAGTTTTCATGCCTGCCCCTTCCTGTCAGGCACTTCCATCACTTACAAAAAGGGACCAATTACTCCCTTATCTACAACAACCAGTAATCAAATGATTAACACTTCAGTAACTGCCTTATAAAAAAGATGACTATGAAAATACGTGTTAGCCTGAAAAGCTCATTAATTCTCATTCATTCTTCCCTCTGGGTACCTCAGAGCACGTTCACAGCATTGTTTTCCACAACAATTCACCCAAGAAATGGAGGCTGATGCACTTTTCTGACCTAGAAAGTGTTTTTTTCCCAGGGTGTTGCTGACAGGAGTGCCCAGCAAGGCCTGTTAACTCCACTCCTCCACTTTTCAAATTCAGTACAATGCAGAAATCAAGGATTTATTTTCTCTCTTTCCAAGAGATGCTTTTCAAAACCTACCAGTTCAAGGCTGGTTCATGTCTTAAATTTGAAGTTCTCAGCCTTGTTTTAGATTACACATACATCTGGATAGAGACACACACTTGGGATTCAATCTAGCTGAACATTAGTCTCTGTAGCTAGGAATGTAGAGCTAGTTGAAGTTATTAAAGACCTGCTCTCTTTTTCCTTAAATGAGAAAATTTTCATTTTATTCCTCATCTTGCAGTATACATTTTCCTGGTCTAATTCCTGCTGTACACTACTGCAGTTTGCTTCAAATATTTGGCAAGAGTTATCACAGAATGGGCTGAGTTGGAAAAGGACTTCAAGGATCATCCTGTCCATGCTCCCTGCTGTGGTTTTCATTCTAAACAGCTCAGGTGAAACTTCCCTTCCTCAAGGGAACCTGAACAGTATTTCTGCCACTGCAGAAGATGTGAGCAGACAGTGACAAGTGGGAAAATCTCTTGTTCCTCACGGTCACATCTCACCTGGAGATTCCTCCTCCCACTCAGACAGCTGAGCTGGCTCACTGGTATTTACTGGTCCATATCCAGTGGACAAGAAACTGCCTCTAACAGGCAGAGCAGCAATTCTCCCAAAGGATCCTTCCTTTTACACAACCATTCCCAGGCATACTATGTAAAAACCCAGGAGGGTTTTACAGCTGACAGCTACATCTTGAAGGACAACCAGACAAAAGCCTGCTCTGCCACTGATCCAAGTACTCAGTGCCATATGGATGTATTTTATGCAGTCTCTGGGCATTTTAAAACCAGCAAGAGAAGCAAAGAATTGTCACTTGTATTTAAAGCTCAGCAGTAGCTAAAGGGAAAAGGAAGAGGCAGAAGAGAGTATTTTCTATTATCCATCTTTTTCTAAGGCAACATCAGGCTGTTTGCTGTCTTTAGGCAATTTAGAATCCTATTTTATTCAGCACTACACGTTTTTCTTGAGGGAGATGCCAGTTAGTTTCACCTGGTATCTGTATTTCTCAGACATAAACTAAAGCACAAGTTAAGACTGCTCATGACTGGCCCCAAGGTAGAAGGCACAGCCTGGACACACAAAGCTGGAAAAAGCTCCCCTTTGCTTTTTGGGATGTGAAAGGATCACACAGATCAATAAAAACGTGTGGAGACCCATTACAAGTTTAATGACAAACTCAGAACTCTTTCCCGCTAAGCAAATCCTAATCAGCACTGGCAGAGTTGATAAAAGTAGAACAATATCCATGATTATTAATGCACAGGAAAGATTTCCTTTGGGATCTGCACCAAGCCTTGTGACAGGGACAAAAATACCCGGTGATAAATAGCTTCATTAACTCTTGTGGGTTTTGTCAGTAATTAGCAAGACTCTTCTTCCCAAAATGGGAAATAAATGAAAGAGCAAAATGCAAATAAATCTTGTTCTGTTTGCTCAGTCACAGCCGCAAAGAAATGAAACAGTAAAAACGGGTCAGCCTCTGGTTCTGTCTCAAAACCCCACTTTGGAGTTTTTTTAAACTATTAAGGTGCACACGGAAAAGTTTTCATATAAAAACTGGGGTGTTTTTTACCATCCCATTGTACAAAGGAATAAACAGGAGTCAACCCCTCACTGCTGAACAGGCAGGAGCAAATCTATTAAATATAATAATTCAATTACTCTGTCAATATAGCAAAATAAAAAAAACAAGGAAACGTTACCTCCTCAGCACAGCTATAAAAATTCATTTTGAAATCTAGGCCTTATGCTCTAGAGATGAAAGCTCTTGTCTGGTTTTCTGCAGAGGAATTCCAAGCCAAGCCTGTAACATAACCAGTGCTATTTTCACGGTTTGAAAGGTTTCTAAAAGCAACAGAGCCAAAACGAGTGTCACAAGTGGAAGACCTCCAGGCAATCCCAGTTCTCCTCCCCCAGCATAACACCAAGCCCCTGGGAAGTGACACAACGCCACGTGAGGAGCCAGACTCCCAGTTTTCTGTTGGAGGGAACAGCTGTCTTCTCCCATGTTCACAGTGCTGAATCCCCCATCATTTCGTACAGAAGGGGCAAATATTCTGTTTAAATATGGCTGAAGGTAACTGAGGTCTGAAGAAGCAAAGTCCTGCCCATTTCTGAATGCTGGGTGGGTTTTTTTAATTTAATTGAGGTTAAACTGGTGTGGAAGCCAGAAACTGTCTTCAGCTTCCTACAGCCAAGCAATGTAGGAGTTTTGACTTGGAGGAAGAGCCTTGGAATCCTGTAAAGAGCTGTAACCAAAATGCTGCAATGGGGTGAATACAACATGCATGTGAACACCTGGAACAACGGGGAACAACAGGAGCAGGAAGGGAATCTCACAGTGTGGTAAATGTGGTTTCATTCAAATGAGGAAGAACGAACCCAAGATAAGGTGACCAGAAGATCAAGATTTGCAGTAACTCCGCAGATGAGGAAAAGAACAGGGAGACACAAGAATTTTGCCCAAGCCGTAAGGGATGAGACAAAGCACCTAAAGGAAAGGGCCCAAACAGTTTTGACTCCTAACAGGCACAGGACAAGTGTCACAAAAGCATGGAAAACCCAAAAGAAACAATGAGCATCCAGCTGTGTCCCATCCTGTGTCCCAGCATCTGGGCAGAAATCCTGGCCCTTTGGAGGACAGGGATCAGAGTGGATACTTAAGATCGACTCTACAGTGACTGTGAGGGAAATTCAGATTAGGATCCTTTAACTTCCATGAGGATGAGTTTAAAACCCACCAGAGAACAGGAATTGTGGATGATACACTCACGTTTTCATGGATATTAAACTTGGTTAATTAACTAAAGGGCACTCACAGGCCACCTTTACATTTCAAAGACTTCTGTGCAGTCTCTCATTATTTGCCAGGAATGAAAAAAACCTCCAAAATTTACAGACTCATGAGGATATTTCTTCACCACAGACTGAGGATTTTGCTTTCCTTCATATCTTCCATTGTTAAATTTTTTAAAATAGTTTCCAAAGAGGCTTCAAATATTCTCCAAAGGACTTTATCATTACTGCTCACAAAATGCCTCAGAGCCCTCAGCCATAAACACTGGTAACACAAAGCAGCACTCTACAAAACTATCACAACACTTGGAAATATTGTAAAGCACATCCCAGGGATCTTCTGACCAGGTGTGGATGACCATGGAGCTAAGGAAGAAGGAAGATTTAGTAGTCCAGAAGTCCATGTGATCACAGTCTCTACCCAAAACTTCTTAGGAGCAAGGCACAGCGAGTGGAGGAAGGAGCTCTGAGCTGTGAGAATTCCAGGTGGAACAACTCAGCCAGCATGTGCAGCACAAGCTGGAAAGAGGAAGACATTCCATGCAGGAGATGTTACTGGGAAGCTGCTCCTACATCTCAGAAATGACTTTTTCTAAAGGTGATGACCAGCAGAAGCAGCAGTTCTTGCAAAGTCACCTCTTCTGGACTCCTCACTCTGGTTTTAAACACTGGGTTTCACCCTAGGAAGATGTATTCCACAACTGGACTGGATCCCATCCCCAATATTTAGCTAGGTGATATTTCTAAGTACATTTCTGTGAGAAAAAACACATGTAAGAGCAGATTTGTGAGGCAGGGGAGTGGGAGGAAGACTGGGGAAAGGAAGGAGGACCAGTGTTAGATCTTGGCTAGTGGCATCCTCTTCATTCCAGCTGCAGTTTAGTTGGGAATGGCTGCCTGCCTCTGAGCCAGAGGACGAGGATTCACAAGACTCAGCTTTAAATCAAAGAATGAACAAATTTTATGCACCTCCATTAGTACAGACAGGCACTGAGGTAAGCATGTGGAAAATAGTTCTAGGAAGTCCCACTGGAGAAAGATTAAATGTATTTCATATTCCCAGCAAGTGAGTGACTGAAAGTTAATTCAGGCTCCAAAACGACACCCGGATGTTGAGGCAAAGCACGGCAGACTCTGGAACTGCCTCCTGGCTGCAATTCCAGTGTCCTCCAAGCGGGAAGGGCTGAGCCACAACCAAGAGTTCAAGGGGTCAGGTGACATTTACTATTTTCTTCTCCCCAAAACAGACCGCTCCTTATTGCTCCACTAATCCCAGCAGCACTATCTGGACAAACATTGTCTTAGTAACTCCATTTTTGGACAAAGTATCAATTTTGGATGGTGGTGTTTGGGTTGAAATCTCAGAACGTCCCCACTTCGTCCCAGGTTATTACAGCTTTGCTGTGAGCACAATGAGACAAATTAAATGGTTTTAGAGGCACCTCCAAATATTCCATTCTGTCCTATTCTATCCTATTCTAGTCCACTTGCTTCTCACACAAAATTCGACCTATTAAGTTTCAGAGCCCAGTACTGAAGTTTTATTATTGTCATGCAAGGGTGGCTCAATATTCACTTTATATATGATGGCAGTTAAAGCCCACGGGGGTGAAGTCACTTTTTGAAGCATCTACTGCTTCCAGGCTCTATCATTCCAACACTCCATTAAAAACCAGTGCAGGACTGTGCAAAAACCCATCACGAGGCCTTCAGTAATTAATCATTCATAAGATCCAATTTTTACATCCCAGTATTTTATTTTTAGATACCTAATTATCTGCTTGTAAAAGGCTTTAAAGATATAAAGTGCTACGTATGGAGATCAAAAGTAATTAAGCCACTCTGGACAGACATTACGTTGGGAGGGTGGATCTGCTCTGACAGGAGTGGTTCTGGGAAGTGCAAATTCCACACGGGCAAAAGGGGAAGGAGCCAAGAGCTCCTCCATCACCTGAAGCACAAGAGATCATTTCAACTGATTTCCAGATTTACAGCCACTTTAAATTTCCAATTTAAGCCAGAAACTAAATGCTACCAAACCATTTTGGAAAGAAGGAGCAGACATTGAAAATGTAATTATGAATTTCTGGTTTAAATACCTTTAGCAAAGAATTTGTTCCCTTAACAAACCACATTCATGGGCAGTTTAGACAGAAATCTGCATAAAAATCCTCAAACAGAACAATGTTTTCCAAAGCAACTTTTGTTAAATAAACTGTAAATGATAGGCTAATGCATCATCTAATATGGAAACACTCTCCTGGATTCCTCAGTTATATTCCCGAGGCAGGAGGAGGGAGGCAGCAGAGAGCAGCAGGGATAAAAGTGGCAGCCACCTGAGGATGCATTTCTGGAGGGAAACATTCCCTGCTTTGAGCACTGAGCACTATCCCAGCGCAAGCTAAACCAGCAGATGCCAGCATCCAGCTGAGGGAATCCAGGCATCGCTTCCCTGGATCACATGCCAAATGGAGCCCTTGGAACAAGCTCCTGCTCTCTTCCCAAAGATGTTTTGCCCTTGAAAGCACAACAAGCAATGCTAAGTCAGCCATTTCCAGCGAGGAATTAAAGAAGTTTCAGGAGACCTATTAGAATGCAAGGGATTACCATCCCCTTCCCTTCCCTCCATCATTTAACCCAGTTAAATTTTGCCTAATGTTTCCCCAGCACCATTATCCCACTGGCACAACAAGCAAGTTTTTCCTCCTGCTCCCTCCTCTCCTGACTACCGACACTGCCACAAAGAAACTTCTGCTCTCTCATGCTGTGGTGACAACTTTCCTGCCTGGGGGAGGGAGAAAAGGAAAAGAAGAAAAAGAAAAAAAGGAGGAGGAGAAAAAGGAGAAGAGGAAGAAGAAGGAGGAGAAAAGGAAGAAAGAAGAGGAGAAAAGGAAGGGAAGAAGAGGAAGAGAACTCCATAGAGCATCCTCCTCAGCAATTCCATCTGATTCCCACAACCTACCATCTCCTGGGCAGTGCTGGAAGAACTAAGACCTGCTCTCTGCTCTTTCCACACAGGAGGTGCAGAACAGCTTCCACAGGAGCTCCCTCAAACTCATTCTCTAGGCAGACACACAGGTGAGTGCTTCTTCAGAAGGGAGCTTGGACAAGATCCTAAAATAAACCTGATTTAAGGTCGATGCAGCCTGGCTTAGGAACAGGCAGCTCATAGGGAAAAAACTGCCCAGAGTGCATTCGTTAAGCACAGCTCTCCTCCAGGCATCTGCTGATCCAAGCTGACAGGGATGGCTGTGGACAACACCTGGGGACTGGTGCGAAAATAAGCGGAGCTGCACCAACACACACGGGTTTGTCCACATGATGCAAGTCCCCGGCAAGGCAGAGGGAGAACAGCTGGTGTAAAATATAGGACACGGACACCAGGGCGTGTGTGCAAGGGCAGCACAGAATCCCGGGGTTTTGTACTAAAAAAACCCCAACCACAATTTATTTTTTAGCAACAGAAACCCAAACCATGTAGAAACTGAGATCGGCACAGCTGAAGGAGCTGCAGGCTCTGGGCTCCTCGGACACCTGTACGGGTCCAGGCAGCACGTGACTACAAATCCCTGATACCAAGGATTCCAGGGAAGCATATCCTGACACCACACTGTCTGTTTCTCCTTCACATCTCTGCCCCTGAGCTGTCCCAGCTTTCCTTCTGGGAACTGGGGCAGGACAGAGGCCACCAGACACTCGATGCTCCTGCTGCCTGCACTGCAAGCTAAGAACTCCGAGCTTAAAGGATGTTAAACCATTCCCAGCTTTTCAATGGGAAACTTTTCCTCTAAAATCTTCCTCTTTGCCTCTAAAATCTTCCTAACTGAGACACTGACCTCTCCATATGGAGTTCCAGCCAACTGACAATAAACCTGTTCCTCCCCAGCTGTGCTTCACAAATGCCTTGGGAAGAGGCCACCCGGGGTCTGCAAACCCAAGGTCTGATATTCATCTGGAAGAATTTTAAAAATAAAAATAGCTAGTCTTTAAAAGGTAGAAATTTAGTTCCAACTAGTAAATGGAACAAGTTTTGTTGGTGTTTTATTCTGATCTTTTCTAGATGAAAGGATATTTCAGAGAGAATTGTGGGGTTCAACTACAGAAAAAAAAATAAAGCGGTTATCTGAGAAATTGGGTTTGGAGCAGAAAATTCTTTAGAGAAGAATTATCTACCCTCCAACTGGGATACAGTGTCTTGAAATAAATACTCTCCTCCAGCAGTATTTTCCAGAAGAACAATTCCTTCATATTAAGGACATACACTAGTTAGGTTCCTGTTTAATTGTAATATTTACTCTCTAAGAATTGTTTCTAACTTGAGCAATTTATTGTACAAATGCACACAGAAAATATTTGGGGTCTTCAGGCTGCCCTACCTAAAAACCAGCTTTAAGTGCACCACAGGGTAGGCTCTGGACTCAGGTTTTTAGGCAAGCAGCTGAGAAGCATCAAATCCAGGGAAAAGCACAGAGCTGTTTTGAGACATCTTAAAAACATCTCCTGTAGAGGACACTTCTTCCCCTCCTCCACTTTCCGAAAGGTAAAGCTAAAAAGCCTTTGCTCTTCCTGGGATCTGGAACCAGGCAGGCAAAGCCAGACCTCAAATCTCTGCCTCGCTCTCAGCCGTCCAAGGCTTGCACAGACTAAACCACCATTTAAAACATCAGCCACGCAATTCCCCAGGGAAATTTTTCTCTAGATGGCAGGATTTACTGGAGGGAATGTGCAGTAATTCACACAAGGTTCCTTTTGAGTTTTCTAAAATCTCTCTTACATTTTCAAGTGAAAATGTAAAATTCCTAAGGCCAAGGAATTTATTTTTTACTGTAAATTACTCACTGTGACAGTACAGGGCCCACCAAGCCTAGAAACAGAGGCAACCTATGAGCCCTTTGCATTTCACCAGAGAGGGGGGAAATATTTTAACACCAAACCAGCTGATGAGTCAAGACTGGAAAAGCTTTTTTCACTGGGAAAAGCTTTTTTCAAGTCTGCTGTTGCACTACAGCATCCAAATAAAGAGGTCAGTTTTAAGGGACACGAGCGTTTGATCTGCCTACTGTTTATGCAGTGTCAGGGAAACAAAAAGCCATCCTCTCCTCCAAGTCACACTGCGGTCTAAGACCAACTAAAAATAAAAAAAAAAGTGGAAGAGAATTACGGTCACGATTGTACAGTGGTGGATAAAAGCCACTCTGATGACTGTCCAGTGAAAAAAGACCAAACATAACTCAGCTAAGGAAGAAAAATGGGAAGCTGGAAGAACAGAGAGAATAGGAACATAATTATGATTTGAATACATAAATATTTCATATTAAGAGGCAGCTGGAAAAGCTGAGAAGAAATTACAAGAACCAGTGAGTGAGTCTGGAAGTGAGGGACTGGAATAGACCAACCCTGTGAAAACCTCTTTGTAAAGCACTCCGAGGTCAGGAAAAAAAAGGAAAAAAAAAAAGGTTGGGATTTCCTTGTGCTGATACTCCAGCTGCCTTCAGCCATTGGCCCCTCCTGCAGCTGTGTCCAGCTGCTCTGCTGAAGGATTCACCTCCAGCTTTATCCAAACCAGCAGTACCAGCTCAGCTCAAGTCATCCTGGTTTTCGTGCGGACACAAGTGATTTTTCAGCCATTTTGAGTGAGCCAAGGACAAAACGCCCAAAAGCTGCTCCAGGAGCAAGTACGGGGAAGGGGAAAGGGAAAAAAATAACGAGGTACTATAGACAAGACAAAGAAGGCAGCAAACATCTAGCATGAACACCTGCCTACTGCTACGGAGGAAGGTCAAAAAGGAGTCAGAACTTTCTCTGAAAGAGAATGTTCTCCATCTCCTCCACCACCTGACATTTCCACTGGATGATTCCAATGCCCAGCCAGTTCAGATTTCTCTGCTAAGCCTTCCTTCCATCAGACCAATCAAAAAAAATTCCTCCTGTCACTGACACCAAGGGTTCTCACAGCCAATCCTGTACCAGCAGAGGAGGACAGGAATGAGTGAGTGTTTTCTACTCCCAGAAAAGGCAACATCTCCATTAAAAAAAAGGAATCCTCAGAGAAACACTCCTGCACTCACATTAATCCAGTGCTGTTTGCCCGCTCCTGTGCAGCTTCAGAGCCTCTGCAGGGCCAAAGTCCCAGCCTGTTAACAGGAATTCTATCAACTCCAGCAGCAGCTACCTACAGCCCTTGGCAAAGCCCACACTGACAGGGATCTTGTCAATCCTGCATCAGCCAATGCTTGGAGCTTTGCCATGGATGCTGCACCCTCCAAGGGCCCCTCTCCTTTTAGCTACACATCTATTCCAGCTTTAATCCCCCTTCTCTTTGTGTTGCACCTATCAAGAACATTATGAAAATTAACTTGCTGTAACTCAAACCCAGACAGGGGCACGGACAGGAAGCACAGCAGGAAGCATTTAGTGGAATGGAATAAACTGGCCCCTGCATTAATTACAGAAATGCTGGAGTGGGTTGGTTTTTTCTGCAGCAATTGCTGATTGCTCCTGAAGAAGCAAACCATTAAAGAAAAGTCACTTAGCAGGATAAATGGCACTCGTCTGTATGGTGCAAATGTTAATAGTACAGAGGTTTAAAGGGTCACAATTCAAGATAGAGAAAAGACCAACTGAAATTCAAGATATTTTCTCATTAGCAGGTTTAGCTGCCCCTCCTGGTTCTGGCCATGTCTGAAGACCAAATACTGCTCATCAGTACTGCTCCAGTATTTCTTCCCAACCCTTTCAATTCTGGGAAAAAATGCTTTAGAGATAAAGCAAAGCCTTAATTCTGTGTGTTGGTAACACCTACACATGTCTGGATGAGAGAACACTACGAGCCTGCGAATCTCGGAATAGCTGGGTGGCATCTCCAGGGGATACTGGCAGCCACTCAAGGCATGGAGACTCTTCCAAGTGAGCCCCAAAAACCCTGCTCATTAAAATGGAAGCAGCTGCCACGGGTGGCATCAGCGTGTGCCTCGTGCTCAGCCAGGCACCTGCAGGCATGGAAAAAGCCCAGGTCAAGCAGGACTTGCTCCCAGAGTTCCCAGTTAAGACTCCAGAGCAGCAAAGGGTGGCATTTCCAGCCCTGGTCTCTGTGATAGGACTAAAGGAAGAAGTGATGGCAGGGACAAAAATGCCCTAGGAGAAGGAAAGGGACTTTGGAGAACGTCCTCTCTATAACTGGTTCTAATCACTACTAAGAACCTCAAGGATTTTGTGTTTGGCTTCGTAAAAATACTTCAAAAGTCAAACTCCAAGACACCCCAGGATGTGTTCCTCAGCCTCCTGTGTGCATGCTGTGCACATAAACCAGTGAGGGATGCCACAGTCCAAGGGACTGGGAAAACCACGCCCTGGCACCCTGGCAGCACAGACCCATCCTGGTTTACAGCGGTCCAGCAGAAAGGACACGTGAACCGGGAACCAGAAAAGGGAACTTACACCCTCACTCTAAGAAGTCAAATTAACTAAATGCACTATTGTGCTGGACAGCTGAATAAGGACTTCATTCCCAGCTGGAAGGCTGAACTCCTTTTTGCCAGACCCACCAGGAGGCAGCCAGAAGCAGGCAAGGGGCTTGACAATTTGGAGCTCACACTGAATTTATTTACATTTAGTTTCACACAATATTTGCTTCCCAGATTATCTTTTTCTTATTATTGTCATGCACTAGGCTTCATTTGGATAAGAGTTAAATAGTACTGAAACACACAAGAAAGTCATTTTTTCCAGTTAATATCACTCAAATATTCCAGGACATGGTTTGAACATAAAAGGAAAATATCTGACATAAAATAATTGATGGAATTGTTCACTGTCCCTGGGCCTTTCATTATATTAGAGCCAGAAGAGTTGGGTTTATGCTGAGGGGAAAACAAAGAATTCATTTAGCTTTTCAACTTTGTGTGAGCTCAGCAAATAAATCAAGCAAAGAGACCTGAAAAATTTGACTTTCACTGCAAGTCCACATTTTGGCTGCTGTTTGGTTGCCAAGACACACGTTTTTCATTTAAACTACTTCCATAAATAATTTATATTAATGTGTCAAACCCATCATCATTTTGATGGCATCTGTAATTTTCAAAATAGTGCTTTTACAGAAGCTCAGAAGCATTTAGGTTTGAAAAGACTCCCGAGATCATCAAGTCCTTGATCAGCCAAGGACTGGACTCAATGATCTTGGAGGACTTTTCCCTGCTCCATACCAGGAGAGATGCATCAGCATTTCCATACCTGTTCAGAAACATTCATGTATCACAAGGTTACTGTTCTTACAGGTTACAGGCCTCACAGGTAAATTTTGGAGGTTGACTTGAAAAATCTGATGGTGTTCCTGTTGAGACAGCGAAGTGTGGTTTTTTCTGAGCCACGTTTCAAAGCACTGAAGGGTTTAGCTGGCTTGTTTTGGTTGGTTGGGTTGGGGTTTTATAATCATTAGCGTACACAACAGGCACTTGTATATGCATGAAAACAACAAAATGCCTTTAAACATCTGGACTAAATTAGCAGGTAACTAAAAAGCAGCTATTTCCTCACAGACTGATTACGGACGACAGGTTTTTAACCATCACTGAAGCTGAGAAAAATGGCTGTTGGCTCTGATAATTCCCAAATGCCACATCGCCTGCTAAGGTGGCCTCAGATGAGTTTCCCTGCCTTTGTTTCTCCATTAGTCCCGTTTACAGCTTCAGCAAAAGCCTTCAGACATCTGCTCTGCAGACGGTGGATCCAGTGCCAGGTACCACCACCACCCCAAGAGCTGCAGATAGAAAATCCATTATGTCACATCAAGGGAAAAGATGATCATTTCCTTCCAAATCACAAATTATTTCTGAGATGCAGAGAGAAAAGCACAGCAGAGAGCAGAAAGGCACAGCTATTCCTTCTCTCGAGAATAGACACAGCTCCTTCAGAGGCTTCCACAAATAGACAGGGATCAAAAGGCACCCTGAGAACAGGCACCACAAAACACTGATGTCTTTTTCTCTCTGCTTCTTCCACACGTTGCTGCAGGAAGAGATTTTTCAGAGACGGAGAAGAGAAAGAAGAGAAATGGTGGAGTTCAAGACAGCGAGGACAGCGAGGAAGGATCAGATACCAAGCACATTACACTGTGAAAGAACCCCAGAATGCTTTGGGTGGGAAAGAACCTGTCACCAACGAAGATGTGCAACAGTGCTGATCCCATGACTGGCCCCTGAAGAACCCAGGTGAAGACTGAGGCAAAGAAAGTCACTGAGTACCTCAGCCTTCTCCATATCCTGGGTAAGGAGGTCTCCTGTTTCCTTCCGGAGAGACCCCACACTTTTCCTGGTCTTCCTGTATCGCTACAGAAGCTTTTCTTGTTGCCCTTGATGACTGGCCAGATTTAATTCTATCTGTGCATTCCTCCCAGGCTACCTGTCCCCACTTCCACCCTGTGCAGGCTTCCATTTTGGGTTTCAGGTTGTCCAGGAGTTCCTTGTTCATCCATGTAGGCCTCCTGGTGTTCCTGCCTCATTTCCCCTTTGTTGGGATGCACTGCTGATATTCCACCTCCAGATGTGAAGCCCAAATTTCATAACTCACGGAAAATTCATACAGTCCAAACAGAACCCCAAATATGTGAAGGCCCAGCCACAGGAAAACCACAACATTAGGAAATTAACGGGAGGGAAGGGGATAAGCTTTCAAACCAGCAGTGCAACAAGGTAATAGCTGTCTGGAGTTTGCCAAGCTGAGAATTCCTCAGAAACAAGGGAGTTTTAGGCAGCACAGGGATGAGAGTGCGTGCCTACTGTGAGCAGTGTTGCACCAGCCCCATGTCACACACGAAGCACCTGCAGCTCCCCCGTTATCTAATGAGACACATCACACTGCTCAGCAGTGCCTGTACCAACATCGTTATGCAACAGAACAGCTCATTAGTGCTTTCCAAACAGTTATATTTCAGAAGTTATTACACTGCACTTATCAGTGGGTTTTCAATATTAAAAATCTCAGCTCCTGATTAAAAAAAAACCAAAACGCAAGTGGTTCTAATTTCCTTCAAGATCTTACGCAGAAGTGCCAGCAGAGACAAAACAGGGAGTTCTTTTGCTTTCTGTAAATGTTGGTGCCCTTCAGACCTGCTCGCCAATGAAACCTGCAGTAGAAACTCACGTGAGGAACAAATATTTCTGTTGCGATGCCCCAGCATTCAGTTCTGCCCACTCAATCAAAAAAAAATCCATTTATTAAGAAGTAGAGGTGTTCCTATGCAAAGCAGAATTAAAATGGTTATTAATGTTTGAATGTGTATCATATTTACTACAAGCTACCCCAACGTAGGTGATGTGTCCACTCCCTGATGTGACCCAGAAATCAGAATTCCTCAAACTTGAGGTATTAGGACTGATGAAAATCACCTGATAAAACCAGATCAAAGGCAGTAAGAAACATGCTTCCCCACACACAATAGCTCTGTCTAATCCCTCAGCACAGAGCTCTCCCTGCCTTTTAGCAAAGATTAGCATTTTTAAAACTGCTAAACTCTGTATAATCTTCAATCATTGAGAAAAGTAATTCAATTAAGGAGAGTGCTGGTGAAGTTGCCTTCTTGCTAGCCAGCCTGTGCTGTATCCCTGCACAAGTTTGAAAAAACAGAGATGGAAAGAGAGGAGAAGACTCTTCTGGCTGGGCACGGATGATGTTGCAGGCTCGTGATGCACCCACAGCACGTGCAGCAAGTCCCCAGGCTGGGCCTGGGAGGGGCGTGGGGGACACAAACCCCAGAGACAAGGAGATTTTGGGGATTGAGGAGCGAGGAAAATCAGCATCTTAGCAGGGAAAAGCGCGTCTGCAGCGAGTGATGAACAGCACGAGGCAGAGCCACTGCAGTCCATGAGAATACAGCTGAGGGATACAGCACTGAACTCCCACAATATGGCTGAGGAGAGCAGAGAAAACCACACACTGCATCCACTGTGCAGTCCCACTTTCAAATGGAAATAAAACACCCAGGGATGCTTCCAGATCTCCCACGGAAGGGCTGCAAAGCCTGCCCGGCATGGAACTGCAGTTTAGATCTCCTCAGCCACAAGACACACATTTATAGGTGAGGCTGTGTACAGTCAGCGCAGGTCTGCCATCAGCCAGCTCTGGATGCTGAGGCAGCTAATGGCCATCGCAGCCCTTTGTACCACTTCATTTGTCATCCTGAAGTCCCTGGATGTAAATGAACCCAGAGCACTCAGCCTCCCCACCAGCAGCAAGAGGATATCTTTAATTATGGCCTTCCAACAGGGCAGAGAACCTTTCAGCTAAACAGGAAGCGAATGCAGCAATCCAGCGCAACAGTTGTACAAAGATCTCCCGGGTTATGAAAGCTGCTACCCTAAAAACTTTTATTTCTCCATCTCCCTTAACCTTCCAGACAAAGAACAACAAGGTGTGAGCAGAGCCCACTCCAGATCGCTTTTTGCACCGCCAGATTCTTCTGCAGTTTTCTCCAAACATTATGAGGGCGTTTATTCTTCCTGGAGCCACTCAGAACGAGAGCTCTGCATCCTTCAGGCAGTAAAAAAATAAAAAATTACAGGGAATGACATCATGACAGAGACATCTGAAGAGCTTCAATCCAGGAAGGGACGTGTCTCCATCAGAGGCAGACTCATGGAACGCCGCGTCAGAGCATGCCCACGCTGCAGCACCCGCGGGATGCGCGGACACGGAGCCGGCATGGAGTCATCGCCCAGCATCCCAGACAAAGGCAGGGCTGGAGACCACCCTGCAGCTACCAGCCCGGCCCTGGATTCAAATCAGCCCCCACCCAGCACTAAGCCCCAGCTGAGGCAGCAGTTGCAGGGCTGGGAATATTCAGTCAGGAGGATTTCGCTGTGCCGTACCCACAGAATCCCTTCTCTCCTCCCTAGGTTTGATGCTATGACTGGGAATTATTTAAAACCTCCCAGTATAAAAACAGATGATTAGCTGAGAAGGAAGAAAAATTCCTAGAGGAAGCAGATATCTGACGTTATGTCTGCTAGAAGAGACAAGAAATCCACGTGTAAACCAAGAGCTGCTGACATTTAAGATCTGCACCGGGTGCCACAACCTTCCGTGGAGGTATTTCAAAAGCTTCACGATATTGAAGCTCAGAAATACAGGTAAACAAGCCAAGAGTTTTGCAAATGCTTTGCTAATATTTAAGATTCCTGTTATCAAATACCTGGGAAAAAAACAACCAAACAAAAACCTGAAAAAAATCCCCAGCATTTTCTACACATGACCCTCATCCAAAATCCTCATAAAATGGCTGGCCAAAAAGCACCTTACCAAGCAGATCAGGTGACTTACCCAAAAAATAATAAATAATCAAGTTGAATTCATGCTCCCCAAATCCCTGATAAGAGAAGAGCTGTTTCAACCCCCAAACCACAAAATAAAAAGAGAATGATTCAAGGAACAGACTAAAGGAAATTGACAATGTACAGGTAAATAATTCCAACAGCAGCTGTATCACCAAGCTCATCCACATCTGAGTGAGGAAACACCAAGATACAAGTAATTTGCCCCCCCTCCAAAAAAAAAAAAAAAAACCAACAAAAAAAACCCCAACAAAACTAAAAACCAACTAGTGTTTCATCATCTCCTACCATAGGGACCAAAGGTGGCTGAGGGAGCAAATACCCCGCCCTGAGACAGAAAATATTTTGTACCTACTCATTATGTCATAGATTGCTCAGTATCTACCCAGGATTACACAAAGCATCTCATAAAGGAGTTGTTGTTTTTTTTTTTTTTCCAGAAAACTCTACCAAGGGCAAGATTTGGAATGCAGTATTGGAGATAGAGGCCTTCCACTAAGGAAGGAGGAGACATTGTTTAAGTTGGGTTTTTTTTTTCATTCCAAAGACAGGGAAGAAAACCTCATTGACTGAATTAAATATTCAGAGTGTCGCTCCGCCAAGACATAACTCCATGATGGAAAAACGCTGTATTTACACAGAAAACACCGCGGATTGAGACCCCTGCCCCCCAAAAACCAGAGGAGCTGGGACCGAATGAATCAGCAACTGTTTCTGGAGATGGGCTTTAGTGGGTTGGGGGGGTTCACCAGAGCTGAACCCCACGGACCCCCACGAGGCTGGGTGGGTGTCGGGGAAAATGAGGAGGGACTCTCACAGGGGAGGGTGGGTGTCGGGAAGGGTGAGGAGGGGGGATCCTCTCAGAGCTCCACG
>VZTI01005560.1:300370-311137 GCA_013397865.1 Struthidea cinerea
GGGTCCGTTCGTGCCCCCACGAGGGCGGGCGAGTGTCGGGGTGGGGGTCCCGCCCCGCTGCCGGCCCGAGCCGGGCAGTGACTCACCGCTCTGCTCGCCCAGGAACACCAGCTTGAATTTCCGCAGCGGGTTCCCGAAGTCCCCGCCCGACGACATGATGGAGGAGCCGCCGCCGCCGCCCCGCGCTCGCTCCGCTCCCCGCGGCGGCACCCCACCCGCGACCACGACCGCTGCTTTCCGCCTCCGCCTCCGCCTGCTCCTGCTTCTCCTCCTCCTCCTCCTCCTCCTCCCCCTCCAGTNCTGCTGCTTCTCCTCCTCCTCCTCCTCCTCCTCGGCGAAGGCTGCGAGCCCCGGTGAGCTGCCGGTGTCGGTGCCGCCGCTTCGGCCCCGCCCGCTCTCCCGGAGCCGGCGCTCCGCCCGCCCCGCGCAGGCGCTGTGGGCGCTTCCCTCTCCTACGGACCGGGAATGGTTTGGGTTGGGAGGGACGAGGAGAATCATCCAGTTCTACCCCTTGCCGTGGGCAGGGACGCCTTCTACCAGAACAGGCTGCCCCAAGCCCCGTCCAGGCTGGCCTTGGATTCTTCCAGGAGTCGAGGGGCAGCCACGGCTTCTCTGGGAAAGCTCTGCCAGGGCTTTCCCACCCTCACATCCTCAACATCAGTGTAAGGTCTGAAAGATACACCCAGCCTGCACGGGCGTGAGGGAGGAACCAGCGAAGTCCTTAAAACCAAAGGCTTAATCCTAAACTGATACAGATACTCCTTGTAGAGGAGCATCTCTGGGGAGCAGATCCCTCACAGCGGGGTGATGTTTCCCAGGGAGGTCAATGATCCCCCCTGCCATCCTTTAACAGTGGCTGAGGGCCCTCCACCTTTTGCTGGAGGGGCCAGCTTTCCCTTCCACTATTTTTTGCCCATTTTTCCCCATTCTGCCCTCAAAGTTCAGCGGTTTAGGAAGTTCCCAGGTGCATCCAGGCCCCTCCTGTTTAAACCTTGGCTGGGAGATTGTTCCAGAGCATCTCTGCTCTGATAGCCAGGGAAATGGCATCTGCTGCATGTTTAGTTCCCCGTTTTTAAAGCCCTTCTGTTTTTGATAGTTTCATTTATACTCCCTCAATGTGATTAACTGCTTCTCCACGGGTAGTTTGGGGATTTTTTTACCCAGGCCTTGAAGTGCCAGTGAACTAAAAAAGGAAAATGTGTCTTTAATCAGGTGATTAAATTTAAACAAGTTTTAATAGATATGAGCAGAATCTCCCATCCAGCTCCGCACCCAGCATCTGGGAGCGCTTCCACTGTGGCTGCTCTCCTGCACCACACAAAAGGGGAATCCAGACTGGCAGAGACTGATCTGACATTATTTCAAATATTAAATACAGATACTGTCCTTGTTCCTGTGTCAGGGTGCATTCCAGGATCTTTCCCACGGGTCCCAGGGAAAACAATAGTTGAAGGCAGAGAAGGAAACACGCGAAACAGGTTTTCTTCTAAGGTCTATTTGAACACTTCTTGATTGTTTTCATCATTGGATGAGTCTGAAAAGAAGTGGAGGCAAGGCCGGGGAAGCCTTAAAAAGGAGGAAAAGCTTCCCGGAGTTTTTTAAGTGTGGTACAGAAAAAGGAAGTCATCAAGTCACCTCAGCTTCTCCATTTAAATGTCACAAAAAGGTTTGGAAGTTGTGCTCCTGCAACAGGGATTCGGTTCCCTGGCTGTGAAACGATGCAAAAGGCAAGCTGGAAATAAGGGCCGTGTCCTAACAGAGAGCGTGCTCAGCCACCAGAACAAGCTGCCAAGACCAGCACTATCTTTGTATCCAGGGAAAAATCAAGAGCAGGATTTGAGAAAGATGCTTTCACTGAGAGAGGAGTGATCTGCTTCCATAAAGCCATAAGTCACTGGAAACCTATTGACTGCGACATGCAGGAGACTGAATTCCGTGATTTAACAGTCCCTTTTGGCCTTAAAATGTATCCATCTATGATAGATGTCAGAGGCACTCCTCAGTGGAGAGGTGGACTCGTTTCTCATGGAGACACAGAGGACAACAAGTCATTGGGAGGGGGATCCCTGCAATCTGTTACTGCTGTACCCCAAACTCGGCCTGGGGCAACGCTCCCTCCTCAGCCACGTTTTGTGGGTGGAAGAAAGGTGAGTCCCCAAGAAGGGCAGAGGGAATTAAAGGGTGCAGTCCCACTCCATGGGCACACAGCATTGTTATAAGGGCATGGAATAAGGAGTCATCCTGGACCTGCTCCTAATCCTGGTGCTCATCACAGCTTCCCCTACAAATACAGGACCAGCCAGACCCCTCCAGTCACAGCAGCCCCTCCTCAGTTTCCTCTGGGGCTTCAAAGATCATGGGAGGAGAAGCCCAGGTTTCCTGGAGTGGGAGTGCCGGCCTTCACCCAGCTCAGAGTCCCGCAGTGCTCCTTAGCCAAGCATCATTCCCAGGCTGGCCCTGCCCGAGGCTCGCCAGGTGGGATCAAAGGGCAGGATAACATCCACGTGGGCAGTTCTGTCACATCCCGGGAGCACCAGGAAAACGCAGCTTGGAGCAGGGAACAGGTGTCCTTGCATTGTGGAGCAGAGAGCAAAGGTGCTGTGGATCCCCTCTGCTCTCTCGATGTGCCGGGCAGGTGGAGACACAAACCTTGTCCTTTCGCATTCCTGCTGTCCCCTCCGTGCACCAGCGCAGAGGGGACGGACATCAGGGGTGTCGGATGTGTGTCTGGAGCTCCGGGCACGCGGAAATGCAGGATAGGGCTGGATCACAGAGCAGGAAATTAACTTGCCACGTGGATGAACTGGAGGGAGAAAGTCCATCAGGAGCTCTGACAGCTCCAGCAAGAGCAATTGGAGCAGCCAGCAGTCAGCAGAGCGGGAAATCCTGACCCAAAATCCAGCTCCCAGGCAGGCAACAGCTCCGAGGGGGGGGCTCAGGGATGTGGGCTCCAGAGTGAGCATCTGCCATGGAAGGAGGGGGAAACTGGAGCCAGAGTGGAGAGAAGGGAGCTAGGAGGAGGGAAAGGAGCCTGTGGGAATTTAAGGTTTGTGTAGAAGAGAGAGTTTCACGCGGGATGGGTTTTCCTGAGCCAATTCCAGGCTGTCAGGCCCGGGGAGCACAGGACCACAGGCCCATCTCTTCCCAGGCAGACGCCCTGCCCACCTCCTCTCCCACTGGGAAATCAGGGAGGAGGTCCCCGCCCGCCCAACCTTCCCACGCTTAGGATTTAGTGATTGTAAATAATTTTTTTTTAAATTATACGAAAGACCTAAGTAAATGGCCGCCGCGGCGCCACACTCAAGGTGGCCGCTGCACCCCGCTGGGGCGGGGCCGGGTAGCGACCACAGCACTGCCACGTGGCCATGCCACTCTCAACATGGCCGCCGCGCCTTGATGGACGTGCCCTGAGACCAATCAGTATGCGAGAACGGGCGGAGGGCGGGCCGTGACTGGCGGGACGCGCGGTGATAGGCGCAAGGCAGGGTGCGCTGTGCAGCCGTTGCCGTGCGGCGGCGCTGGCCGCTGCGTGAGGGAGGCAGGAACGAGGTGTCCGCCATTACCGCCCGCACCCCCCGCGCCCTCCTCCCCGCCTCCTTCAGGACACCAGGGTCCCGCCAGTACCGCGGGTTGTCCCAAAGTTGTTGCCTACGGGAGTTCTCGGAGGGCTGTCCGAAAATTAGAGCTCCCGGGAGGCATCGGTGGTCGGAACGCGGGGAGGGAGCCGCGGGACGGGGGGAGCCGATTGGGGGCGTACCGAGGCACTGTGGGGGAACGGTTTGAGCGCCGGACCGCGGCGCCGGATGATGGCGGCGGTGCCGAAGGTACCAGGGATAGCCACTGGGAAGGGGAATGGGAACGGGGAAGGACGGGGGACACAGGGAAGGGGAGAAACAGGAATGGAGGAATAGCCTTGGTCCTTGAGACAGCTGAGGCAGCCCCAGCCCTGCTGCTGGAGGCCCTGATCCGGCCCTGGTTTGGTTCCGGAAGGACGCGTGTGGGGGGGTGATCTTGAAAGGATCCAGGCCTTGAGATCGTGCCCTGGATCTGTCTTGGTGCTCCTGGATCAGGGACAGAGATACCCACACACCCCTGCTCCCCATCCTCACACACGTAGAGGTCACCCCAACTCTGTTACAACCCTCGTCTCCCTGGTCCTTGGCAGATCCCTGTCCCTCTACATTGGGACATATGGGACATCGGTATTTATCCCCCATCCTGGTTTGGCGACAGCAAAGCTCTTTGCCGGATGGATGAACCGTTTCCCTCCATCCGTGTGGAGGTGGAACGAGCACGAGGGTTGTTCATAGACTATCCAACCATGTCCCTGAGAGCGTTGGATAGTCCCAACTCTCCTGGAGCTCTAGCAGCCTTGTGACCGTGCCCATTCCCTGGGGAGCCTGTTCAGTGCCCCACCACCATCAGGGGGAAGAACCTTTTCCTAAATCCAACCTAAAGCTCCCCTGACGCAGCTCCAGCTGTTCCCTCGGGTCCTATCCTAGAGGTGTAGTAACCTGGAGGTGTTGGTGAAAATGCTCAGAGGATCTGCCACCCTGTTGTATTTTAACCACTGCAGGTGCTGTGCTTGGAGAAGGGAGTGTTGCTCAGGCAGGTGTTTGCCCTCAGCAGGTGAGAAACCATACATGACAAAAATTTGCCTTTTTTTTTTTTTTTCCTCCCAAATCTTCTAATAACGGAGGTAACACTTTGAGCTGGGTGCTGAAAGGGCTGTGGGATGGGAAGAAGGGGAAGTCTTTGTGCTGATGGGTTCAGGTTGTCCCCTTCCAAGAGCATTTGCAAAAGGGCAGTGGCCACAGATTTTTCCATAGGTGAGGGAAATCAGAGTTGTTAATCATTATCTTGTTTCCTACAGATTTTTAATCATTATCTTGTTTCCTACAGAGCAGCAACACCCAGAGAAAACCGTCTGTGTGCTGCAGGTAAGGTCTGTTGTCAATCCAGTTTGGAGGCAAAAATTCACTTCCCTCAAATAAATATTAAACATTGGAGCACTTGTGTTTAATTTTGGGTTTTTTTAGCCAATTTCGGACTGGTTAAATAACCTGAGCAGGTGTTCTTCCACTTCAATATGGTTTTTTCTAACACTTTCTTCTTTTTTGCCCTGTTCTTGGCTAAGCAAGTGGCACCAGCCGTGGTGTTCTGTGACATCCGTGTGGGTTTGGGGCTCTCGAAGCCCCTGTAGATGTTTGTTTGCAGCTGGGAACGTGTCTGCTCTGCTTTCACTTCAAGGTAATGCGCTCCTGGGTTGCCACAGATTCTACAGATCGCGACCTACACACGGAATTGGGAAGTTTAAATACCTGCTCCCAAAGGAGGTAGGCAGAAGGACTTCCTTCTGGGCTTGCTTTCCCAAGGTAGTCCTGAAGCATATGGAAGGCCAGGTTGGATGGGGTTTGGAGAAAGCTGGGATAGTGGAAGGTGTCCTTGCCCATGGCAGGGGGTTGGAATGGGATGAGATTTAAGGTCCCTTCCAATCCAAACTATTCCGTGATTCCATGAAGTACCCACTCACCACACTGCAGAAATGCTTCATTTTGTCCAGTACATTCCTGTGGAAGTAAATGAGCAGCTTTAGAAGGGAGGCACCTCTTCCTGATGTTGAATTTAACACCTAAACTATTCCAGAATACTGTGAGCGGGTCTCATTTGCATGTAATCTTTTCACACTCCCTGAGACTTGGAAAGACATCCATTTGTGTGGAAGGAGGAAACCACAAGTCAGCTGCCTGTTAGGCAGGAGCTGAAATAACCAGCAGGTTTATTTCTACTGGTTTTACTCCTTTCTTTCTTCCTCTGGAAGAAATTAATCACAGCATGAATGTGTTTTCCGTGTGACGCTGAACTTTTATTCCCAGCGTTGTTCAAACCAGACACTTTCTATTTTATTTCATTGTGTTTTCTTTTGGAAAACAGGTTCCAAAGAAGAGAAAGGAAAAGGTGCAGATGAAAGAGATCAGTGCTGGCACTGAGTACCAGTATGGAGATGTCAACATCCAGATGACTTCCTATGATCTGTGCCTGGTGGAGCATTTTGCTCAGTATGTCCATAGACTCTGCAACCGGCTCTCGATCCGGGTCAATGAGAGGTAGGAGGAAATCTGTCCCTCTGGATTATGACCCCCTGCAGGTCAGGGCACACTAGAGTCTCCCTGAGAGATTCCCATTTGGATGTAAATCCAAATCTCTCACCTTCCCTGTGGTCTCTTTTTGTGTATCTGTACAATTTTGGATGCTTTATTCACATCAGGAAGGCTGAAATGGAGTTTTTCAGGCACTGACTTGAGCAGATTCCAAGGGAAAAATAGCTATTTTACCTCCTTCCTCTGAGGAAAAGGCTTTAAGCCTGTGAGTGCAGAGCCTGGGAATTGGTGACACTTGCTGCTGGTTTTCCTTCATGGTCTGAGATCCAGGCTCTGCACATCACCCTGGTTATCCAAACTGGAATGAGCTTGGGAAAGCCCTGAAGGTGCTGGGTGAGCTTCCTGCTACTTCAGTTTAGGAGGAGAAGACGCTTCAGGAGCATCCTAGATCTCCAAAACAGGTGTATCCTGACAGCCACTCCACTGGTTTTAATCCCTGAGGAATGTGAGGCAGCATCCTGGTTCCTGAAGTGCTCTCAGGGAGCTGCAGGCACTGGGGAAAGCACTGAGGGAATAAAACCAGTGGTGACTCTCTAAAATGTGTATTTTCACTTGTACCCTCTGAGGTTGGACGTGGTTCAGTGTGTAGAGAAGGGAAGGATTTGCCCTTCAGACTGGAAATTGAGGGGAAAAGGTGGGCACTGGGATGGAGCTTGGATGTAGCTGTGGGAATGGGGATGAGGAGGCTGAGGTCTCCGAGTATTGAGCAGTCTGATCCACTCCCAGTCACATTCCCGTGAAATCTGAGGTGTAAACAACCTATTTTGAGTGGTGCATTGCAGCAGCAGTTTTTAGCTCTGTCCCAAAAGACAAAGTAAGTCAGAAGTCTTGCTTTCCTTGAACTATGAAGAAGTTAAAAGTTCTCAGGCTGGTGTTTGGAGCTAATCCAGGCTTTTGCTGGCAGCACTGCTGCAGAGCTTCCCCCTTATCTCCTTCCAGCAAAACACCCGGCCTCTACCAGCGTCTGATTTGCAAGATAGATCCTTTGCATAATTAATTTCCCATGAAAAGTTAATCTCCTTTCCCATTCTCTGCTGTGGAGGTTGATTCATCCCTGTAAAGTAGTGCAAATATCCTGCCTGTCCTAAGCACTGCCCTCTGGCTCCTGCAGCTATGCCATGCCCACCAAAACCAACGAGGTGCTGTACCTGGAAGAGAGGGGATCCAAAATGCAGCTGGATGCAGTCCTGACCACCCACCAGAGGGTTGTCCAGGTAGGAGCTGGGATTTGCTGACAGCGCTGGGCTTCTCCTGCAGCACTTCCCATCACAGGCTCCCCAAGCCCCTCAAACATTTAACAGATGAAAGGCATCATTTGGGCATAAATGGAAGCAAAAAGTCTAATTACGTTTTCTGCTGAGTGTTGCTCCTAAACTAGAAGCCCAGGAGGGTTTCCTGGCACTGTGTTTCAGGCAGAAGATTTATGATCTATTTTTTGCAGAATACTTGGTATGAGGGGTAGAAAAGTTTAGGGATGAGTGATTGGAGAAACTCACAGGGTTAGATGGGATATTGGGAAGGAATTGTTCCCTGGGAGGGTGGGGAGGCCCTGGCACAGGGTGCCCAGAGCAGCTGTGTCTGCCCCTGGATCCCTGGGGGTGTTCAAGGCTAGGCTGGATGGGGCTTGGAGCAACGTGGGATAGTGCAAGGGGTCCCTGCCCATGGCAGGGGGTGGGACTGGATGATCTTTAAGGTCCCTTCCAACCCAGATTATCCTGGGATTGTTCTCCTGCAGCTCTGTCGTTTCTGCTTTCAGATCTGTGGTTTGAGTTCGACGTTTGCTCCCATACTGCTGGAAATCATTCAGAGTAACCAGCCTGAGGGGGTCCATCTGTTAGTGAAGCAGGTACATTTACGTTTCCCAGTGCCTTTCCCTTTAGGAAGCAGAGATGAGCCATACCATGAATTTGCTTTGAGAGTACAGACCTGGTCCCGAGCCTGCTGTCTGCCCTAGACTTGGGGATACCCAGGATCCTCAAGAGCCAGGCCCTCCCTGATCCATGAAAATCCATTGTTCCTAATTCTCAATAAGGGTTTCATTTCCCATTTAACCTCCTCTATTTAGTGCCACAGGAAGTGCCTTCCCAGCCCCTCCCATGGATCCGTAGGAAAGGGCAGGTTGCAGGTTCCTTTCCTTTGTTGCCACAGATACCCTGTGAGCTGTAAGGGAACGTTTCAGCAGTGCTTCTCTACCTCTTCTCTGGGAATCACCAGGAACATCATGGAGCAGTTGATAGCAAGGCTGGGACTGGAATCCCAAATGCTATGCCCTGTTTTGATGGAATTTGCTCCAGGAGGAGCATTCAGCTTGCTTTCTGTTGGAAGCCCAATGGTTTTCCAGCACTGAGTGACTTCCCACTGGGGCTTTCCACTCCCTGGGTGCAGTGGGCATATAAGCCTTTAGTTTTTCCCCTCTCGAGTGATTCTCTTTGGGAAAGGGTTTGTGTGATCCTGATTTGTGGTGGTTTTCCCTCCCTCCATAGCACACGGAAGCCGATTTCAAGAGCCGATTGAAGTCTCGACCACAGCTGGAAGAGCTGCTGGCACAGATGCCCTGAGGTGAGGAACAAGCTGCCATCCATGGGCTGTTCCAGCCTCCAGAGGGTGCTTCCTACTTGGTGAATTGGAAGGAATTCCCAGAGTCGGCAACCAGCTTGTCTCAATAAAAATAAATAATATGTTTGTATCTGACTGATTTGTACTGGGAGGAAAGGTGCCACAATGGAATGTGGGTTTGCTTTCTTTCAGTTCCTTTTTTTTTTTTTTTTTTTTTTTTTTTTTTTTTTTTTTTTTTTTTTTTTTTCAATTTTTCCTTTTTAATTTTTCCTTGCCTATTTTCCTTTTGATAGGTGGGAATTTATGCAGGAATCTCTGCAAGTGAATAATGCTGTGCTGCAACAATCCCAGGAATTGTTATAACCAAGTTTGATGGATGCCAAGAGAAACTGTTCCAGAAACTGGTTTGTTTGGAGGCTTTTTCTCCCCCTTTCTAAGGACCAGCTCGTGAAAAAGACAGAAAGTAACTCATTCATTTACACTCTCCCCCAAACTGGGGCTGTCCAGGTGTTGCTTGTGCTTCCATGCCCACTGTGATTTTTGGCCAGCAGTGCTGGAAGCCAGCCCCTCGGCATTCCCAGCACCCACAGCCCTGGGAAATAGCCTGGAACCTTCCTTCCAGCAAAAGCCAGGGGTGCTCTTTCTCTTGGCTTATTTGCCAGCACGTGGTGGTCAGATGAGAATCCATTTTTCTCCCATTCCTAATTTTTCTGTGGCTGCCCAGGAGATAAATCAATCCCCTCCCCAGAGATCCCATCCTGTGGGACAGGAGGTTATCCCTACTGGGAAAAGCCTTAGGATGGCACAGAGGACACAGAGCAAAAATCCATAGCAGGGCTCTTCTGGAGCCAAGACCCAGCCTGAGTGCTGTGAATGCTCCTGGATTGGGACATTTTGGGCTGGAAATCCACAACCACAGAGCGATTTTGGTTGGAAATGACCTCTGGAATCATTGAGCCCAAGCTGTGCCCGATGCCCACCTTGTCACCAGCCCAGAGCACTGAGTGCCACATGCAGTCGTTCTTGGGCACCTCCAGGGGTGGGGACTCAAACCTCCCTGAGCAGCCCCTGCCAATGTTTAACACCCCTTTCCATAAATAAATTCCTCCTGATGCCCAACCTGAATCTACTGTGGCACAGCTTGACGCTGTATCCTCCAAACCAGCCACCCCCTCCAACGTCCACTGGCGCGGACGAAGCGGAGAGATGACAAATTCCAGATTTAATTTCCCAACAATTCCACGTGGATTTCCCAGCACCAAGAAGGGGGCGAAGGGCGCAGCTCCCCCCATCCCTGTGGGGCGGTGTCAGTCCGTGGGCTGGGCTGGGCTCGCTCCGCGCTCCCGCTGCTGCCGCCGGGCCATGCAGGCCCCGAAGGCCCGGAGCTGTGCCTGGCAGTGCCGCCAGTCCTGCCGCTCGGCCATGCACTCCTGCAGCTGCCGGTGCTGCTCCAGGCAGCCGGTCCGCGCGATCATGGCATCCAGGGGATCCTCGCCCTCCTCAGCCTCGCCCTGCGCCGCCGCCGCCGCCGAGCGGCTCCAGGCGTGCCCGGGCTTGGCCATGGACAGCTGGGAACGGGGGAGGTGGCGGCGTCTTTTGGGGGCACCCGGAGCCCTCTGCACCCCCGGGAGGGGCTCAGCAGCCTCTCCGTGCACCCCCAAACGAGTGCTCAGCACCCTCCCCACAGACCTTACCCCAGCCCTGGGTGCCCAGCACCCTCCGCAGCCCCCACCCCTCACCTCCCGAGGGTCCCCATTCCCCCACAGATGCCCGGCACCCTTCACCTCCCGAGGGTCCCCATTCCCCCACAGATGCCCACCACCCTTCACCCCCCGAGGGTCCCCATTCCCCCACAGATGCCCGGCACCCTCCACAACCCCCACCCCACCCGTGGGTGGTCGCCCCCCCCAATAAACACCTCCCGTACCAGCGCAGCGCGGCCCCTTTAAGGCGCGAGTCCGGCACGGCACTTCCGGGGCATGGCGTGGCCGCGGCGGCGCTCGTTGATTGGCGGGGTTCTCCCCGTTCCTGTCGCGCAGGGGTAGGAGGG
>VZTI01005560.1:311301-327219 GCA_013397865.1 Struthidea cinerea
TCTCTCTGCAGCAGGGACGAGGGCGAGGCCTGGCTGAGCTGCCGCAGCCCCGGTGAGTGACCTGAAGAGGCCTCGGGGGTAGCCGTGGGGATAAGAGAGGATCGGGGAGGATCGAGAGGGTTCTGGAGGTGAAGGGTGTTTAAGGAGCCTGTGGTGCAGAAACGGGTGGGGGTAGCTGGGGGACCCTGTGGGTAGGGGCTGGTGCGGGGGGTGCCCTGTGGTTTAAACGGGGGTGCGAGTGGTTGGGGGTCCCTTGTTTAAAAGGGACTGGGATGATTTGGGGGTCCCTTCGGTTTTAAAGGGGGTGGGGTCATTTGGGGGCCCTGTGGGCTCGGAGGGGATGGGGGGGTTTGAGTTCCTTGTGGGTAAGGAGGAGGTGAGGGTGGTCGGGGTCCCTCTGACTTGGGAGGGGTTGGGGACGTTTGGGGTCCCTGTGGGTAGTGGGGCAGGTGGGCTGCGGGGCTCTGGGCTGTGAGGGTGCTGGGGCTGACGGCTGCTGTCCCCCAGGGAAGCCCACCCTGTACGGCAGCGTCACCCGGCGCGGGCTCAGCTCCGATGGCGTCCCAGACATCGTGGCCTCCGAGGGATTCGTGGTCAGGGAAGTCACCAAGGTGCCAGGGCTGGGGGGAGAGGGGTTGGTGACCACCCCCGTGCGTAAAGGGGAGCCACTCTGACAGCCCAAGCTGTCACCCGGTACCGGCACAGTCCTGCCCAGCCATCCCGAGCCTCCTGCTGCACAGAGCCCTGGATGGGTCCCTACCATCCCACAGGGCCATGGCTGGCCCGGCTGGAGCAGCCATCCCTTCCCACCTGCGTCCCAAGGAGATGAGCCCCACACTGACCCATCCACCAGTTTTCAGGCTCTGGGATCCTACAGCCGGGTCCAGGTCACAGTTCTACCTTGGCAACCTCTGTTTCAGGACTACCACTTCTAATTCCTTTTTCCCCCCATCTCTTTTCTTCTCTAGAAAAGCATCCTCATTTCTTGTCCTCACGAAAATGTGTCCACAAAGTTCCTGGCTCCATACACAAGTTTTTGCAGGATTCATCAGAAAAGTGTGAGTAGCCTTGTGAGGTGGGAATCTCTGGGCGTGATTGGTAACTCTCACATCCCTGTCTGTGCTGTCCTCGCAGCGAGGGGTGGCCTGCAGTGTGGATTCGTGCGTGAGGGGTTGGAATGGAGATGGAACTGGGATCTTGTGGTTTAGGAACAGCGTTCCCACTGAAACACCCTGGACCACAGGCCATTCACTCCTTCCCCGCTCCCCCTGCAGTGGGATGGGGAGGGGGATTGGAGGCACAAAAGACAAAGATCAGGGGTTGATGTAAGAACAATTTACTGAGAACAGCAATGGAGTAATAAAAGAAACACTAGCAACAATATTAGTTAACAAAACAGGACAGGGAACGGATGGATCACCACAAGGAATCCAGAACCCCCAGAAGGTGCCACCGAATATCCCAAATATCCTGTGCCCCTCCCTGCTCCTGTAAAATTAACCCTCTCCTGGCCAGAACCAGGACATCCCCCACCCCATCTATTCATGCCCAGATCCCACACTGCCCAACTATACACACAAAAGCACAGGAATCATTCCCTTAACCAAAGGCTGTCCCTCCTAAATGTCTCGAGATACATATTTATATCCATTATACTGTTTTTCCTTGTCATCAGTGGTCTTCCAATCCCTCTCACTGGTATCCAGGGTTTTTTAGCTGTGTTCTTTTGGACTTTTAAATTCTTCTGGTTTTTTTTTCTCCTGCTGCCATTTTTTTACTCGTACTTCTGAGTCTTATGAAATCAATCCAGTCCATTCTTTAAGACCTCGGGCTCTTCAACACTTTTCTTTGGGAGCTCTTCTAAAACACCGATCTTTTCCAAGCCTTGGCTTTGTAACGTTTTGAGTTGTTCCATGCAGGACGCTCAGGGACGTCTGTAGGAAAGACAGCATAGTCACGGCAGATGGGGCAGGTGCTGGAGTGCTCCTGGAGCCATGTCCTGATGCACTCCCTGTGGAATTCATGCCCACACTCCAGTTCACACGTGTTTCTGCTTAGCTCCTCATGGCATATTGTGCAGGGATCATCACTGGAGGCCGCATATTCCTTGGGCTGTATTTCCACATAGCTGTGCTGTGGCAGGGAAGAGGGATTCAGTCCGTAGTCCCAGATGTAGGCCTTTAATTTTAGCACCTTTAGGTCCTCATCCCATGTAACTGATGACAGCGCCTCGGCGTAGAACGGTGAGGCGCTCCTTTTAAGCGCCTCCCAAATGTGCCAGGTGCAGTAGGCTTCATCTGGATCGTCGAGGAACTGAGTGTTCAGTGGATTCCAATAGAGTATGTCCAGCATAGTTAATTCTGTCAGGTACTGAACACCTTCCAGCTTGGTGTTCCACCTGTCCCGCACCACCATCACCTCATCCGCCGTGTACGCTTGCCTCACACTTGACACGAGTCGCCTCCAGAGGCTGAGAGTTCCCGTCCTTCTCCCAATCCCCCTGTCAATGGCCATGTCCCGGGACAGGGATCCCAGCTGCCTGGCTTCGTAACTGTTTAGGAACACATCCTCGTTGGCCCCTGCAAACCAGCACTCGTACAGCCAGAGCAGTAAGGGCTGATCCGGAAGGCGGGTGAAACGTTGTCGGATTTCTTGCAGCTTACGTTGGGATTCGCTGATTATCTCTGGCCCTGCCTCTTCCTCCTCTTCTGAGGACTCTGTTTCCTCTTCATCCCTCACTAAGCAAACTAATTTGGGCCTGGATGTGAGTGTGTTCTGTTTAGGAGCGGCTGCTCCTGGCATGGGTTGTTTCTCTGGTGCAACTGCAGTTTGAGTGGCCACGGTGCCTGTTGGTCTGCTTTCCTCCTCCTCCTCCTCCTCTTCCTCCTCCTCCTCTTCCTCCTCTTCCTGTTCCTCCTGAGGGGACTGGCTGGTATCCAGCAGTGTCCGATAAAGAGTAGCCAGGGCCCAGCACAGTGCAGTAAGTTGCTCCTCCCTGGAGCCACCACAGCATTTCTCTTTCAGATATTCTGCCACTTTAACAGGGTCCTGTATTTGTTCAGGGGTGAACTTCCAAACCACTGGAGACGAGTACTCCTTCAAAACCTGGCCGATTTTCTCCCACCTTCCGTGCCACTCATCATCATCTGATCTCTGAAAGAACTTCCTAATAATCTCTTTTGTGACTCTAAAGATGATGTAGACCAGAGTGAGGAGGTACATCAGACACGGCAACAGGAATATGCTTTCCTTAGTATTCAGAGGGAGTCCAGAATCCTCAAAAGCTGCTATAAGAGGCTTGGAGGAGTAAAAGGAGGTGAAAGGCTTGTGAAAATAATCGTCGCCTGTTCCCCCCCCAGACTGGGAACGATTATTAATGGTCTCCTGGAGGTAGTACATCACGTCACAAGTTGATACCACGAAACTCACGTACATAAAAACCTTGAACCATCTCCCTAAACTGCGAAAGTGCGTTATCAGGACCACATAGGGTATTATAAACCTGTATAGGTACCACTCCACCAAGGGCACACTGAGCCACATCGTGACCTGCGGCCGTACCTCACACACCGAACACTCAGCTCAAACTTGCTTCCAGCCCGCTGTGGGCAGAGCTGTTCTGATCTCCACCCTCGGTGCCGCACGACGGCAGCCGGACGGATTCGGCCGTGCTGGTTTGGGAATGGTATTCCCGAATTTAGCGTTCCCACGGGCACGCCGCTCCCTGCGCTCCCCCGCCGGAGGCTGCAGAGGGGAGCCGGAGGCACCAGAGGCAGCGACCGGGGCTTGACAGCAGCTCCCTGGGAACGGCAGTGGGACAGGCAGCGACCGCAGGGACCCGCCCGGAGAGCAGGGAAGCCGGAAAAAGGGAGTTTTTCCCGCCGCCGCACGGAGAGGTGGGATCGGGGAACATCCGGCTCCTGGCCCTGCCCCTCCTGCTGCTGGAAAAACTTAACCTTGTCCTGGCTGGAGCCGGGACGGGTTTTTCTTTCTCACGGTTCATCTGCAGTTCTTATTCCTGTCCGTGGATTTTACCACTGTAGAGTTTTTTTTTCCCCATCCACAGCCTGCAAATGCAATTAAAAAAACCCAGTGCAAATGCAACTCACAGAGTCACAGAATTCCTAATGTTGGAAAAGACCTCTGAGACCATCGAGTCCAACCTGTGCCTGATCCCCACCTTGTCACCAGCCCAGAGCACTGAGTGCCACGTCCAGCCCTTCCTTGGACACCTCTGGGGATGGGGACCCCAAACCTCCCTGGGCAGCCCCTGCCAGTGTTTAAAACCCCTTTCCATGACGAAATTCCTCCTGATGTCCAACCTGGTCCAGCCTGAGGCCGTTCCCTCTCCTCCTGTCCCTGTTCCCTGGGAGCAGAGCCCGACCCCCCCCTGGCTGCCCCCTCCTGTCAGGGAGTTGTGCAGAGCCACAAGGTCCCCCCGGAGCCTCCTTTTCTCCAGGCTGAGCCCCTTTCCCAGCTCCCTCAGCCGCTCCTGGGGCTCCAGCCCCTTCCCAGCTCCGTTCCCTGCCCTGGACGTGCTCCAGCCCCTCAATTTCCTTCTTCTGAAGGGCCCCCAGCTTGTATAAAGAACTAGTTTTGGTTCAGTGTTTCAGCAAATTTAGGCTGTGAATTTGGCTTCATAAATATCTCAAAAGGTGACTTGTGGGCTTGTGATTTGGGCCAGTTATCACGAGCTCTTTTCTTGTTTCTCATCTGTTTACAGGACCTGCTAGAAAAGTCCAGATTTCTCTTCCACCTGGGATAAACCTGGAATACAACTGCTGCTTGTGCAGGCTTCTGCCTCAGCATTCCTTTTTCTCCTTGCCTTGCAGAGTCACAGGCAGAGAGCGTACTTAGCAGGTCTCCCCTTGTACAGAATTAGGCTCTTGAGGAGAAATATTTATATACAGAATCATATAAAGCTAGTTCTTGGTGCTTTTGGCTTCCTGCAGATTACCTGCCTCGATATTTCCAGTGGTGGAGGACTCGGTGTGTCTACCAGCACGGATGGGACCATGAAAATCTGGCAGGCTGCAAACGGAGAAATAAGAGTAAGAGCATCTGGCTTGGATGTTTTGTGTTGTCTGTGACATTGTGGCCGTGACTTTGGTCAGGCTGTCCACACACTGTGAAGAATCTGGCTTTTTAATGAAAAGCTAATTGAAATTGGGCATCTTGGAGGCTTTAAGTCAAATCTACTGGAAAAGGTGGCTTCTCCCGAGGGGAATATTGCTCAGAGAGGTTCTTGGGAATAACAGGTCGCTGACAGCCCTTATCCTGCATGGTAAAAGCACTGAATTTCTTATGAAGAAGAGAAGAGGGGAGGAAAAAAAGATTTCGGTGCTGGATTAGCTCCATCCTGGCTGGTGGCCTTCCCAGTAAAGGGGGAAAGCTCCTTCATGTGGAGCTTGACCTGTCAGCTCCTTGTTTGGCAGAGGATAAAGACATTTAACCTGTAATCAGAAGCAAATGTAGTATCTTTTGCTATGTAATTAGCTGCTCAAATGGTAGAGGGAGGCCCAAAGCCACCTCTTTGACTGCCCCAAATTCAGACCAGTCCATTCCAGCAACGCAAACCCAGAGGATTTGAGCTTAATCCTTTGCCCATGTGAGAATGCCAAGTTTTCCAGTGTCATAACTCAACAACTGCTCGGCACGAGGATGATGACAATGGAACTAGCACGTAGTTCTTTGTTTTTCCAGAGACTTTTGGAAGGCCATGTGTATGATGTGAATTGTTGCAGGTTTTTCCCATCGGGCCTCGTGGTTCTGAGTGGGGGAATGGATGCCCAGCTAAAGATCTGGTCAGCAGAAGATGCCAGCTGTGTAGTAACATTTAAAGGCCACAAAGGAGGTACAGAGCCCTTAAAATGCTTCATTTGCTGTGTGTGTACTTGCCTTGCACTCCAGGGCTGATGTTCGGTCACCAGCCTGCTGCAGTCTGTGTCTGATGTCTGGAACGTGGCATCAGATGCCCCAAACGCTGCCCCAAATGATCTCTTCCCTGAGCCACCAACTGCTGTGTCCAGGCTCTGGCTTTCCCTGTCCCATGAGATGCTGGGCTTGACTGAGAAGTTAATAAACCCTGTGGCTGGCTGCCCTAAACTTGATTAACTCAAAAACCCATCTTGTGCTTAACCTGCCATTGTTCTTACGTGATTTGCGGGTTGGAACTTGATCTTCAAGGTCCCTTCCAACCCAAGCCGTTCTATAATTTGTGTGCACTGAAAATGCTCTGGCACAGGTGTCCCCTAACCAAACCAGGTGGTGTGACAGAACCTTGGTCAGAGTGATGCTGCCAGTCACTCTCAAGGTGACTTTAGTCACCGCTTATTCCTCCAGCCCAAATGCTGCAGTCTGTTTGCTTGGCTTATCCTGTCATTTGAGTTTCTGTAGGGAAAGTGCCAATTAAATCTTCTGACCACCTGACTGTTCTCTGCTAAAAAAAACGCTGTCATTTTTCAGATCCAAATTTGACAGCCCACAGTAAAATAAAGTAGTTAAGGGACCTTAGTGCCAGCAGAGGCTGCTCTTTGGATGTCGCTGTAGCTGGATAACAGGGATGCTGCTTTTGGGATTATCCAGGGGTGGACATGGGAACATTTAAAAGTGCCAGGCTCTTTTCTGCCCAAATTAGAGGTTAATTTTGTGTGGCATCAGCTCGCGCTGAGGTGAGGTGTTGCTGATCACTTGATGCATGATATCTTCCCTTTGTGCCAGCTGGTGGTTCCGCTCTGTGAGGTTTTCTGGGAGCTGCTCCCTTCCACAGACACCTTTTTCTAGAGGCACAACTTGTCTGTGTGTGACTGCTGTCACTGGGGACAGTGGCCAGGAGCCAGTGGTCGAGTTCAGCTTGGGAAATGGGGTGCTTTTTGTGTCTGTACGAACACCGTCTTTGGTTTCACGCAGGTATTTTGGACACTGCCATTGTGGATCGGGGAAGAAATGTCCTGTCCTGCTCCAGGGATGGCACTGCCCGTCTCTGGGACTGTGGCAAGTCTGCCTGCCTGGGCGTCATCGCCGACTGTGGCTCTCCCATCAACGGCATCGCCGTGGGCACTGCTGACAACTCCCTGAACCTGGGCACACCCGAGAAACCTCCCAGTAAGGGGCTTTCCCTTAAAATTCCCCTTCACTTCCCTGTCCCAAACTGCTTAGGTTTGTCACCAGTAATGCCAAGTGTCTGGAATGCTGCTCCATGCCCTTTTACCACCTTGGGATGGGAACAGAGCGCTCCAGTCCTGGGTGGAATTGAGCCCTATCAAGCAGTTTGGGTAAAGAAGACTGAGCTCTGCTTGATTACTGGCCTTGCTGGTGTCTTGGGATCTGGAGGAATGTTGTCACATTCAGCAGGGGTGATCCAAACTGTTGGGTTTGGATCCCATCAAGATTTGTTGTGTAGCTGCTGTTGGCATTACCACTGTTGTCCTTTTGTCAGGTGAACGTGAGGTCGGGACAGAAGGGAAAATCCTGCTGCTGGCTCGAGAGGACAAGAAGCTTCAAGGAGTGGGACTGCAGAGCAGGCAGCCTGTAAGGATCTGGGACTGCCAGAGCACTGGGATGGGGAATTGAGCCAGGTTAAACCTAAACTGGAGGAGAGGCCAAAGCCTGGTGCAATAAAGGGATGCTCTCTCTCCTTCCTCCTGGACAGATTTTTATGTGAGGAGTAAGAATTGCTCAGAATTTAACTTGGGAACAGGAAAGACAATATTTAAAATTAAACAGTGGCAGCTGTACTGTCTTCTAAATAAATTACTGCGTCCTTCTCCTGGGTGTCCCATGTGTCTGACACTTGGATTGTTCCCAAATCCTCAGGTGTTCCTCTTTGTTGGATCTGACGCCTTCAACTGCTGCACATTCCTGTCAAGCACCTATGTTCTGGCAGGGACTCAGGATGGGAACATCTACCAGCTGGATGTGAGAAACACAAAGTGAGTGAGTGAGTGCATGCCTGGGGCAACCAACCAGGGATTTGTCTGGAAAAGAGAGTCAGGCAGAGGGTGCTGGCAGGCAGTGCCACTTCCCATTGCACCGTGAGCTCCTGAGCCTCTTGCATTATGTTGATGTGCTGTGTGTATTACGTTATATAAATATTTGTGTAATTTCGTATTTATATAATCTCCGTACACATACGTGCAGATAAATTTGGCAGAAAACTTCTTAACATCAGCATTCCCCCCTCCCACTCAGCCCATTTCTTTGCTTCACCTGAGTGTCTTTGTAGGATCCTGACACTTACCCTGATCCTCACGCCAGCACAGGACTGGAACTGAGCTGTGGGGTTTTACTGGTGTTCCCTGCTAACTCAGTACCACAGGAAAGAATCATGGAATGATTTGGGTTGGAAAGGACCTTAAAGTTCCTCCAGGAACCGGTGCCACAGGCAGGGACACTTTCCACGATCCCAGGTTGCTCCGAGCCCCATGCAGCCTGGCCTCGGACACTTCCAGGGATGGGGCAGCCACAGCTTCTCTGGACAGCAACCCTCATCCCTTGTTTCTGCTCCTTTTCCTAGTGTTCCAATCCAGGTGATCCATAGATCAGGAGCACCAGTGCTTTCCCTGCTCCCCTACAGAGATGGATTTGTTGCCAGCCAAGGTAATTCCAGGGCTGTTTCGTGCCCGTAGAAATCCTATCATCAAGTCAAGGAGCTTTGTGCTCTTTGGGCGTTGTCCTCTTGCCCCTTTGCTTTGGGATTTCGACCCTCCACATCCCTCATATCCCCCCAAAACGGGGCCTCCAAGGCACGTCTCCACCCACTGGAGCCTTTTCCCAATAGAATTTCTGTTTGTAATTAAGAGCGTGGCTTGTCTCACTAATTGGCTGCTGTCCCTTCCTTGCAGGGGATGGCACCTGCTTCATTGTTCAGCAAGACCTGGATTATGTCCTGGATCTCACCGAGGCCGACTGCGACCCCGTGTACAAGGTGAGGAACACGGGGCATCCCTGAGGAGAAAGTGGGCAGGGAAAGCTGATGCCGGGCAGGAGGCAGCTGCCCTTACCTCGGGTTTTTCACCTCAGCAGGCTCCTCCACACAGCTGACTCTTGAGCTTATCCTTGTCTTTTCTACCTGAATAATCCTAATATTTTGCATAAACCAATCCTCTGCGGAATTCCCTGCCTTTATCTCCACGTGCAGGAGCTGAGTGGAATGGTGGAGTTGGAGCAGCTCTGGCAGAGCTGTGTTCCTACAAAAGGTGTGGAATAAGGGTGCTGGGACAATCCTGAGGGTAAAAGCAACGGTGCTGCCTGACCCCTCTTGTTCCCTGGGGATTTGGGGCCAGGAATTGGGTCTAGCTGTGTGTTCCAGACATCCCACTGTGCTTGCTTGGATCAGGGAGTGTGGCCTGGACTCTCAGCCTGGAAATGGGCCCTTGTTATTAACCTGGCCCTGCTCCACAGTCCAGCTGTCCACCTCCTACCCACCACAGCCCCTCAGATGAACACTCAGGGGGATTGAGGTTTGACCGCACAACTCAAAGCAGGAGAAACGTTTTTCCACACTTAATTTTCCCTTTGGATCTGGTAGAAGAACCCTTGTGTGAGGACACAGCTGCTCCCTAAGCTCTGGTGAAACCTGGAACTGTCCTTTAAAACCTGCTAATGCTGTTCCAGGAGCCGTTCCCCTCCTCTGACCTTTGCAAAAGCCCAAAAGGAAAGCTCATCTCTGGGGATTTCACTGGGAGCTGTCACTTGGGAAACACTTCTTGTAAATAGTGTCTTTTTTTTCCTTCTGCAGGTGGCTTCGTGGGAGAAGGAAATTTACACGTGCTGCAGGGATGGGATAGTGAGGAGATACCAACTTGATGACCTTTAAGTGTTTGAAGGGGCCAAATAATGGAGAAACGTGTTGGAAAGGCTCTTCCAAGCTGATTTTCCTGGGATGTGAGTGTACAAGTTTGAGGCTGTTCTGATGACCAGGCTCCATACACAGTGTTTTGGTAACAGGTCATATTTTTTCCTACTACACCACTGGGATCAATTTTTAATTTAGAGAGGCTCTTGTGTTGCAATGATGTTGTGGTTTTATTTCCAGCGCTGAAAAAAATGCTGTTTGTAGTGGGGGGAAATAAATAAATAAAGGGGGAGAGGGGGCACAGTGAAAGTGACTGTCACAGTATGGAGTGAAATAAAGCCGCTGCTTTGATAACACCTGTGCTAACACATGTGTTTCCATGAAAACTTGGGGATTTTTAAGAGAAAGAAATGAGGGGAGAGGATTGAGGGGGCCCGGCAGAGTGCGGAAGTGAGAGCGAGAACTACGTTTCCCTTGGTGCCCCGCGCGGCGCGGACCGGAAGTCCTTCTGTCGCCATAGCAACGGGACGCCATGGGCATGGACTACTACGCTGTGCTGGAGCTGGACCGCGGCGCCACCACCGACGACATCAAGAAGGCGTGAGGGACCCCCGGCATCAGAGATTCCCCCTGGGCCGGGAGGAAACATGGGCACCCGGGGGGTGGCGGTGGGAGCGGGGCGGCCCCGGGAGTGGCCGTCCCTCGCCTCCCCCTGGGCCCCACAGCGGGGACTGGGAGTGGGGAAAAGCGTCTGGGCACCTGTGCGGGGCAGCCCCGACTGGATGTGGGAATGGGGTGTCTCCTGTCCCCTTCAGTGGGTCTGGAGGGGCCACAGAGACACCCTAAGGGCTGGAGCCCCTCTGCTCTGGAGCCAGGCTGGGAGAGCTGGGGGTGCTCACCTGGAGAGGAGAAGGCTCCAGGGAGAGCTCAGAGCCCCTTGCAGGGCCTGAAGGGGCTCCAGGAGAGCTGGAGAGGGACTGGGGACAAGGGATGGAGGGACAGGACACAGGGAATGGCTTCCCACTGCCAGAGGGCAGGGATGGATGGGATATTGGGAAGGAATTCCTCCTGTGAGGATTATGAGGCCCTGGCACAGGCTGGTCGGAGAAACTGTGGCTGCCCCTGGATCCCTGGAAGTTACTCCAAGCCCTGTCCAGCCTAGGATAGTGGAAGGTGTCCCTGCCCATTGCAGGGCGTGGGAATGAGATGGGCTTTAAGGTCCCTCCCAACCCTAAACATCCTGTGATCCGTAGTTACCGGAAGTTGGCTCTGAGGTACCATCCATTAAAATGCAAGGAGCCCTCGGGGCCGAAGAGGTTCCAGCAGCTGGCGGAGGCCTACGATGTGCTCAGCGACCGTAAGTGGGGAGCGTCCCCTTCCCCTGGCAGGGGGTGTGCATTCCTGGTCCCTGGCAGAAGCAGCGCTGTGACCCAGAGCCCAGCTGGGAACTGGCACACACTCCCATGTCCATCCCCACTGTTCCTGGGAACCCTCTTCTCCAGCCTCCACCTAAGCAAAACCTGGATCTCCCTCAATTCCCAACCCTTCCTTGTTCCCTCAGCCATGAAGAAAGGCATCTACGACAAATTTGGGGAAGAGGGGCTCAAAGGTGGCATCCCCTTGGAGTTTGCGAGCGACAACCCTTGGAGCGTCGGATACGTGTTCCACAACAACCCTGACAAAGTCTTCAGGGAGTTCTTTGGAGGGGACAACCCCTTTGCAGGTAGGCTGGGAGACCTGGGGGTGGCTGGGGTCTGTCTGTGGCTGCCATGATTCCATGGCAGCTGCCAGCTCAGAGTAGTAAGCTTTCCAGGAATGTTTCCCTGCCCACTCAGTTCCCTCCGGTGCTTGGAGGATAGATCCTGACTTCCCCTAGTCCTGGGTGGGGGAGAGGCCTGGAGGTGCATGTTCAGGCTGTCAGCTTTCCCCAGCTGCTCCTGTGACCCTTTCTGGGCTGATTACCATCAAAAAGAGGGATTAGGAAGGCGAGGCTGCCATAAACACTCCTGGGAAAAACCACTTCAGGTGATTCCAGGTGGGAGAAGATGGGAGGTAAAGACCCCGGAGGACCCCCCATCTCTGACCCGCGTGGGGGGCTGTCCCTCTGCTCCCTCACACAGAGTTCTTTGCCGAGGATGGCTCGGAGGTGCTGCTGCCCTTCGGAGGGCCCCGAGGCCGGGGCGCGCTGCGGCGGGACCCCCCCATCGTGCGGGATCTCTACGTGTCCCTCGAGGACCTGTTCCACGGCTGCACCAAGAAGATTAAGATCTCCCGCAGGGTAGGGGCTGTGGGGGTGTGAAGGGGGTGGATTTTGGGGTGGGCTCTGCCCTCGGTGTGGGACACTGAGGGTTTGGGGATGGCCCTGCCCCAGGAGCTTGTCACAGGGAGGGATTAGCGCCAAACCAAGCAGGATCCAAACCAATGTCGCCCCCCCTTCCCGCCTTGGCAAAGGGAATTCAGCACTGGAGGCAATGTGGGAGCTGGTAGGAAGCGAGGGCTGATCTCAGAGATGGGTGAGGAAGGAGCTCAGCCTGTTCTGGGCTCCCATCATTCCATTTTCACACTGCTTTGTGTCTCCTTTTTGTGCCCTTGGTGACCTGTGTCCCCCCCTTGGACAGTCTCCTGGATCCAGCCCTGAGTTTCTCCTGCTCCAGGACGTGAGGAAACACCCTCAAGTTGTGCCAGGGGAGGTTTAGGTTGGATATTAGGGAAAATTTCTTCACTGAAAGGGTGATCAGGCACTGGAATAGGCTGCCCAGGGCAGTGGTGGAGTCCCCATTCCTGGAGGGATTTAAAGCTGTGTGGATGTGGCACTTGGATGTGATTTAGTGGTGGCCTTGGCAGTGCTGGGGGAACAGTTGGACTCTGATCTTGGAGGTCTTTTCCAACCTAAACGATCCCATGATTCTATGATCTGGTCCTGTGTGTACCCACAGCCACTTTGGCGTGGAGTACAACCCGCCCTTGCCCTTTCCTCTGGTGAGCAGAGCACCCCTGACCCTCCCTCTGTGAGCCCCTCGCTGTGCACCCCCAGGTGATGAACGAGGATGGGCAAACAAGCACCATCAGGGATAAGATCCTAACGATTGACGTGCAGCCGGGATGGAAGCGGGGCACCAGGATCACCTTCGAGAAGGAAGGAGACCAGGTAAGCACAGAATCACGGAATAGTCAGCTTTGGAAGGGACCTCTGGAGATCACCTAATCCAACCCCCAGCCCAGGCAGGGTCACCTGGAGCAGGAACTCATCCAGGTGGGTTTGGGATGTCTCCAGAGAGGGAGATTCCGTGCCTTCCCCGGGCAGCTGTTCCAGTGCTCTGCCGCCTCCATGGAAAAAAGTTCTTCCATGGTATGAAGTTCTGGTTTCCCATTGCTGAGGGCACTCGGCAGCATGACCAACAGAGAGACCCAGCACTACTGTGCTCAGAAGCACTCTGAGGAGCCATTCCTGCCCGGATTTTCCTTAGAACAGGTTAAAGAAAAAATAAGAATAAAATAAAGAAAAAGGGGTGGTTTTCTTCCTGGCAGAAACAGAGTTTTGGATTTGCCCTTGGCTGAGCAGGAGTCTCGGAGAAAAGACTCCTTCTCTTAAGGGAAGAAAATACCTTTCCCCTCTCTCTAGCCAGCTGAAAACAGCAACAAAAGAGCAGGAATTTGTGTCAGCTTTCCCTCTATAAAATTATTCCCAGGTTTCCAAGGACAGGTTGGATGTGGCTTGGGGCAACCTGGTCCAGTGGAAGGTGTCCCTGCCCATGGCAGGGGGTGCAACTGGATGAGTTTTAATGTCCCTTCCAACCCAAACCATCCTGGGATTCCGTGATTCTATGATCTTTTGCCCCTCAATTTTAGGGCCCAAACATCATTCCAGCTGACATCACCTTTGTTGTCCAAGAGAAGCCTCACCCGAAGTTTAAAAGAATCGACAACAACCTGCTTTATGTTGCCACAATCCCCCTGGGAAAGGTAAAGAACCGAGGGAGGGGACAGAGCTTCACCTTTGGGCTCTGGGGCTGCAGCAGCAGCTCCCGGTGCCACTCCGTGCCCGGCAGGCGCTGACCGGATGCACCCTGGATGTGTGGACACTGGATGGGAGGCTGCTGAACATCCCCATCAACGACATCGTGCAGTGAGTGCCGGGGGAAAACGGGGCTCAGAGGAGAGCGGGCACTTGGGAGGAACCTCCTCGGCACTGGCGCGCTCCAAAACCTTTTCCAGCAGGTTTGGGGCTGCAGGAGGAGGATGATGCCCACAGTGGGCAACTCTTCTGGTCTGGGGCCATGTTGCTGGGAGCAGAGGCGAGGAGAGGGCTGGGCATGGGTGGATGAGGGGGATGCTGGAGCCTGGAAGAGGAGGACAGGCCCCTGGATGAAGCTGGAGGAACAAATAACCTGAGAAACCCACGTGGGGCTCTGCAGGTGGGGCTGGGGATCGTGGCTCCTGTGTTGGGATCATCCCACGGCTCCTCTCAGCCCCTTCCTTTGCTTGGCAGCCCCAAGTACTACAAAATGGTGCCAGGGGAGGGAATGCCACTGCTCCAGGACCCCCAGCGCAAGGGGGACCTCTACATCTACTTTGACATTGGCTTCCCCAAGAGGCTCAGTCCTGAGGCGAAAACACTCTTGAAACGCATCCTCCTGCCCTAGGGACAGTGACCTTCACCCTGTCCCCCCTCTCCCCTTTATCCCCCCCCAATAAAGCTTTGGAGCCAGTACTGGGACTGGGTAGAAGTTCTTCCAAGCGCTGGGAACCCTAAAGCACGGGATCAGCCTAAAACAAGAGCCCTGAGGCCTGGCCCGGCTCTAGCTGGCTTTGTGGTCTCTGCTCTCCAGCTGCCACCCTGCAGCAGCAGCTCTGCAGCCACGGGGAGGCCGAGGGAGAATTTGGGGGGATGGAGGGAGGCACGCATGGCCAGGACCCCGCCACCGGCCTCGATGCTTTATTTTCCTAATCCCAGAATCTGTTCCTGCTAAAGCTGAGCCCTGGTAGCGCAGGGAAGAGGTCAGGTAACACTCGTGTTGCCTTTTCCAGTGGCACTTTGGGGCTGGGAGAATGCCTTAAAAAGGGGAGGGAACCCTGCCCCTGCTGCGATCAGACCCCGCAGGGGTGGTTTATTGGAAGTGCCAGTAAGGAATAACGGGAACTGCCGCATCAGCTGGCTTGGTCCTGCCTGCCCACACCACTGCCCCCAGAAAGTGCTGTTCTTCCCAGCCGGAAAACCTAGAAACACTTCTTTCTTCCTCCCTAAAAACTCCGCTCTGGAAACCTCCGTTCTCTCATGTTTCTCCTCAAACAGTGTCATTTCTCCTTCACTCTCTCTGGAAGTCGCATTGCTGCTTCCCAGCACGTGGGCAATTAAGATAATTAAGCCAATTAGGATGCTGAGCCTGGCTGGGCTGGTGAGAGGGGCTGGAGGGCCTGCGGTGCTGCAGGTGCTTGTACAACACAAACACCACGTTCCAGGAGCCCAGCCCCAGGAAGGATGGGATGAAGCTGTGCTGGGAAAAGCAGTGCTGAAGGGAACGTGCCGGGGATATCCCCATCCCAAAGCCAACGCGGGTTGGGATATTTGGGGTTTAGTCAGCACAGTGAGGTTGTGGGTGCTCAGTGGGGCATCCCCCACTCACCCTTTGGAGAGACTAGTGAGGCCATCCTGGATGAGGGAAGCAGCTGCTTCACCACGAGCCAGGAACACGTCCGGCCACTGCCTTCTCCTGCTTTAAATGATCAACTGGAGCCTCACCTCAGGGTGGGTAAAATCAGCTGAATTCCAGGGAATCCCGTCAAGTCTCCCACAGGGACATCAGTGGGGCTATGGGGATGAGGGTTATAAATAGCCAGTTCTATGGGATATAAACCTGTCGTTGTCCTGATCCCGGCTGAGAGCTCAGATCCCCAAACACCACAACTCCATCATCCCAAAGGAACTCTGGCATTCACCTCTGCCCTTTTCCAGCAGACTCAGGTAGGACCAGGCAGTCAGAAATGCCATTCCCAGGGAGTTAATCCCAGCAGAGAGGAAAAGAGGAGCCCCGTGTCCCTGTGGCTGACCCCGCACCCACAGTATCCATGAGGGTGGGAGGGTTTGGGACGCGTTCTTTGCTGAGGAGTCGCACAGCGGAGTC
>VZTI01005562.1:0-21497 GCA_013397865.1 Struthidea cinerea
TGGGCCGCCCCGGGAGCCGGGGGGGCCGCTCTGCCTGCAGCTGCCTGTGGGCAGACTGGATGCGGCACTTAGTGCCATGGTCTGATGCCTTTTCCTGGTCTTAAAATCAAGAGTCAAACACGGTTAGAAGGGAAAAAGGGATTTTACCTTGGTATTTATTTTAAGGATCCTTANTATTTATTTTAAGGATCCTTAGGTGCACTACTTCCAGGTCGAATGCACCGAAATGCACACCGCAATGCACCCCCCACAAAAGATCTGGTATAACATTATAGGTCTTACCAATTAGCATATCTATCAAAGATTCCCCAATGGGAGGCTCGAGTGAGCCCCCCTCCCCAAGGAACCTTCCCCTGGATGGTTCTATCTTAGTTTACAAAATGTGTTCTGGAGAGGACCTTGGGGTCTGGGGCACATTGATCCCTGACTACGAAACCGCTAAACCTCTAAGATCTAGCTGAACAAACAAGTCCAAGAATGTAGGCAAAAAGCACTAAAGAATACAGAAGTTGTAAAAAGGTATAAAAGGGGTTTGAAAGAAAAGGCAAAAAATCATCATGGCATCAGTCTAGCTGACAGGGTGGTTGGTACTCAGTCACAGGTTGGACTCGATGATCCCAGAGGTCTTTTCCAGCCTGATGGGTTCTGCGGCTCTGTCCCGCTCCCCCCGCCGGTGCCCGTCGCTGCATCGGCACCTGGAGAGCGGGACACGGCGCGGGCTCGCGGCTCCGGACAGGGCTGGAGGGCTGCGCTGGACACTGCTGGCTGTGCCACGAGAGGGCAGCGGAACGCTGCAAACCCCGACGGGAGTGCGTGTGCCCCAGCCCTCGGAAAACCCTCTGTCCAAAAACAGGCACTACGTTAAAATAAATATTTCCAACTTTCAGAGCACAATCACTTTCGCTCCACCTAAATAATACACAAGCTGTCAAAATACCAGGGCTTATCGCCTCAGATGCGGTGCTGGTAATTGTCTACGCCTGTTTGTCAAACGAATCACTATTTTAAACTTGTTCCACATGACGACCTGTGCCAGGAGACCTGGAAAGGGGGAGGAAAGAAGAAGCAGAAGGACAAACAAATCTAGTAATAACTGAGGTAGATGGCATTCTTCTCATTCCCAAAGCCTGACAAGCCGATTCTGGATAATGTGGTTTATGGAAAAGTGATTCTGTTCTCCAAGGCATAGTTCAGAGGTTAACCGGAGATGGTTCTGCATCCCTTTGAGGAAGTGTTAGCAGAGAGTAATGTTATTAATCCCCAATAAAGTTGTTTTATAGGCATGGTGACAATCAAATGCACCTTTTTCAAGCCTCTGCTTCACTTGCAAATATTCTCAAGACATCTTAGTGAATAAACAAAAAAAAACCCCTTATTTTCTATGGCACCTTTCCTTCTGTAAAACCGAAAGTGCTTTCCAAACTATACCATTAAAGCAGAAAAATCAACTAAATGACAACTGAAAGGCATCCAGGCTGGAATATGGTGGTGGCTGTAGTGGTTCTCAACACCGTTGTAGGCAGGAAGCAGGGATGAAGATGCAACTAGAGCTTAAGGAGTACTTTGGAAAATTGCAAAGATTTTTTTATGAGATATGAATGATAACACCTCTACTACTTTAACAAAAAAACGCTATAAGGTCTTTCCTTCCCAGAAATTGTCCTTATCCAAAGAAAATAAACCTCTCAGTAAAGTACATAATAGAATACAAATGTTCCATCTAACTCCTGTGTCCATACATGTTATTTTGTAACATCATTTAAAACATTTTTAGAATAGTGAGACACAGATACTCCTTACCTCAGATTATCACTTAAATGAGATGGCTTTGTTCCAGCCATTTCCTGCTCTGCCCAACACCTTGTCTGCAAGCAGTTTGGGATGGGATTTGCCTGTGGGTAGTGGCAGGGCTTCCTGCAGGTGGCTCAGCATCACCATTGCCATTCATTTTTGCAGGGAAAGGCTGTGCTGCTCTGCAGGGATGCTGATCCTCCCTCCCATCACAGCTTCTGTGGCTACATCCACGTCTATATGCCCATGGACGCCCCTCACTATGCCCTGCAGCAGGAGAGGGGCTCTGTGAGCTTCTAGGAGAGTACTTACTTGCCTCTGTGTTGTAATTTAGGTCTATTCCCTCTTTATTGGTAAAAGTCATCAGGGAAAAAATGATTGAATGGCAATTAGCCATCTCTTTGGTGACATTCTTATATCCAACACCACAAAACTTGATGCAGTGAAAGCGTTGTAAACATGCCTTTTAGAAAAATATTTCAGATAAGTGCTACCAGATCAATAGGTTGTGGTTGAAAGCTGTTGGACACATAGCTTTTTCTGTGTTTAACATCCCACAGACAGACAGACACATAGAAGGAGAGTGTGCAAAAGATTCATGTCCAGTCTTGCAGACAAGGGCGATTAGCCTGGCTTAGCACACATGAGTAAGGTGAGGTCGACAAACATCCTCCCCCAGATCCACCAGATTCCACTACTGTGGAGTATGTGCTGCTTGTCACTGCTCCTCTCCAACTGCTCTCAACACTGAGACATCAGTATTTGGTATTAAAAGCCTGAGGTAACAAGGGGAATAAGGCAGTGCTTATGTAAATTGTTCATGGGCTAGGTTCTTAGGAATTTGAAATAGGGCTATTTCTCCAGCAAAGGATATTGAATGGACAGAGCTGAGAGTACCTTCCACAAGTGTAGCAGGATCCACAAATTTATGTCTCCATGGCATAAATCTTCATTCACTGCTTAGCCCAAGCAAAGAAGTAACAGGTAGCTTCTATCCAGAAGCAATTGATTTTACCTCATTTGTCAGTGACTTATTACTGCAGTGCAGAAAGTCACTGGTCCATCACCTTTTGTTTCAGAAGACGAAAGTCCCTCGTAACACACCTGGACGCTCCTATAGTCTAATGCAAGGTGCAGAGAAAGATGAACCTAGTGGCACAGAGGGGGCTGGGGGAAATTATAGTGCAAGAGAGCAGATAAGAGTTAGAAAAATGCAGACTGTAAACAAAGGCGTTTCTGTTCTCAGGTTGGCCAAGTGGCTGCTGCTAAGTCACAGTAACCCTGGGTTGTCACCTTTGAATTTTACTTGTCACTCTGGTATGCAATACGAGAATGTGTGTTGTTTCATCATGCTCCTTGCCTGCTCAGGTTACCTAATTAATTTACAACAAACTATAAAAGTAGTTCCTTGTACTAATTGCCCTGTCTGCTGGATGACCAAAGAGGAAGCTGGAACTTTGAAACAAGATGGTTTTCTTTAGATTAGAAAAGTGAGACATACAATTTCAGGCTATTTTGTCCTTGTCTTATTCCTTCACAATATATGTACAAAGCTTTCCTAGTCCTGATAAAATGAGGAAGTCTCCAAAGCACTCCAGCAGATAGCAGTAGCATCCCTGACATTTGGTCACTAATGTTCAAATTTAAATTTTTTTTTCTCTTTTTTCCGTTCTTGTTGTTGTTTGTTTGTTTCCTTAAGAATTAACAACTGCTAAAACACAGCCAAGGAGACTGGTTGCTCTTCCTCATAGTAACAAACATTCTTGTTATGACTAAAAGAAATACTATAGCAGGATTCTATTCTCCATCCACAAGCACAACCTTCAGGTGGTCAGAAATTTCAGAGATCAATTCCAGTGGATTGGCAAGTTTAACTAAAACTCCTATAACTAAAAGTTATACGTCGAGCTGGGAGATGTGTAGGAAAAAAGTAGGGAAGTGTCTGGGGTCTCAGCAAGTAACCAGCATGCTGTATATACAATAACACTAGATGGCTGCACAGTCTCCAAGAAACTGCTGTTGACTGCAAGTCTGATTTTGCAGCTTGTGCACCTGAAATACACATGGCTAGATGTGTTGATCAGCAGAGTGTGTTTGTGTGCCAGCCCCTCTCTGTTAGTAGGCGATCCAGTTCTCTGAGCTGGCAGGCAGCGCTTGCAGGAGTGGCATTTGCTGACAGCTGGACTTAAGCGTCCCACCAAGTAACATGAATATCATGCTATAGTGGGGCAGCCTTCCTCCAGATTTGCTATGTCCCTGTCACCGGGAGCTGAACCACATGTGAAGCAACTCCTGAGACAACTCATTTCCAACCTGGCCTTTTGAGAAATCTGATACCCCATAACTGCCAGGCAAAGGGCGGGGTATGCAGAGGGAGGCAGAAACCTCTGTGGCCATCCAGCTTTAATCAGCCATATTTGTTTGTTTACAAGGCCATCTAAATAATACCACCTACCATTCTGTTCATCAACATCCCAAAGATTTCCAGCATACAGCTCTCAGGTTTCTAGCTCCTGCTGCAGCATGCAGCCCAGACCAGACAGAGCAGGATTAGGGTTGTCAGGGAAAAGGATAGATAGTGGGACGTTATGCTTCAGCAGGTAATCAGTTCTCTTGGGGGGCAGGATCCTTCCTTAAAAGATGCTGTGAAAGTGACAAAATAATTACCACGTAAGTCTGACAGTTTCAGCAAGCCCTTAAACTGGTTTTTGAATACACAACTTTTATTCATATATTACATGAAAGATTGCTTGTGTTTTCTCACCATGACCATGTCTGGATGTTTCAGCATCTCTGCTTGTAACTTACTATACAACATCTGCTAAGAAATGACAGTTTTATCCAACTCATCACCTAGTCCAAATCTTTCAAGCATAATTTCTGTCAGCAGTGTGTTCCCTGGCTTACATTTGGGTAACTGTCACAAAATCCCCTTCTGGTTCCTCTGCCCATAATTGTTTGGCTCTTTGCAATGATTTGTGGCTGTGCATCCACACAGGCACCAACCTTATGCACAATGAGAAACAGTAGTCACCCTAATATCTTCTGCTTCAAAATTACATTCTTCTCCCACTTGACATGTATACATACTGGGCTTACAACAGAGCTTACAACATTGTTTCCTGGCACCCCAGGAAGGTAAAGTGGAACCAAACCCTGGAAGGCACCGAACCATGTACCTGCCTGGTACATAAACCACCTCTTTTCTTGTGGCTGCAAGAAATTAAAATGTTACAGCTGAGGCAGAGAGGAAGAGCACAGAAATTCTTCTGTGCTTCAGTTTGCTACCTGCCCATCATTCTTGCCAATTTGCCAGTAAAGCCTGGAGATCCTAACATCCCTCTAACTGCAGTCTGTGACCCATTGAATGTTGGGAATTCACAAGCTAAGGGATCTGGAAAAGCTGATCACAGGATGCAGCTTTGCATGTGCTGCACAGCAACCCACAGAGGTGTGAGTTCAGGGAGTCCTCACCTAGGTTTGAACATGCCAACTCCCTGCTTCTCCCCACAGTCAGAGCCAGCTCCAACCAGGAATTATTACATTTTTGAGTGTCACATGAGACAATGACCTCTAAGTCACACTGAAAAAAAACCCCTCTTGTGAAATTTTTGCTGGCAGGCAAAGGAAGAGCACAAACATCTATGAGCTCAATGTATACGAAACATGTGTGTTGGAATCTTACTACAGGTAGATAGCATAGAGTAGGGAGACATATATATATACAGGCAAACCCCAGCACTTACAACATGAGAGTGATCGAAGCACCACAATGTTCACAAAACTCTGTCCATGGGTAATAAATCAGCTCCTTTTGTGGCTTTTGATCACAGGGATTCAGCTGGATCTGATGACAGCTGGTTTGCATGAGATAATCAGTCTTGTCTTTTGGTAACTCCTTCACAACTGGGCTAGCTACAATATTTATCACCAGCTAATGTTTTTTACTCGTTTCGTCATTACAAATGTCAGGAAATGCTGCACCATTAGCAAGTCCATGGTTTAACCCCAGCAAACAGGAGGGCCAGATTCACATTCACATTGCCTTCTCAAAGGTTTCTAGAACTACAGCTATGGTGGTGAGGGTTGTCAGTGACATTAAGAATTTTTTTTCCCAGGGACAGTCAACACCATTAATAACCTTAGATTGTCTCCAGAGGAATCTACTTGGTACAAGGTTTGCCTGCAATTGTACTTATTAACGTGATTTATTTGTGTTTTGCAATATAGGACCCAAAATTCACTTAGTTCACAACAAGCAGACAGTACAGTTACTATCTCACTTAAAATCCCATTTCTTCTGATTCCTCCATGCTTGGCTTTTGCTGACTCATAGGCAGCTTCCACTATGCAAGAGTATGTTGATCTTCAGCAACAGGCAACAGCATACACAGACACAGAGTCTCCAGCCTGGTAAGTCTAGCATGTGTCAGAGATGTGGGATCAGGCAGCCACAAATGGCTCCCTGCAACCTCGGTGGGGTGGAGAGCCCAGCCCTTAATACATGCTTTTAGCCTATCTGCTGAGAAGTGAAACTCCCTTCCCTCACACTCACCACAGCACAAAGGTATTTTGAATCCTACAAAAGGCACATCAAAAATCAAATTTTTTCCACTAACAGAAAAAATGAGGAATGTGTGTATCTGATCTGTTGGGCTCAAAGGGGGAGATGATTAATCACCAGCAAGGGAGGATGACTGTAGATGGCAAGTCAGCATCTGTAAGTATTTTGTTTTTCCTCCTCTCATCCCTCTCTCCTTTTAAAATTAATTCTAAGAGATTGTTTACAGTAGAGTCCCCTCTGCATGCTTTGGCATCTTGTCTGAAGTCAGCAAGTCACATCCTTTCTGCCAGCATTCAGAAAACACTGGTCTAGAAAACAGAACCTACCTTAAAGACAAACCAAGAAGTACAGTGTTTCAGGAGTAGCTGTAGGTGAGGCCTTGGAGAGGGACTGAGATGGCCCATTGATGGTAAGTGGATGAAATCCCAACCTCAGTGAACCCACTGAGTATTTTGCCCCATCAGAGTATATTCTTTCCTGACCAAATTTCTGTCAAAATTCTCAGGATTTGACCAGAAATTTTTTGCACCTCTAGAGTCTGCTGTTGATGAAACCTTCTGCTGTGATCCAGTCAGGCTGTACAGTCCAAGAATGAATGACTCAACGTAAGGGATGAGCAGAAGACAAGCCATGGTAAGCAGTAGCCTAGTGATGCTCTGCTTTTTTAACCCCCAAGTCACAGAAAGTATTACAGGACAAACCACATATGGAAATAACACAGGATAAACTACACTATGCTGGTGGAGATGCTGCACTTGGATTTGAATGTAAGACTGAAGTTTTTATGCAACTACAGTCATTTAGAGTCACGTAGTATTCACTAAATAACAGAAATGTTAATGTTTGCACCCAGACAAAATTCTTGATCAAATCAGTTCCTGCCCTATGGTTTCAGTTGGACACACTGTTTCCCATTTTGTCTTAAACCCTTGACTGGAAGTGAGGTATTTCCTTTAATACTGTTATATTGAGACCAAGATCTACGTCATTTATAAAGAATTCCAGATTCACGGGGAATAGGAAGCACTATAAAAGTGTGAAAGAGCAGCCTTTTCCTCTTTCTTTTAGGTAAGACAAGAGGCAAAACCCACTAAGCTTCTTTCAGAAGATTTTATGCTGTGGTTTTGATCCTGAACAGGCAGAAATACTAACACAGCCAGTGATTTTCCTCCAAAGGAAGGTTTTTAAGTGGTTTTGATGAAAACTGTACATACAGCTGGTTCTCTGGTACAAACCTGTTCTTTAACCTTAGTGCTGGATACATGCTGAGAACACCCACACGCATTTAATTAATACAGACATCGCAGAAGGGAGTGGTGCTGGGTAAGAGGTGGCCCACTATAGATCAAGGAAGCTCACCCTCTGTGGTGCATCCTAGGGTGCTGTGTAATGTAACACAGGCACTGAGCTTTCTCTCTTCCAGAAACACTAAACATTGCCCCTGGGACCTAAGCAGGAATCACCCGGAACCATGAACAATTGGGACACTACTGGGCAAGTCATATGAGTGCAGCTCATCAGTCACTACAGTACTGCTCATGTGGAAACAACCCCGCATCAGTAAATCTGGCTTACAGCAAAAAGACAAAGAAATCTCAGCACTGGGGACTGACATAAGTAGGTGCCAGTAGGAGGGTTCAGGACATATTGTGCAGACTATTTGTAAAGACATGTTTCTGGCATTCTGAGTCCATAAATAATGTTTGAGAAAAGGTATTAGGTACCTTCCCCAAGGGCTGCTAGAAAAAAGGAATAAGCAGACCAGAAGGAGCTTAGGCACATTCCAGTTTGGGGAGGAGAAAGAGGCTGCAAAGACGACTCTAGCAGACTTATTATGGTACCTTTATGAAACATTTGCCTTTTTTACCCAGAGGGCAGGGGTGAGGGAAATATGATTCCTTGCTCTGACAATAGTGGAGGTCGAATGCTGTATCTGGATGGACCGCACTCTCTTCTCTTGGAGCCACTCCTGCAAAGGTGTCCAAAGCCAGACTGACAGCAGCCAGAGGGGTTCTGGCAGCTTCTCATATCCCACGGACGTGGCAGGTATATGAACCGATCTCATCAAACTTAGGAAAAAGTGGGGAATGAGGAAAATACTTGGATTTGCACAAACAAATCTTGCTTTGCTCCATTCTTATTTACAAGGTTGATCCAGGACAAAATGTCACCTCTTCAACCCAAAAAAAGCAGCACCATGCAGAGAGCACTGCAAGTCTGCTGATGTCGTTGCTGTGATCCCGCTGGGGCTTCGAAGTGCACTCACAGTTTAAAGAAATGGATTGCAATGATAAAAGAGAATTTTCTTTGCTTTACCCTCATATGCTTAGTAAACTCTGATGAAAACTTAGCAAATTCCCCCTGCTGCTTCCCCAAATGTCTGTGCCTCAGGCCCAAACTCAGTTACTCCTTTAATCCTGTGCAGGAGACCCAAGATCAAAGTTGGTGGGACTTTGTTTCATCGCAGCTATTCCCAGCACCATCCCTGGAATTCAGACAGCTGCTGGTTTTCATTCCTCAGCCATGGGCTAGCCAGATCTGACACTTCAGTGTTAACCCTTGGTTTTGGCATGAATTATGAACTGGAGCCTTGTCTCCTGAAAACTCCCCTGCTCTGCAGCAGATGATTCACCTGCACTGTGGTACCCCATGGGAACAAATTACTCACTGGTGTTTTCTTCATGGGTACCAAAATTCCAGTGGCAGAGGAGGGATTCCTGTGCAATCTAGAATCTTCTGAGATGGAAGGTGATCTCTAACTATCCATTATATTATCCCTGGGAGAGGGTGAAAAGAATTGAAAACATGAAACATTTACTGGAAAAAACAAGACCAGCCCTGTATTTAATCAAAACATTTTGTTTTGTTCCACTTGTAATTATTTCCATCCAATGAAAAAATACTTTAACAAAGAAAATGACAGTTCCCTTCCATGGGCAAACAAAATAAGAAGTCATGTCAGTTCCCACACAATGGTACAGTTAAGGTGACATATTTTTAATGCCGTGTTGAAATTATCTTTACTTGTATTGCAGTAGTACTGAACACATCAATTTAGGTTTAACGATCTATTTTCAGTGTTTGTTAGGATAGTGGTGAGAAAACCAAAGATTTGTGGGGAAAAAAGCTGAAGTGACACTTCATTTCCCCTGAAACTCATGAGAATGTGAATAGGAACATTGAATACGCCCACATGACTGACTGTGACAGAGGTTCCAAATAGGTGAAGACCAGCCTGAGAGCCCAGGAAATTATTGCCATTGCCAGCTATGCTGGTAGCTTGCATTTTTTTTTTTTTTGTTGGAAACCCCAGTTTTCACATGGTGGAAAGAGGTAAACAGGAAAAAAAATTACCCATTCCTGTACAAGACTCACTCTTACACTCAGATGACTGTCCCAAAAGCAAGGCAATAAATTTCAGGTACCTTGGTTGTAGTTTATTGAGATCTCATGCCAGGCAAAGGCTCTCTGTATGTTTGCTTTAATTATCATGTTCCTAAAGAAGGTAACAGTTTATGCAGATTTACTACAATGCCTGACTGTCCTCCCTTCCCTGTGCCTCAGGTACCTGAACTTTGTATTCCACAGAGAAAAGTGGAAATAACCTTGGAGACTTCTGCTTCAAAACACACTGAGATCTACTGGTGAAACAGCAGTAGAAAAATATTGTCACTTCCATATGCTGAGACATTTTTTCCCAGAGCTCTCAGGCATTCAGCATCACAGTTGCATTTTCCTGCCTAGAACAGGCCAACCATTTTCTCTTCAACACTGGCTGACTTCAGTGCCCAAGTGAGAAGGGGGCTGTAAGTCATGGACATCACTATTTGCTTTTAAGTGATTTTTCACCCAAAAACATTATGCTGGTTTCTGCACTGTCTTGGTGTAAGTCCTGCTTCCTGGCACTGTCTCTGCACCTCACCCATCCAACTCAACAGGTATATTTTCATACCCTCTAGCAACAGATACTTTGTGGAGGACTTACTGTCTGCCAAGTGTGGTTTAATACTAGTTAATGCAGGCTCCTTGCCATTTTCTCCTCCAACTCAAAACCAAGAGCACACCAATCACATGTATTTTTCAGCAGCACATCATCTGACTGAAATCAAAATATCCCACTGAGATCCATCTGCATGGCCCTTTGCTGCAGCACAAACAGAATTCAGCTGCCTCCTTCTCGGCAGGTGTCACATTTCAGGACCCACCCGACATTGACTTAAACCCCTGTTAGTGTGTTTTGCAGCAGAGAGCATGGCTAGTTTGTGTAGTGGTGGGAGGTCAGCATCTGTTTTGGGGAAAAGGGTAGAGGTTGTCCAAGATGTGCCTACTCAACGTAGGAAGAGATGTCTAGGAAGCACTACTATAAGAATCAGGAGGCTGGTCTGCCAGGTGGCTTGTGGGATGGACCGAGAACGGGGATGTAAAGCTCTCCTTTGCAGGAGACCAGCATCTTAATAACAGAGGAAGGAAGATTATTCCTTTCTTTTCGTGAGAGGAAAGCAGGGTGCCCAGGTCTTCACCAAAATACCAGGATGAAATCACAGATTTTATCTGCGATATTTAAACCTGCTGGTACCAAACCTTCATATGACTCACGGAGAGCTCCACCTCCTCCTCCCTCCGGGTACTACTGACATTGCAAAATCTTTTGCTCATCACAATTCTTTCCACATAATATTTTCTGTGCCAGCAGAGAAGTCTTATCTACTCTGGGAGACCAGCACCATCCTTCTAGAGCTTTCAGCTACAAGTATGATGGCTTGCAAGAAACCAGCAGTTAAAACTGATCAATTAACCATAAAAGTTTATATCTATGACAAAGAATATCCTTAAAAAATCACAGTCAGCTACTAACTAAACTGTCTATCTTGTCTACTAAACTAAACTAAGCTTGTCTAGCTTTGTCTGTCTTATATCCCTTTCTCCACCCATGGCTTTAAAGATTACCTCTCTTTCTCCTAGAGGTTTCTCAGAGTATTTATGAGCTACCCAATCCAAATCTGTATTAAATCTCTGAAAATATTCAGTTGTTCAGATATAGGGCTTGGGTTATGTTCATATATCAAAATTGCCAGGTCATTAGCTCTCGTGTGAGGGATTGCACGTGAGTTACAAACTCATTCGTACATGTGCCATGATGGATTTTCTCTAATTGCCTTTTTCCGAATTCTGATGGTTGTGAGTCATTGTAGGCAGGAATTTATATAGCCAGAAAGGTTAAATATATCAGTCTATTGTCTACCAAGAGAGAGACTAGCATATGAAGAGAAAGGCCAGGGATGTTCAGAGTTAAGGAATATTTCTATTCCAAGTGGACAAACACGTAATGCTACCTGCAAGTCTTGCTGATAAGAATGTGCAGATACTTGGGTTAGTGCTGGAGCCAGGAACGTTACACCAGATCTGATGCAGAGTGAGGGTGCACAGCTGGGGCTGCTCTGCCCTCAGCACTCAGGAACACCTCGGCCACCCAGCACAGCTCAGCAGCTTCCCAGCATAACCACTTGTGATCCCCTGAGCTTTTTTCTGTGCTGTGGAATTACACTGCTCCATCTTTTCAAAAAGCAAGAGTTCTCCATTTAAAAAAATCCTCTACAGTATGATTCTGTAGATTTGTTCTGTCTTCACAGGAATATCCACAGCAGCTTTGAGATTTCCACTGACTTTCATCTTTGCTTGGGCCAAGTCACCTACAAATACAAGGACAATGACAAAGGTTTGCTATTTCTGAGGTTCCTGGTGGCCAGGATGGGTGACTGCTGGCAATACACTGTCCCCTGTTCCTGCCATCAGGGATAGCTGAAAGGATACTAGTCAGGGTATCTGCTTCATCCATAAGAGTAACAGGGACATCCCTCAGTGCAGCAGTTCCCTGTAGTTTCAGCCGAAGGTCCCAAACCTGCCTTCAGCGTGGGGAAACAGGGAGACAGTGGAAAGGGGCACTCCTGGATTCCCCACACCCCCTCCTTTTCCCTGCTCATTCCCTTACTGAATCCTCCCCCAGCCTTATCACATTCCCTCCATTCCTCTCATCGCCCTCTGAGCTTGCCTCTGAAACGCTGAGCCTGTGCTGCTGCTGTGCACTGGCTTCCAGATCCCCTCGCTCAGACCGGTGCCATGGGGTTCCTGGCCAGTGCAATGAGAGGGGTGGGGGAACCCTCACCTCCCACTCATTGTCTTCTGCCACAGCTCTAAAAAATATGTATTCACTCCCTATCCACCTCTGCTCTGTGCAGCACCACACAAAACCCCCTTCTTCTTGATGCTATCTATTTACAGTAACTCCGTAAAATTTCCATAAAAGCTCCTCCACTTATTCCTCACTGAAGCACTCTTATCTTATCTTGCAAACCTGACTTGACATCAGGCAGTTTGGTGTTTATATGAAAAAAGGGTTTGGCTTTTAAAACAGTTCAGCAGCCACAAACAGAGCTAGGTCTTCAGAACAGCTTAGCCTGCATTTTTGGGCACTAACAGAGAAGCCAGCTCTTCCAAGAGGGCTCTTTGTAATGGTGTGCTTTGAAAATATTACTTTAAATATCCCTGAAACAGATATGTAGCCTTTGCTGAAAATTCAGACTCTATCTTGGTGCCTCCCTGGAAACCAAGCTCACCTGAAATCTGCTCTGCAGCCCTTTGCAGCTCTACCGAGCCCTTCGCTGCCTCCTCAGACTGCATGGTGCAGGTTATCAGGGCAAGGGTAGGGCTGGCCCCTGCTGATTTTGACGGACTGGAACTTGATTGATTCAGTTTGCAAACTTGGGACAATACTTTGTTGTGTCTTTGCCTGTTCCTTTACATTGAAACTATGTTGGGAGCAAGCAAATTGTGCTACCAGACTTTAATTCACCAAGGGTCATCTAGAGGTCAGTGGTTTTTTTGTTTTTTTTTAAAGAGCACTACCAAGAACTCTGTGGAAGGTACCAAAGAAAGCTCTCTTCATACAAAACCACAAAAAATACATATGCCCATTATTTTTACTTGGCATGGAAACTTGTGTGTCAGTTCAATTGTATTGGCTTTCAAAAAGAATAGCTGTGCAGTGACTGTTCTGGTGTACAACAGTTTGGTGACATCTGTCCTCCATCCCATGGGTCGCGGAGCACCGCAAAGCCATGAAATGATCTATCACAAACCTCCTGTTATTTCAGGATACGGAAATATCTCCCAAGCGCTGTATATAGACTACGGATTCATCATGAGCCAACCTGGAAATTTCAGTCTGAGCAGCAGTCTTAAATTAGTAAGTGCAGGGAAGTCTGCAGTAAAACAGCAGACTGTCTCCAGTCATCCCACACTAAACAAGCATACAAACAGAAGTAGAATTTTATAGATAAAAGCAAAAATAACACTGCTAAGATAAAAATCACAAAGGTCCCAACCCCTGAAAGTCCTTGGTAGTATTTAATTTTTTAAAGTGGGCTTAGATCTAATCTGAACAGAGGGAATATGAATATATCAGTGGCATTTCCCATCTGGACCTAGAAGAGGCCTGCTTTGGAGTTGATTTGGAGGGGAAGAAATGTCTCTTCATGAATAACTTGCTTTAGTTACTCTGGGCAGCCATGGTCACTTCCTGTTCATAGAAACAGTTTAATACAGTTTTGCAACTTTGATGTTCAAGTAGCTTTACAAAAGGGAAACAGTTTACTTCCTTTTTTTCAGGTAGGGAGATGAGAAGCACAGAGCACTGAACCAGTGTGCTGAGGAGGCAGAGCACCTCAGTGCCGGTGCCATATCTGAGCTCCTGTGCCCATTCTATCACATGAAGAGGTGCCAGATGTGGGGACACACAGCAGCAGTCACCTGCTGCTGCACACAGTCATACACAGACTGTGGTGTAAGATCCACAGTCATGTTACCAATCTCAGTTCACAAACAGAGGAGCCACAGATATCCTCCGGGATTTCCAGAGGAAATACACACCCAAGAACTGGATATCAGAGTTGTACACAAATGAAAGAGCATTGATTTGGCTTCAGCAAGGGATTTTTTAAATAACAGGTTTGCAGAAACACATGCTATTTGTGAAGTATGTCCTGAGGTCATCCAGACAGGTTCTTGACTACTGAACCTATCTGCTCATCAAAGACAGCTGTTTTCAACATTTTTTCAGCCTGGGAAGGCCCTGTATACTTTACCAGTGGAGGTCAGGTCTCATGCAGCGTATTTAAATCTGCTAACAGTCAGCCTGCTTTCCTCAGTCACTCCTCCCCAGTACTGGAGCAGCCAGATCCACAGGAACTGACAACCACTGCTCAAGGCGAAGCTTACAGTATCTTTTTTTAGTGAGATCCCATGTGGCAACTCTTAGTGCTTCTGTTGAATCCTGGGAGAAGTGAGCTCCATCATTTCACTAAATGGGGGAAATCCAGGCTCACGTACTGCATGTCAACAGTCCTCTGTTCCCATATTTTTTTTTAGAATTTGTACAACAATGTATACCTCCTCCAAGCAGGAAACAGTAAACTCTGTAATCAAACTGTGAAAGCGTAATTATGAGTGCAATTAATGTGAAATATAGCTCTATTGAAGTTGGTGGGAGTTTTATTATTAACTAAAGTTTCACCTCTGTGTTTCCGGTGGATAGTTATCCTGTTCAAGCAAAGAAGCCATTATTTAACCAAGATGACATTTATAATGCAGTATTACTATCATATTCAAACGTTCAGGACATGTTTACCTTAATCAGTTGTAATTAAATTGTTATACAGGAAAAAGATTTCGTTCTACTGATGAGTGCATATATATTCAGGGGAAAAGCAATGCAAATTGTCCAGGATCTCATTAAGTGCTTTTTGTACTTCTTTAAACTCTGGTGATATTTTAGCAAGTCACATCTAACTCTTCCGTTGTACTCCACTGAAACGGATTGCCCTACAATGAGAGCGAGCATTTCCGAGCTAAAGCAACTGCAGCATTTACAATGATGCAGCAGTTGCAACAAGGTAAATGAAGCAGCGATTGCCAAACCCTCAGCCCCGTTAATTGCGAGACTTGACCAACATTTTCACAGCCACTGGGATTCTCCAGGCATTAAAAGCAAAGAAGCAAAGAGGCTGAGGGATGCTCTGGATACTCTCACTCCCCATCTCTGGGCTAGGATACAGTATTGGCACATGCCTGGCAGACCCTGCACAGCCTGGCTGCTTCCCAGCAATCAAGCAAGGGTGGAGGGTACCCATTTTTCTGCACTGGGCAGAGTCATGATGGGGATAGAAAAACAGGTCAAGCCCAGGCCTGGCTGGAGCTTTGCAGGGCTGCAAACACCTCAGAGAGTGAAAAGGGAGGCCCAGGTCAACAACAGCACTCTTTTAAGTTCCTCCTCATCAGCTTTTCAACAATTTCATGGTGGAAAACTCCTCGACCCTTCCCTCATACCTTCTATCTTTTCTGTCACGGTCCCCTGGATTACCATCTAGGTTTACAAGTCTCCTCGTGACAAAGCAGAACATGAAAATATTCCACCCTTCCAGAGTGACCCTGACCATGACTTGTCCTTTGTCAGGGCCACAGAAGCAAACCCCTGGCACCCCCAGGACACCAAAGTCCCAGCAGAAAAGTAAGGCACCTCCTCCTCAGAACCAGTTCAGCTTTCTTCCTTCCTAGGGGGTTGCCACTGCTCCTCAACTACCTCTACTACTTTTCCTGCTCCTCACCAGCTCTCCAGCATCACTCCCCTCTCCTCCTCCACTCACACTTGACTGCTTCACCAGTGTGTGTCCCCAAGATGCTCACCACTGCTCTGCTGCCCATCCCACCCCAAACCAGGCACCATCCTCTCTTGGCTGAGACCTGGTGCATACGGACTCAGACACCTGACCTAAAACCACTGGTGGAGAGTGGTGCAGGTGTTGTGGGGTGATGAACCGCTGATGGGGACCCCCTCTGTGCCTGCATTGCCACCATCCAGCCTGCAGCATCACAGAAGGAAAACAGAGGGTTTGGGTTGTGCCATAACCCAGAAAGCAGCCAGCACAGCACAGTACAATGCAGCTCAGCCTGCCTTCGGAAGGTGTTGATGAGGTATGCCGGCTTGTCCCTTGGCTGAGAAAGGTGGGGACCCTGAGGGCAGGTAGCCTGCAGGAAAGCAGAAAGGGGAACTGTCCTTGCTGTGGAGGCCTAGAGAGCAGTGACCAAGTTTAAGCACCTGTTGTAACAGCTTTTGAGGCAGCCCTTCAGCCCAACTCAGTGAGCACAAAGGTGCTTCCATTGTGCACCAGAGGAAGCAATGTGCCTGGCAAGCCACTGGCCCTGACTTCCCAGGGCAGTGCTCTGGGCAGCTGCTTCCCATGTGGTTCACCAGGGCTCCTTTCACAGCAGGGTGGAGTGGGGACCACATACCTGCTCCAGGGTCCAAACAGACCAGGCATTTGAGCCTTCTCTGCTCTGAAAAGGCTGGTGGACACACCAACAAGCAGAACTGGTGCTGAGCTAGGTGGCAGCTTTTTCTCCTGCTCTTTTTGGGGAATTGCCTGGGGCAGCAGCATCCATAAGAGAGGCAGAGAAGATGCAAAGGGGTTTTGCTTGTACAGACAGGGTTTGCTCATTTTGAGTATTAAGTGTTAATAAGTGTTAATTGAGTATATCAGATGCCCTGAAGGAAGAGCAAAAACTGAAATGTATTTAAGACAAGTGTCTGGAGCAAGACACAAGATTTGCAGGAGTTAACATTACCTCTAACAGAGTCAAGAGCTGCTCACTACCCAAGAAGTTATTTTTTGCACCATAAGTGCACTGCAGTGAAACAACTTCCTCTTATGTGACCCCAAACCTTCACCTGGACAAGCTGTACACATGCAGGCTGCTGCCAAGTTAGCAAGAGAACCATTTCACAGGAAGCTGGAGTCTTCCGGAAACTTCTGTTTACAGGAATGTAAATATCATGCAATTCCTCTTGGAACCCACATCTCTTTTTTTTCCCTTGACCTGTTCCTCCTGTGAGGGGCTGCTGGCTGAGGCAGCATGGGCTTCCCTGAGCCATGCCCGCAGGTACTCTGCCTGGCACCAGGCTCTGCAAGGCAACAGCCCCACGCTACCCCCAGGCTGACACTGACACCCTCATGCAGAAGGTGCTGCAAGTCCTCACTTAAATGACATTAATACTGCACTGCTGGCATGGCTGATCAGGCAAAGGCAACTAAAACCTAAAAAAGATAAAAACCCCGTACAGTCGTCCACCGGGGACAGGTCCAAGCCAACCCTGATGGATGCTGCACAGAACATATCCTCCCTGCCATTTCTCTGCTTCTGGGGAGTGCCCCCGTAACACAGCATTAAATACACCCCTTTTCCCACACTGTCACACAGATATCCAGTGTCCCTCTGCCTGCTACATCCCAAAACCTTGCTTGTACCAGAGTGAAAGAAAACATATTTAAGTCAAGCAGGTGATTGCATTGCACAGAGTCCTTTTGTGCCACACTGCAGGTGTACAAACCAAACCAGGAGGTAATCAAGCAATCTGTCCAGATCCAGCCTTTAACTAAGGGGTCAGGGAATGGGATGGAAAACAAGGTCTAATATATATGTATGATGAAAGGTTGACAGTAATTTCATTGTGTGCTTCAGTGTGAAAGCCACGGTGACAATGATACCGGAATGTGTTTTTCGTCACCACAAATACTTCACACCAGGTGGAGAGACTTTTTACATGCACGAGAAATCCTGTGCTTTGCGGGCTGCACAACTTAAAGAAGATGGGCCCTGAAATTACTTGCAAAAATCCTGTTCTCCCAGACAAGCTGTGGCAGAAGGAGATGAAGTTATTTGCATGTGGGGCATGCCTAAAGCCAAACAGCAGAGGAACACCTCTCCCAGCCGGGAGAGCTCACCTGTGCAGAGCTGCCTCTGCTCAGGGATCTGTCCTGTTGCTGCATAATTTGGCTCCTGGGGAGTTTTTTGAAACAAGGCTCACATTTGACAGGCATCCTGCTTTGCAGCTGCAGAGCATCTCAATGGACACTGTAGCAGTCATTTTTGTGGAAGATCTGGGATTGCACAGTAGTAACTGGGGCGTGAGGGAACAACACAATGGCCCAAAGAACACAGTAGTTTTAGGAGTCACCACTAACTACATCTCTCTTGCTTTACAGGCACCTAACTTAGGAACTGTAATACAAACAGACCTTGCCCAACCCCCTCAGCCACCCACCTTGGTGAGAGCAGCTCCCTGTGAGCTTGTGCCCGACTTCTCCGCAGTAGGGAAGTACCCTCTGCTCTGAAGATGCTTCCCACAACATCCAAGTTGACAAAGATGACAAGAAACATAGGATGCAGCTGTACGCCCAAGGGATCCAGAGACACAACAACTTTCCACACTTGTGGACTTCTTTGGGTGGAGAGTTTTCTCATGACTGAGGAAATTGATGCATCCATCAAAAACGAAGCTGATGCTGACTAAGAGGTTTTTCCTCTTCCCGTTACATCCTCTGCAGCTCAAGAGGGAATTTCCTGCCCAATTAAGATTTGGAGAACACATCCCACACTCTCAGCACATGGGTGAATGGGAAGGAGACCCAGAACAAGGACTGGCAGCTGCAGGAAAAGGGCAGATGTAGTGTTGGCCAAAAGCCACAGGGCACCTGGTGATGTGGCCCCAGTCCCCAGCCCATTTCCCTGCCTGGCTGGTTCCTCCCCATACCTGTGCTCTGCCCCAGGACAGCAATGTACAGCTCAGCCCCAGCACCCCACACTCCCCTCACTAACAAGATGGACTTTAAGGAAAAGGTGTTGATCTTCCTCAAAACTCCCAATTAAATGGTGAGATCTGGCAACACTCTCGCTGCCAGAGAAGAGATGAAGCTGCAGGATAGAGGCATCTTTCCTTTCTTGTTGTACTACAGCAGCAACTGGGTTCAAAATACATGGGGAATATGACCTTTCCCATGTCAAGTGTGTTCACAAGATTTAGACAAAAGCACATTAATAATCAGTTTCCCTTTTCTGCACTTTTTTCTAGCTCGGACACCAAAACCAAGCATCACTTCTGTTTCTTGCCTGTGGGCTGTTTTTGATGAGGGCTGGAATTGGTGGTGTCCACCCTTTGGAAGGTTTCACTGCTGTTCACAATATAAGCACAAAATGGTAAGATCTCCCACTGGGTAGATGCATTTACCCTGGCAATAAAGTCCTAAGCATGCTAATGCTTTTTCCTGATTCAGTGCTAAGCTATTCGAGTGTAAAACATCTTGATGCTAATATAGCAAATAAACTTTAGTTGAAAAAATACATAAAACACAGTTATGCTACTAGTTATCCTTTTCAAGTGTAGAAAAAATAATCACATACAACAACAGCTTTCTGGAGCCCTCTAGACTCTGAACATTGTCACGTATTGTGTCAACACAGGGCATTTCCAATTTAATTACCAGTTTCATACACACACTCTTGTGAGAGTACCTAGAGCGCTAAAATCTTGTGTTCATTGCCAGGCATTTTCATTCCATGTTTGCCCTAGCCCGGGGCTAGAGTACTTGTCTTGTACACATTTCCAGGGGATATTTTATTCTTGTTCAAAAGCTTACTGTCAGTGGGTTGTTTTATTTATTATATTTGGTAACACAGTCATTTCTGTTGGCCTCAAGCATTTGTTGAACACAAGGGGGTAAACCAAGCTTAGAAACAGCCAGCTTGAGACTCCTTAGGAACTTAGATTTCTGACAGCATCAAACACTTTGCTTACTACAAATTAGATACTTTTCAGAACACTTTGGGTTGCAGCTATTTACAAACATCAGCATTGTAGCTTTTTTCCTTCTCCAAACTAGTTACTAAAAAAAAGAGTCTCCAGGTAGTATAGGAGTGTGCTCAGCAGTGTACAAAACAATGGAGCTTAATGGCAGAAAGAAAGGAGAGTGCAATGGTGTATGGGCAGCAGAACTGAAGGTGAGAGGCTAATACTTTGTCCCCAGAATTACTTTGGCTGTGCTGTTGAATTCATGCTAAGGCATCTGTAATAACTCTTGAGCTGCTCTAATAACTTAAGTCTGCCCACTGCAGCTGGGAGCTGAGAGGAGAGCCCGAGCTGGTTGCATGGGCAGAGCATGGCAGCATGTCACACACCAAGCACACAGCACTAACCACAGCACTGTCTCAGTGCAGGAAACAGGAACCTCCTTGAGAACCTACAGCTTTCCTTCTCACCAGCCCAAAGGAAAACCTGGCTCTGTCCCCACAACAAACCACACTCTTTGGTTTCCCAGAAAAACAGGAATAGGCGCTGGGTGCAGTGAGTACCTGGAGTGTTTTAAGGAAATCAGATGCAGCCCACAAAAACTCTATCTCACTGCAGTGGGAGGCAAGGGGGCAGCAGTAAAATCCTCCCAGCCTGGGCAGAAAGGATGCCTTTTGTTGGGTGACACAAATTTGGGAGCAATTAATAATTAAATACAAGAGCAATGTGGTGGGAAAAGGGGCCAGTTAGACACTCTATCTTTAAATTGTGGCTGGGGCCAATCAGCAAACTGCAGTGACCACTATACCAAAAAGTGAATTCACTTTAATTGATACTTGGACTGAAGTGTGTGTTGCAGAGGGACAGGAAGGCTGGCACCTGCAGAGCAGTGGGGCAACTGGGCTGATCTCCCCTGACAGCTCCCCTCTCACTCACTTTCTCATTGCATTTGTAGCACCACTGGCTCTGTGTTCTCCTTCGGGCCACTGATCCTATGGACAGCTGAAGCCCACAGAATTAGGCTGGTTTAACCGGTGGAGCAGCACATTTTCTCCTGAGAGTGCTCATGTCAGCAGAAGTCTGGATGGGGGAGCAATGCAGAGACTGGTGCTGTCTTAGCAAGCAGAGACCCTGTATAGGTTATGGGGCTGCTTGTTGTAGGGAACTTGTACTCTTCAAACCTAGCCTAGGGGTAATTTCCCACACATTTCCCAGGACAGCACTCCAGTGGGCTCAACCGTCCCCAGGGCATCCCAGAACACTTCATGCCTGGCTTACACATTGGGGGTTCACTCCAGTTGGGTGACACTGCAAATCTGCCCATGGCAGCTTGCACTCAGGACAGTCCTGACACTTCCTTCTCACCCTTCTTGCCCATAGTCTGCAGCGCCAGTGACAAACAAGGCAGTTTTGCATTGTGAATACGTAACATGCAATTTAAATAGAGAACAAGAAAAAACCTGAAAA
>VZTI01005562.1:22083-160919 GCA_013397865.1 Struthidea cinerea
TCCCCGCCACCCCCTTCCTTCCCCTCAGCGGCCGCGCAGATGATACTTAGGACAAGCCCATCCCGGCCCGCCCTGCTCCCGGGCCCCGCGCCGCTGCCGCCCCGGCCCCATGCTGCGCTCGCTGCTCTCCGGCTGCCTCTGTCCCCCCGCAGGTAAGGCTGCCATAAGCGCGTCCCCTCTCGCTTCAGCCTCCGGCCCGTCAGCCTCTGCCCCGGGGCCGGCGGGGACAAAGATCGTGCTTTAGGAACCGGTTTGATTTCCTCTTAAAATGGGCTTATTTCGCCTTGGTAAGCGTGGCAAAGCTTGGGAGAGAGGAGCAGAGGAGACGGGAGCGCTGTGGCTCCCCGAGCGGTCCGCGCTGCCCAGGGACCGGCACCCATCGGAGCGGCTGCTCCCGGCACCGCGCGGGTCCGGCACCACCGTGAGGCGGGTCGGGGCTGCCCTCCGCCCGTCACGGCGCGGGCAATGGACATCGCCTCGCTTCCTAGGCTAGTGCATCCCCATCCTGCAGGGATTGTCGCGGGTTCGAAGTGTTCTACTTGTTCCCTCCTGTGCAGATGAGGTGACTCTGGCAGGGAAGGCAGCTATGGTCCTGCAGCTGATCGCCTGTAACTTTTTAAGCCTGTTGTGCAAACAGATTTTGTGGTCTCAGTATGCCTTTTTCAGGCATAACGGGGCCACTATATTTTATTCCTTAGCCAGAGCTGCAGGCTTTGAGATCACAAGCCCCACGTAGCAGAATTCTCTTAGCATCCCCGTTTACCGCTCAGCTTGGCTTGTGGCAGTTGTAAACGAGATCGGCAGGTTCTGTCTCATTGGCACCACTGCACTGGGCTGGTTTGCTTGCATGGAGGTGGCTACGGACAGGGTTTGTCAGAGTGTAAATGTAGTGTGCAGTGCAATAGCAGGACGGTAAAAATGTTGCAAAACACTGTGTTTGGGGTGGTTATGCCTCCTGGGGTCCTGACTTTGCATCCCTGTGCCAAACTCCTGCCTCCTTGAATTGCTGCAGCAATTGTTCCCATCAGAGCTGCCACATTCTTGAGCATCCACTCAGGTACTCTCTGCTTGGATTGTGCTTCCCAACTATCCTGTTCTGGAGCAGCTACTTAGAGCTCAGTGTGAGCTGGAGTCTCTCTGAGGCGCCCTAGCAGGTAACTGCTGGGCACTGTTGCCAGCAAGGCTGCTGAAGCAGGTTTCTCTGCCTGGGTTCAGTCTGGAAACTGCTACCCAACAATATAAAGGGCTCTAGAGCAATGCTGCTGCGAGAACATGCCAGCATCCCCATAAGATGTGAAGGATGTTTGAGGAGTGTTTTACAGTATGGTGGAAACTGCTCCTTTTTGCCCTGGATGTAATTTGACCATGAACTTGTTTCCTGCATGATATATAGTGCAAACCTGATGGCAGGGTTAGGAGGCAGAAGGAAGCTTGCTCTTCCACATGGAAGTGTCCCTCACCACCCAGACACAGCAGTATTGTTAATGGGGTAGGTGAAAGCTTTGGTGGGGGGAACATTAATACAGAGCACTGAGGGATCAAAAAGATGTTCAGCTAGAATTTCTCCAAATAAGAATAAGCACTTTCTAATCACCTCAGCTAGAAAAAGGCACCAAATATTATGTGTGTCCTGAATTGGACCCCATCTCCATTCAGAAAGAGCATTCTTGGCTCTTTCTTGAAATCTTTGTGGCAGGGACTTAAAAGTTGCACCTCCAACAGCAACTTAAGATAGAGAATATAAACCAGAAAAAAAAAAGTTTTGTTCAAGTGGCAGCTCAGTAACAGGGATTTAGGCTGGATATTGCCTCCCTCCTCCCTGAGGGGGCTGCTAAAGCAGAAGTATCAGGGTGGCAAGGATCTCCTGTACCTGCAAGTTCAGTTTACTGCAGTTACAGAATCACTCTGCATCACCACCACCTCCTCATCATTTCACCAAGGGCCCTGTGTGGCCCCAGCCAGTGCAACAAACCCAAAACCCATCACCACTCTCACTGCAGCTATAAAAGATCTCAGACACACAAGGGTATGGTTACGCCTGTCCAGTGCTACCTTGTTGAAGCAGAAGCAGCTCTCCAGGGTTTTGCCAAGGGACAGCAATGACTGCTCATGAAGAATGGGTTAACACTGACCTTTCTAACACAATTCTCAAGTTCCTTTGGCTTCAGTTGAAGCACTGGTGTCTAAATGGCCTTGGTCTTTGGGACTATTGAACAGTTGTTTATCCAAGCTTATTATAGGCAATAAAACCTGAATTACTACATACCTGTCATCCCTGGTGGGCACGTTCCATCCTTGCAAAGGGCCTCCTGTCTCCTAGTTAATTTCTGGCTGAATAATCCTCTGTGATATGAGGCAGCCTGCAGATCAGATGCACAAGGAAAAGATCTAAATTAGACAGATTTTGCCCATGTGTAATATATTTGTTTCTATTGTTTTCATTTTCTGCTCAAACACATCAGTGAGCTGTGTGCTAAACAATCTTTTGCTGTTATACAGGGCTGCTCATGAAAGCACTGTTGCCTTTATTTAAGGTTTTGAACCTTTCTCCTGGAGGAACACATGGGAATTTCCAAGGAGAAGGATTTGCAGGTCTTTAGTGACAGCTGTCATCTCCCTGACAAAAATCTCACAAATGAGCCCCATAGGGGATTGTAGGAGCTGAACCTCTTCCCTCCTCCAGCCCCCACGACTGGTTACATTTCAGAGTTGGGCACTGATCCTTGTTCACCGAAATTATCCTTGGCCTGGTTTTCCCGCTGGGTCAATAGATACAAAGAAATAAGTTGCAGGGTAAATGCAGAAATGAGTGGGAACGGCGCTTTAGCTGGTGCTATGCACAGGGTCAGGTGTTGGTCTAAAAACTGGTGACTGGCAGCCGACACAAGTAACTGATAAACCAGGTGGTCTGAGGGGACCTGCTGTGCCCCGGGACTTTCTGCCAGAGGTCACTAATCTATCAGACCTGTCGTTTGGTTTCAAAAGCTTCACAGGTCACTTGGAATGAATAGGAGCGAGCTGTAAAAGTGTCAAGTGGCCTCTCTACTTGGAAATCCATTTCCTCTTTAGTTCACCCAACTATATCAATCAGTAAACAATCAATCAATCTCCCTCTCATTCCTCCTCAAATGCTTGAAAAGAGCTATAATTATCTCCTCTTTTTTAAAACGTGAGTACTAAAGCAATGAATGTCTCCTCAGTCAGAGTCCTCGAACCCTGTTATCTTTCTCTCGGCATCTACTTTAAATGGACTTATCATTACCAGCTGCAGCTGTGGGACCTGTAACATTTCTGGTCACATTATATTACCAAACTGGGATCCTACGGAACTTCGCACGCTTAACTAACATTGAGACTAGAGACCACCTTGGAGCCAAAGGACCTAAGTACTTTGTGCTTTTTGTTCAAGGACTATCTGAAATCTCAGCTTTGTCATAACTATTCCTTTGCATTCAACATTTTGAGCAAATCAAATTGTGTATGTACTTTCATGAAATCCACAAGCATTTCACTTCTCCAGTTGGATAAATTGAAGTTTTGAGAATCGGGTCTTGTAATGCAAATACTGTTACGGCATGGGGCATGGGGGCATGTTCCTCTGCAAATGTGAATTTTTCCGTCACAACTCCAGTAAAAAGAAACAAAACAACAAGCAAACCAAGCAAAACAAAACAACAAAAACCCCCATCTTTCCTATGACAGTGATTTTCAAGCCTTCACAAGTTTCTGCTGTTGTAGATAGTTGTAACTGGTGCATTGAAGATACCAGACCCAGCGATAAGCTTTCCATATAAATTTTTCAGCTCATGATTGTCCTAATTATTTAGGAGAAGCCTTGCTCAGATTGGGCAGCCCAAGATCCGCAGAACACTTCAGCTTGCATTGCTTGAAAAGCATTAGGAAGGCAGATAGTTTGCAGACTTTTGGTGACAAGCAGCACCTCTGCCATTGCCAGGACTGGGATCAACAGCCCAGTAAAGCACCAGGTGGTCGGGAGATCCCCACCTCGTGGAAATCCATGGCAAAGCTGTGTGGAGATAGATTTTTCTCACAGAGGGTCAATTGGTAGTGGTTACTCATCTTTTGAGGCGGGGACTTCTTTTGTTTGCTGGGTTGGTTTGGGTTTTTTGAAAGCGCAAGAGTAATTCAGTTCTTGTGAGCACTGAGGTCCTGTCCGTGCAGCGCCTGCCTGAGCCCACAGGGCTATGCAAGGGACAGCTCTTTCCCAGCCAGGGAGGTGACACGGCTCCCGCAGGCTCTCCGTGGGGGCTGCTGAGGAGGTGCCAGCACGGCCCCAGCGCCCAGCACCACCCCTCAGCACGCATGGGGGAAAAGTCATCAGCAAAAAATGCCTATTGTTTCAGAAAGGAAGTGACCCCTTCTCTCTTAAATGCTGGGAAATTGAGACCTCATCATTGGTGAGAAAAAACCCCACCTCTTCGAAATGAAAGGGAAATACCACCTGAGCCGTACTGCCAGCAGTGCTAGAGAATGTGGCACAGTGACAGAACTAAGGGAGTCTTTTAATAAGGGAAGGAAGGAAAATGAGGGAATGCAAGGACTGAATGGGAGAGGCAGCCTTTCATTTCTAGGTCATGAGTTTGACTCCACTGCACTACTCACTGCTACCTAATAATTCTTCAAAAGGCAACAGTGATCTCTTAGTCTGTTACTTGGAGGCCACAGCCACATCACAGAACCAGTCCTGCACGGCAGGGTTTAATCCTTGGCACAGCTGGAGCCAGAGGGGAGTTACTAGGCAGGCTGTGTCCTCTACAGGATGCTGAAAAACCTTTTCTGGCACTTTGCATGTGCACCTCACTCCTGCAGTCAGGGCTAAGCAGATTGGTAGGAGTGATGTGGTTTGACTTTGGTCTTCCTTTGCAGGGCAGCTGTGTGAAGTCCCTGCTACTCCAGCAACCCAAGTCATTGGTGATGCCCTTTATTTTTGATGGCACAGTAAATTTGGAAAGTACTGGTCTTATGAACTGCAGTGTGCAGGATGTTGCATGTCTTGTGGCAGACAGTAGCAGTGAGAGGAATAGATTCTCTGAGTATCTCTGAGCTGTTCACCCTGCACAAGCCTGCCAGCACCACCCACTGTGGATGGGTTTGCTGTGCACATGGACCTTGCAGCAGTTCTGGGGACAAGCAGAAGGCTGCCATGGCTCTAATTCTCCTATCCTTTGTAAGATAGTGGCAGATGGAGACAAGCAAAGCTTTGGCTCCAGTTGTGCCATGTTTATCAGAGATTCTCCCAATGCCAAGTAGCCTACAAATCAGGATGAACATTTTGAGGAGACAGGTGGGCAGAGACTGGAAGGGAGGAGAACAAGAAAGGGCAGTGCTGGGATGGCGTGACTCTCTACTGCCAGTAGCAGCACTCATTCCACTGCCAGCCTGGCCTCTTCCTGTCCACCAGTCGCCTACATCAGAAGACCATGTGCTAGGATACTTAAGTCAGTGCATCAGAGGCCAAGGGCCCTCTCAGGATGTAGCAGAGCTTAACAGGTCTTGCGCTGAAGGAATTGCCAGTGAAACACAGCTTTGAGCCACAGGCATAGATGCGGAAAAGAAAAAAAATCAGACATGGGTTTCAGTACTTTGGAGCACAGGGATTTGGATATAGACTTTGGCTTGGTTTACTAGAAATGTGGGAGCTTTTGCTGGAATTGGGCTTGAGCAGGATGGGAAATGCATAGGATTTTTGCCTGGGCAGTTGTTTGAGTTCATCTCATGCATCCAACTTACTTGGGATGAAGAAATTGCTTGAAAGTAATTTTATGTTTAGGTATCTGCTCTCCTTCTCCTGTTCAGAGATCTCTGTACTAACACACCAGGCTGAGTCCTGGCAGCTGCTAGTTGTTGTGCAACTGGAAAAATACAGTTGGACTGAAAAGTCCCAAGAAAGGGAAGCCTTGGGACAGGAGCTGATGGGAGGGCATTTACCTTTGAAAGATTTAAGTTTCTCTATTAGGCTATGCTAACTGCAACATGGAAAGATCCTAGAAAAAAATTCAGAAATGATGCAGAGCAAAGTTCTAGAGACTTCGGTGGGACACATCCATTCCTTTCACTCCCTACCAGTTACCTTCAGGTATTAGCTTGTTCACTGTCACCACCTCCTTGTGAGCTGGGAAGCAGTCTGATTCTCCAGTTTTGCAGGCGCAGGAAGCCCAGCTTCCCAAGGCTATACATGATCACTTACCACCAGTTACAGGCGTGGATTTCAATCCAAGGAACCCTGTTTATCTCTAGGGTGATTACAAAGCCATATAACTCTTTGAGAGAGCTACTAGGCAAGTAGCACAAGCTAATCTGAGACAATGTTTGGCCTGGGCACACATGTTGAAGATGCTTCAGGAACTTGTACTGGTTCTGAAGCACACATATGAAACTCCACTCCGTCCCTGGCTACCACACCAGCATACCAGCCAGCTTCCTAAAAGTTACAGCATTTGCTACCTTACCCCCACCCCGGAGGGGTGTGGAAAATCAGCCCAGGGGAAAAGAAACAAAAAACAACAACAACAAAAATCTTGGCTGAATTCTCAGGAACAGTAGTGTCAAACATGGCTGGCCTCCAGCACAAGTAAATACATCTTACCATTGTTAATGCCACCATTCAGGTCTCTGAAGTTCTTCACACCTCCTTTCAGAAGCCTCTGTGCAGGATTGTTTGTAACCATACCCCTACCGCACACTCCCTCCAGTGCCAGGCAGGAGTTATCTCCCTTCCCTGCCTTACTCAGGGTCCCTGATATTGCTGAACAAAGCACTTACAGGCCAAGCTCTCAGCCAAAATTAGCTGACACAGTTCTGTTAAGGACCCTGGAAATAAGTTAATTTATAGCAGCTGTGGGTCTGGGTCTTTTTTTTTTTTTGTAATTGCACAGATGAGCTTTAATTGCACCATTCTGATGTTTGTTAGCAATACGCTTGAAAGAGCTGAGTGTTTTTGTATGCCTCTTTTGAGATCTGTAGCAGGAACAATCTGCTTGTTGGAAGCCCCGTGGTTTAGATTCTATAATCCAGTTAACAGAGAGGAAGAAGAGAGACTGTTCTGTCAGTGAGGTGCAGCAAGAATAACTTGAGTTTCAGGTCACTGCCTTAATCACTGGAGATCTTTCTGCTGTAGCACAGATGACCTCACTGACCACAGGGAAGTATTATTGAATGAGTGAGGACGAGGTACCTAAGTGTGTTGCAAAATCCTGTTATCCCTTGCCACTATTCTGATCTTGTGGTAGGGGGATAATAACATTTTGCATCATCACAGGGCATTGGAAGAATAAATCAGAAATGCTCAAACACTATGGTTAGCAGGACATGACAGTGCTGACAGCAATGGTTTGCAGCCTAGAACAGACGAACAATTTTGTGAAACATGTTGCTAGTGATCACAGTAAGGGAACAGCAAAGAACTGTTGTTGGCATCAAGGCAGCCATCCCACAGAGGGTCAAAGATTTCATCTTATTTCCTATTTTTTCTACTCCAGCCAAACCTTCTTGTTCACATTGCAGCTTTTGTAGTCATAAAGGATACACATTAAAGCATCTGACATCTCCTTCTGTAAGTAGCAAGACCTCATTTTAATATGCTGCTTCCTGATTTTAGACAAAGAAATATTTATGTAGGCCAGGGTGAAACCAGTTAAGCAAGAAAAAAAAGGGGCAGATTGAAAGAAGTGAGAGAATCTCCAGTCAAAGGGAAACATGGCATGATTAATAAGTGAAAGCAATCAGTCTGTGGGAAGGAACTACCATTGCATATAATAATTCCTGGTAAGAGTGACAGCTGTATGGTTTGTTCTTAAAAATAATTGCAGGAATGCAACTGCTCTCCTCTGGACTCTCAGTGGTTTTGTTGGCCAGCTGGGGTAGTGATGCCATCAGAAGAGCCTGTAAGCCTTGTATTTTTCATGCAGATGCAATGTTTTGTCTCTTGCTGCCAAGAGGTGTTTGCAGCTGAGCAGGTAGATCCTCTTGACGCCAAATCAGAGTGACTCAGTTCCACCTCCTCCTTCCAAGACCTGGCACTCAGCTCCCTCTTACAGCTGGTGTTTTGCTGTGTGTGAAGCTGCAAACCAGTCACCCTGTTCCCTGTCCTCAGTTCAGGGTCCCTCATGCTTATCTCAAAAGTGGAAGAATAACAACACAGCGCAGCACAGGCAGCTCCCTGAAGAGCTTTCCGGGGCAATGTCTTTTTCTTGCCCTCCACCACAGCAACATCCTGGTGTATTGCTGAGGTCTGGCACTGACTGTCCCAAACATGGCTCTTTGCACTGGGAAGACACCTGTGAGTCCCGTTTAGGGAGGCACTGCAATTCTGTATATGATAAACAAATCTTATATAAGGGGTATTAGCACTATGTGCCACAAAAAGCCCATCATATTATTGATCATTCACTGCCCTTTATGAAAATCCAGTGTAAAATATTAAATCAGTGGGTGTCTATGAACAGCAAAGGGCATGTTTCAGTGGTATCCCAGGAAAATCTCAAGATCAAATGAAGGTAATTCAAATAAAGTAGAAAATGATCCATGTAAGAGTTAGCTTGGCCTTAATGAGTAAAAGTCTCCCTTGTCTAAGTACATTGCAGAAAGCAAGTTGGAGGAGATAAAGCTGGAAAATGGGTTATTTCTGAAAGAGGGAGCTTCCTGGGTTACCGTGAAGGAGAACTGCACAGCAGGGCTCTCCGTGATCCACCGCTGGTGGGGTAGATCCCAGGCTTTCCTGCCTACCTAGGGACAGCTACATGGCTGGGAGTGAGTTTGTGAAGGTGCTGCTGGTTTGATTCAGGCAAGAAGAAGAGGGGAATTAAGTAGAAAGTAAGACATCCAGAAAAGTGCATGCATTGTAGCCCTCTGAGGCGCTCTGGGTCAGGCACTAATAAGGGAAAAGATACCAGAGAAACTGAAGTATTGTTCTTCATCAATTCCCTGTTCCAAATCCACAAACATACTTATTTGGAGCTGAGATTTGTAGTTTGCTAAAGGGTAGATGCAGAACTTTCACACTGGCTCTCATACCATTGTGATCCAGAAGTCTGCACTGTGAAATATTATAGTCAGAAAAACAGTAAGAAAAACCTGGGGGCAGATCTTTGACTCCTGAAGATCAGCCTTTCATCCAGAGACTGTTCTATCACATTACTTTGTAAAATCATGGTGATTCGAAAACAAGTCTTCTTTGTCCATGTGCAAAAAGCTCTTGAACAAGACTGCCCCCATCTCTTTTGTCTTTACAAATAAGGTAGGAGTTCACTTAAAAACATTACTTCATAGCTAAAACCATACAGGGAGTGAAAAAGATCTACAGTGCCTTACTTGCTTTTCTTATCAGAACTTGATTTTTGTCACCTGTATGTGAGCAGAGAATACTGGAGAGAATACCAAAAGAGTTTGTAAATTGCTTGTTGTGACCCAAAATTCACTTAAGCCCGTTGAAAGAATGATTTAATTTTGCTCTTTTTTCTGCTGGTTCAGAAAACATTTAATCAGAGAAAATATTTGAGCCTTAAATTAATGTCTATTGGGCTGAAAGAACATGTACATTTCTCCATATATATGTAGGTAATTACTAAAACATCACCTGGCTACGTTTGTTGTTTTCTACCTATCTACCAAATCAGAACTGTGCTTTTATGAGCCCCCTGAAGGACTCTGAGGCTATGAAACACACAGCTTTTGTTGCAGCAAAGCCGACAAAAAAGCTTCATATAGCTCAAGGAAAACAAATTAGGGCTGTCCCACTCTACCACCTTGGTACAGGCAGTTTTACATTCCACGTCCTTCAGGGGATGGACACCGAGTTTTGTAGCCTCCTGTGACCTACTTCTTTTCTTTTGAACAGGTAAGAAGAGCCCACCTGCTGAGGACAAAGTCGTGTTAACACACATGAAGATACTGAGCAATGAAGGAATTCAAAACCCAGGGTTAATCCCAGATGCTCCAGCTGACACAGCCTGCACAGAAGAGTCCCATCTTCCCAGCACCTGTCTCCCACCAGACTGCCTGGGAAGTCCAGATGCAGCAGCCGCAGCAGCAGATCCAGACTATGCGGATGGCCTGGCAAGCACTGACTATGTAGCCACCCTGCCCGACCTCAACGCCTTTGAGTCCAAGTGCCGGCTTCACAGATTCTCCAAATTTGAATCTGAGGACTCGGGGGTTGAGTTGCCAAGCGGTGCTAATTCTCCATCAACGCCGACGGGCTCAGAGAAGAGCTTTGTGCTTCCCAGCAGAGACTCATTTTGTGACTCGGGTGTCCTTAGCACTTCTTCTTCTCCAGAAATTGACCATCAGTTAATGAGAACATGTAAAGAACATGCCAGAAAAGTCAGCCTCCAAGATCCAGAGAGCATAAAGCAAGCTGATTACTACAGTCAGGAGGCAGATGCTGTGCAGGATCCTACAGCTTCCCTTGAAGACTTCAATGTGCCTCAGGAAGAAAGTCCTGATGAACATTTTGACCAGGGAGACAAGCAGTCTCCAGAAAAGGAGCCTACCCCAGAGATGGACCTTCCCAGGGAAAGCACACTTTCCACCCCAGGTCCCGTAGAAGAGCCAAAGACAATTGCTGACAACTTCCCAGAGAATTTTGGCAGCATGCAAGACCTTCAGATCCATGAACATCAGCTGAAGAAGTACCCCACAAGTGACAGTCTGGATGAATACATGGATGAATGCTGTAGACTGAGTGAGGTGAGAAACACCTAAACTGAATCTTAAATCTAGGCCTGTCCAAACACCCCAGTCAGTGTTCAAGTCCTGTTTGTCACACACTAAACACATCTGAGTGAGTTTAGAGTATCTGCCCTGAAACTGTTGTAAGCAGTAAAAAATGGTAATTGATTTTCAAGATTTCTTTTCCTACCAGTAAAATTCGGAAGTAATTTGTAAATATCAGGTCTGGGTAAGGATAACAAATGACTCATGGAGATCTGGTGTTCCAAAAAACCCTAGTTAGAGTATGGACTTGATTCTGGTCTCAAAATGAAGATTATGAAGTTAGTCATCATCGTCCGATACACGGGGTGGGGGTCAGAACATAAGTTTATTTTCAAGACCAGGTTATTCCTGTCTCTGGGAACAGCTGGCCTACTTTTGGGGCACTGATATTTGTAAAGAACTTGTATAAGGGATAATTCATTTCTGTCCAGGCCTGTTGTGTCCTGTTGAATTAACTGTCTCAAATAATGCATGAGCAGGGAGCTAATTCCCAAATTCCGATTTTTGTTGGGCTGGAGTTGGAGTTGCCCTTTTAACTTGCCAACATAGCTGTGGAGGACCAAACTGCAAAGACTTAATTTCAGCAGGAGGTCCCACTCCATACTCCCTCTATTCCCCCTTGCTGGGTACCCTGTGCCACTGTCAAGAGAATAAATAATAAATAATAAATAATAAAATTAACTTTAACTTTAACTCTAATATTAATATTAATATTAATATTAATATTAATATTAATATTAATAATAATAATAAAAAAGCCCTTCTGTGCACCTTCTCCCGTAGCAGGTGCTGGTAAGCACTCCCCGCAGTTGTTTACCTGAAGCCTCATGCTACTGAAGTGCAGACAGATCACTGCCTTGCCTGCACGCTGCAGTGGATTCCAGGAACCAGCAAAGCAAAGATCTCAGTGGGGAGCTGACTCTTGACAGAGACAGACCAAAGAGCCCCATGTGCAAAGGGAAAGGAGAAGGGCAGACTAGGTGAAGAGGGTCCCACAAACACACAAAAGCATCAAATGTTGCCTAGCAGGGATTTCTTTTTGGGGCGTTCGTTGTGGTAATAGTGATGAATTGGAATCGGAGATGGGTGGGAGGAAGGCAAGTAACAAGTGATGTGTGCTGTGCATATAATTTAACCATGACCTTGCCGCCCTGAACAATCGGGGCTGGGCTTCCTCTGCAGCATGCCAAACCCTCTTGAGCAGTGAAGAAGGTCAGAGATGTCCCATCTCTGTTAACATTGCATATCAAGGCAGTACAAGCAACACATGATGCGTCTGAGCAGTGTTTTCTTCCCCAGAGCTGTCTCACACGTGGCAGAAGACAGATGTCTATTTTGCACAGATCCCAAGCAGACCTGGCCATGTGGCGGAGACTTCAAGAAAAGATCAGAGCAGTAGAATCTGACCATAAAGACACTTCATAAAAAGTTACCTAAATTCTCTGTTGCGCTCTGGAGAGTTTGCAGCCAGATTTGGTCTTGTCTGACAGCTCTGTATGCCCATGACATTCCTTTAAATCCCTGGTGAAATGGAGCCTCAGTTTTCCAAAGCAGAGCATTTAAATAAACAAGAGAATAAATTAGAAAGAAGCTGAAGAGGAAATGAAGCTCTTGGTGGCTTATCTGCCCTCCTTTTTAATATCCTCACTGGCTGAGTGCTAAAGCTCTGTGCCCTAGAGCACTTTTCTGTCTCTGTTTTTTGAGTTGTATAAATACAGCTGTGACCTAGATGCTGGGGAAGTTTGCCCCTCTTCACAGCACACCTCCAGGCTGCTGTATCTCAAGAGCAGCACTCCTCAAACTGCTGGGATGCCAGGTAGCACCAAAGTTGGCTGGGACAAGAAATGCCCATGGGCTGCTGCACAGCCCTGCAGCTACTGCTGCTCTGTGTGCCTCAGAGCACCAGGACAGCCTCTGGTAGTTGCAGAGCCTTCTGCCCTCACCAAATCTGCACCAGGCTGACCTGTCCTCACTGTCATACAACAGAGACCTGTACAGAAGTGATGTACAGATGTGGTCACCATACAGCTGACAGGTGCATCTTGGTTCATCCCATCTGAGGCTCTGCTCCAGGCTTTCTCTGTGGTTTTCACATTTGCCTGTAACCTGTCCAAGACACAACATGGTACTTAAAAACCAATCTCTGCTATGGCCTGTTGTCTTCTGAGGGACTCAGATACCCCTGGAAATGAATCAGTGTGTTGTCTGAAAGAAAGCAGGCCAGCACAGCATATTCCCACCCTGCTTGGCAAGAACACGGCAAACCAAATTGCTCCATCAAATCAATTCCTGCTGCATTAAATTAATGTTGATAGAAATGCAAGAGCACTTACACTAGCTTATAATTAATGCTAGGTGAAAGCATTATTTAATTATAGGTGACACCTTCTTCCTCAGTTCTGTTGATGGTTTTGGGAACTTTCAAGTAACAGAAGAGCAGCTGAGTTTCCCCAGCCCAGCTGGCTGTGGCAATGCCAACTGTGCTTACCGGCTCACCACAACCAAACAAGGACTCATTCTCTGGATGAAGTTGTCCCTTGATGCCCTCCTGACCATCCCTCACTGCTGAGGCCACTTCCAAGAGAGCAGGAAGGAAAATGCTGAAAAACAGAGACTGGAAATGACCAAATGTTTTGACCATTTGGATTCAGTTGGTGAATGGCTTTGGCTGAAAATATACATCAAATCATTTCAGTCTGGCATTTTCAGACAAAGCTTTCCGATCTTTTGTTTTGAACTGTTGTTATTTTGAAATTTGCCTACGTTTTGAAAGATGAAAGAAAATGGAAGCTGTCAAACAACAAGAGAAAGAACTTTGAAGCCTAAATACAAGCATTTCCTTTTAAGCTTGAAGTTTGAAGATACGTAGCTTTTGATGCTTTTGCCTTACAAACACTTCCTCACACTCCATAAAGTTTACATTTAAAGTCAGCCCAGCCCATACGGCTAGAAGAAGAAAGAGGGTGGGAGCACTGTCATCATTAAATGAAAAAAAAGTCATTATTCATGCAGTGCTATTTATCTTGGGCCAAAGCAGTCAAAATGTTTCTCTACAGAGTGGTACAGTTCAGGGGAAGGATAGGGCTACCTGTGATGGTCAGCCCCATAGCCTGTGCGTGCAGCTCAGAGGAAACCAGAAGATATCAGCAAGCACAGCCCCTCCTGGACAGCAGGGTGGAGCCCTCAGAAATACACAGCATGATCCCTCTCTTTCCTGTTATTCACAAGCCTTTCGGTGCTGTCAGCTGCCAGTGACAAATGCTTCCCGCTCAGCCTGTGGCATCACTAACTGGTTGCTGTGAGCCCGTGATGGGAGGTTTGTAATTACGTTCCCTGTCCAGTGGCGCAGTGACCGTGCTGCCTGTCCTGGGCATGCTCACATGGCAAGAGCACGCAGTGAGGGATGTATGGCAGGATGGAGCATAGTATAACCCAAAACTATCCACAAGAAAAGCGAAGAGCATTGTGTGAAGCACAGAAACCTAAGGCAATGCAAGATACATCAGTGAGCATTTGTCTGAACGAAGAAAAGCTTCCCCTGCAAACTGCCCGTCATCTTCAGCTTCTGCTGCCAGGTCGAGTCCAGGACAGTTCTCCATTGAGCCCAACTGTAGAAAAGCACATCACTTGCATCCAAGTAACAGATAATGGCTGAAATGAGGCAGGACAAGGTGCTGACTAGATGATCAGACATGCAGATTTTGATTATACATCAGTTGGACTAGAGGCTTGAAAGCAACTCTCATTCTTGCAGGTCCCACTGAACTTCAAATCTTCATAGTGCTCAGATGCACAATGTTCCCCAGAGACAAGAGCACAGGCTCCCACCTCTGTGAGCTGGGTAGCCTCAGAGGAAAAGATGTGATTTACACCAATCAAAATATTGACTAGAGAGCTCTTGATAAGCCAAAGTTCCCAGTGCAGATGCTGATCCTGTATTTTTAAGCTTCCTAAGAAATCTGTGGGCCAGCACAACTGTCATGGTCTATTGCCAGGGACACACATACTGAAAACCTGTCCCCAGAACTTAGGTGAGCAGTGACAAGGGCAGAGATCCCTCTTTAGTTACGCAGGTGTACAGTCAATGTAGTGCACCTTAACTCCTCAGGATCAAAAAAACGTAATGTGAGTAACTGAGCATAGCACAGCTGGGAGCCTTTAACTCTGTCTGCTCCAGATGAGGGTCTGGCTCCGTCTCATGTACCTAAAAGCAAAATCTGGCACCTATTTATATATTACATCCTTACTTTCCTAGAGAAGCTTTAACCATTTGATTCATAAATTGTCTGTACAATCCTCCACATCTTCACCTTACAGAAAAGTAGGCAAGATGTTTTTCCTTCTTCACAGGCTTTATCAGCTCAAAAATGGGCATACAGCTTTTGTTCCAACACTATTTGACAATTCCCATGTGGAAAACAGGACAAATTTCAGTCATGAAGCTTCAACTGGGAGGACAGAGAATGGAAGAATATGTAAAATGTTTGCAGTTTTCTTGTGGTTGCTCACTCATCACTACTTGCATAAAACTGTCTCACAGATGCCGAGAGGAAAATATTTAGACCAGAACATGACAGACGAGAGTCTATGCTACACTTGGCAACACCAAATGATAGCCAGGGTTCTTCAGGTATTTCCAGTCTATAAAAAAACAAAGTCCTTGAAGGGTTCCTAGAGTGACCCTCTCTGTGCAATTTTTTTGGGGCCACCAGCTAAATTAGGCAAATGTTCTGTATAGAACACCTGCCACCTCTGTGCATTCCTGATGCTAACAGGCCCTGTGGAGGGTGAGCAGGGTGAAACACACCCCTAAGAGTTTTTACCATTGCATTCTGACCACAGAGGAGGCTGGCCCTGCAGGAATGTGCAGGCACTGGAGGCTTTGCCTGATCTGTACTTTCTGAGATCACTTCAATAAAATGCAGATTAATTTGCTATTAAATAGCCCAAACTGCCCTAAGCAGCCTCTGAAGGCTGGCTGTGAAACAGGGATCTTCAGCGTATTGAGTCCAACCTTCAGTCTGCTTTAGGTCCTCTACAGGGGGTAGATCCGCCTTGCCCCAAGACCAGGAGCAACTACTCTACACATTTTCCCTCTCATTTTCTGGGCGCCCGTATTTACTCTCAGGACTTAGAGGTTCTCTCTAACTTTTGCTAAAAGCCAGATTTTCTCCATGCCTGTCCCAAACATACCTTTGTTTTCCTGTGCCTTCAGCCCTAGACACAGAGCACGGAAAATCACGGCCTCTCCTTCTCTTCTCCTCCCCCTGCCCATTTTGCCCTACAAACCCAGCAGCCATAGACATGAAGCAGGACCGTACAACATTAAGCACAGGACAAATATGGAACAAAAAGAGGGTCTCTAACTGAAAGAGGTCACAGTCAAATGCTTCGTTCTTTTTCTCCAATCTAAGTTAGACCCAAATGTTTTACTTCATCCTATTCTCCAAGACCTCCTCCATCCCTTGTAGGCTCCCCTTGTGTTTCCACAGCTATAATGGCTTGGATTTGGCTCAGTGTCTCCTTAGGGCAGTACAGACATGCCACCAGGCATGCAGTAGCATACTGGCAGGAAGGGGAGTTGCTGGATGTGCAAAAAGAGGGTGCAGTGTGGCAGAAAGCCTATGTTTTTAGGGATAATAAGGAACTTCTGACTATCCATTGGAACAGTGTACAAAAAATGACTGTTCATTGTGGGGCAGCTCAAAATGGCCAAATTTTCAGAAGGTGATACCCACGTACTTTCTGAAAATTATGCTTCTAAAGCTGGGCACCCCGAAATCCCTGGTTGCTTTCAGATATGTTGGTTATAGTGCTTTTGATTCAAGCTTTTCCCACCAGATACCACATAGGTTTTGTTCTCCCTTTGGGTCCTGGGGCTGTGCCCCTTCCCACTGCACAGCCCCAGTAAGTACTCAGTTCTACAGCTGAGTAACTTTAGTCTTGCCACCACTGCTTGCAGGCTCTGCTTGAGAGGAAAATAAAAGTCATGAAATGAATGACTGGTTGACTTGGAGTCAACAACCTCTGTCCCAACTTCAGACACAAAAGCATCGGGATTTAATAATACCTGTATATAAATAACGTTGTATCATCATTTGTTTAAAAAGAAGTAAATCCTAATGTTGATTATTTTTGAACACACCATGAGCTTTCTGACATAATGAAAAGACAGGAAGAGTCCCAGGGCTGGCATTTCCCCAAAAATGTAGATTGTTGTGGGAAAGGAGACAGAGTAAGCTTCCTGCTTTTGTAGAGGGAACTTATTTTTTGAAGTAAGATAAACTTAGAGCACTGCTTTTGTAAAGATCGAGGCTTATTTTACTCACTGATATCACACGCACATCAGCAGGCAGCGCCAAGGTGGAAATGAGCCCCTGCATGTGTTTGCTAGCAGCACGTTCGACACAGTCTGATCACGGCACAGGGGAGGACACTCGCTGTGCATGGGGAAGTCCTGGCACCAGAGACGGTGAGGTGCAGAGCAGGAGGCTGGGAAGCATCGTAGCTTTTCTTCTGCCATAGGATTACTCTCTGTCTCCAGCACTGCCCTTGGTGAGCAGCAGTGAAACTCTGGCAGCTCCTGGGTGAAGAGAAATCAGTGGTAGAGATTATCCTTCCACAGCCAGACAGCAAAGTTGATCCTGCAGACTTTCTTCAGGCATCTCTTCAAGACTGAGAAAGTAGCAGCAGGGATGTAAGCTGGGATCTACTAAAGACTAGTGGAAAGATGTTCTTTCACTTTGGCAGCTTGATTCAAGTACGTTTCTCTCACAGACGCACCAGTGATGAGGGTCTGAGTACAGCAGACAAAGCGTACCCCCAAGCTGGTCACAACTCAGCACATTAATGTTACCTGCAATATGTGCCTTTGGGTAGGAGCCAAGCTCAGCTTCCGTACACAGAAGTGTACTCTGCACTAAGGATATGAGCTAAGTGAGCCATAATAATCCCAGCCATCTATGGCATACAGTAGAACCATGTTTGTTTGTAAGGCTTCTGTGGCCAGTAAAAGACAAAAATTAGCCTGGGAGGTGGAACTAGAAACAGGCTGTCATGAGGTTTTCCTCTGCATCAACCTGTGATCAGTCAGAAGAATCCCTGTGACAGTGGAAATTGCTGAGTAATCGAGAAAAGAGCTTCAGCGAGTGATGCTGTAGCTCAAATCTGTGGTAAGACCAAAGCCCCTTGCAAGAGGAAGCCTGACTTTATCACAGCACATGACTGTAAGGAGCGTGCAGGGCTCTCAGCTCCTAGTAAGAATTGCTCTGTTGTTACTCCATGGTCCAAGATGCATTGTCATTGCAGGTGAACCAAGGTAACAGCAAGGCCCTGGGATCTGGTCTGGGATATCTGGAACACATCTGCCAACTGATTGAGAAGATTGGGCAGCTTCAGGAGCACAACCTGCGTCTCCAGAAACAAGTGTGCTGCTTACAGAAAGAGCAGAAGATGAGTCAGATAAAAGAGGTAAGCAGACACCATAGCATCTTCCATTGAGTAATAGAGTAGTGTATCTTGAGTAATAAACTCAAGGCCCAAACAGAAAGTTCTGTGTGAGGGAAGATGCCCATTTACCACATCCAACACCCATCTGGTATGGGTACTCCGGTCTTCAGGGAGGCCTCACCCACCACAATGGGCTTAGTTTCCTGAGGCTGGGCTTGAGTTTCTGTTCTTATTCCATTTTGTTTCCCAGATGTGCTTGCTTCTGTTGAGTTAAAAAGCACCCCTCTCACCTCACGCAATGGCCTGCTCTAAGTCAGTAACTTTTACTTCTCTACAGCTGTAAACTTCCCAAGAACACATCTCTCCTCAATGCTGTCAAAACAAAATCCACAGAGCTCCTTAGCAATTGTATTTTGAATTATAAGATCTTTCATTTCCTTCTGGTTTCAAACTGTCAAAATCCCAGAACTGATCACAAAACAGACACAAGAGGTAAGAGAAGCAGCAATACCATGACCCAGCTCCTTGCTTTTTTTCCCTTTCTGTGCTCCTGAGCTGCCAGATGAAGAATCTCTGACAAGAAACATTTCAGTGCTTCCATTTGTCATTTTTATCTGCCAGAGCTAGCTGGAAAATTTGACTGAAATTTGCAAATAATTTCAGGGTCTTCCTAGCATTTCTGTCAGCATTTTTTAGCCCCTGTATATTTTGTTAAGCTCTACCCCACCTCTTCTTCAGTAATTACACCAGATTTCTATCTTTTTTCCTCCCCTGCTTTTTGTTTATTTTATCACTCCCCAAAGGAACAGAAAGGGTTTGTCACACTCAGCTATTTCTTCCCAGACGTGCTGTGGCGACTCTTTTATTCTCCCGATAGCATCATTGTTCCCCTGGTGCTGCTCTCCCACCTGCTGGGACTGGATCTGCAGTAGGTGACTGACTCCTCCTTAGAGCAAAAGCCAAGTTCTGAGTCAGGTTGCAAAGCAGAGTAGCTTGTCATTTCCATGTACCCATCTCTCACACTCAGAGGAATGCAGCCTCCTACATAGAGCCTGGGAATTGTTAACACATTTCCTGAAGCTTTACAACTGTGAGTCATTGCTTGAAGTAACTCTTCCAAGCTGCAAACTCATCTGGTGTACATGCCCCTTCCCCAGCTCTCACTGAAATGAAAGGCACTGTGCTTTCATTTAAATATTTGAAACTTTGATCTTTTTGGTATTTCTGAAGATCTCTCAGCGGTGTCTTCTCAGATGCATTTGTCTCATACTGTTCAGTGGGGCATTGGATCCTCAGATGTGACATTCAGCACTTGCAGTGTAGTCTACAAAACTGGGCGCTCTCAGGAATCCTGTGGTGCCTACATCTCCTATATGTGAGCCATACAGGAGATGGTTCATCACCATTTTTTTCTTCAGTCACAGCCCCTCTGAACAGAAGAGGAATGCTGCTACCCCATTTGCCATGAAACGTGAAGATTGCCATCCACAATTTGGAGGGTGCCCAAAGGCTCCTTTACAAACCACCACCATAGACTATGAGCATGGAACAGTTTCCATGTTCCAGACGTGGCTAGGGAAGATACAACCCCCAAAACAGAGATGGCTTAGCATGGTGTTAAGAGCTGGTCATGAGGGTTGTACATAACCAATGCTCCCGATGCTGTTCTTGAGAGGTGCGCAGACATCACCACTGAAATGATAGCTTTGATCCTGGGACAAAAAGGGAACACTGCTGCTCCACATCCTTTGCTTTACAAGGAAATCTATAGTACCATGGGCCAAAACCAGCATCTTTTATCAGATTTGCAAAGCATCTCCCAAAGGTATAGGTAATGCAAAGTGCCACACTGCTGTGACAACGTATTCAGATGAGAAGTGACATTGAAACTCTCAACTGCTTGGGGGTCTCCAGAGGCGCTAAACTGGTGTTGGCCTGTCCTGGTTCCAATACCAATGAACAGTCTGGTTCCCTTTCTGCTTCAGCTGGATAAAACTCTCCTTCCTTCCTGCCCTACTAAACTCTTCTGCAACATGGTTGTGCAAGGTAGAAAATCTACCCTTCCTCACCCCACCAGCAACAGCAGAAGTACACTGGCTGACGTACCACATACAGTCAATCTGGCTGGTAACACACAAGAAAATGATGGCATCCCATCAATAAAAATACAAAATATCGTTGTCTGTGCATGCTCCAAAACAAATAACATCTTAAAATATGAGTCATTGTTATATCTGATCTGTTTATTTACACTGATGCCTTAGCTGAGAAGCTCTCTGTTTAGAAATTTGTACTCAATTCCTTCTGGGAAACAAACTGAAAAGATGCTGAGTATCGGGCGATATAAGTTAAATGCTAATGAAGCCATGAAAACTCTGTATTCCTAACTACAGACTGTTCAGCCTTTTAGAGAATTAAATAATTTGTCCGGGTTCTGCTGGGCCCCAAGACAAGGATGGACGTCCCTGGGCTGGAATGTTTACAATTTCTCTGTCCTATTGCACCACCCATTACCTTGCCTGTTGCAGCCTGAGAGCCTGCATACTTTCTTTTTGTCTGGTGTAGGAGTACCTTCTGCAACATTGCTCCTGTGGAGCTGCCAGCATCTTCCTTAACCCATATCAAGACATGAAAACAAATTTTGCTGGGAGGAGCAGACCTCACAGCCTCTTGGTTCAGACTGGAAACCCTTCTGATCTTTCCATCATCCCAGAAATAGGAGCAAACACCGAGAAGCTGAGCAGCTGCAACGGTGAGTTCAAATACTTCTAACCTGCCCTCCTGTTTGCCACCTCTTGGTCAAACAAGCTGACCAGCCACTTTCTTTTCCCCAGGAAAGACAACTGGGAACAGAGCAAGGTTTTAGAACTAAACCCTAGCTGAAATCCAAGAGAAGTAATTTAAAATGCTCTGTCTCTACCTAGGATTTTAACACTGGCTGCTTCATGTGTGTGTCGGGGTTTTTGCTTTGCAGCTGTGTCTGTAAAGATTAGGACAAATGCATTATATAATAAGTCTTTTGGAAATTTAGCATGCCTGAATGGGACCATTAGTGGAGCCCCCCTTCCCCAGGCAAGATAGGATTTGATCTAAGATGGAAAGTCTTATGCCTGTTATTAGTCTTCTACGCTCTCAAGTAGGCACAGAACACATTCCTGGAGGATGACTTATTCTATAGACCAAGTGGAAATAAGCCCCAGCTGCAAAGCTTGGATCCAGAGACCATCTTTTCCAGAAGGCTGAGAAACACTGGGCTCAGCCTGCTGATGATAAAGCCAGATGACAAGTCTGGATCCAATGTTAGATGTGGACCAGCTCACAAAATGAGACTGATTGGTTTATTTCAAACCTTGGACTTTAGCCTGTTCCTAATACCTGGTGAAACACAGAACAACTTCCTAGCAGGATTGAGTCAGAGCCTTTGGGATCACATAGGGTCTTAACCCATCTTTAAAACCTTAGGGTTCTCATCCCATCTGAAGTCATAACTTGCTGACAGCACTGCCCAGAGGCCATCCTAGCAGGACACTGCTAAGAAATAAGTCCTTGCATTTTATTGCAGGAAGTGAGAGATACCCGGAATCAGGAAAGAGCCAGCCAATGGTAGGGCTCAGGAAGTCATCAAACAATAGGAACAACAAGGAGAATGAGTTCAGAGAAGTTGGGAGTATGGCTGAGGGACAGGCTTTTCTGTCAAAGGACCCTGCAGTAAAAAAGGTGAGTGATAAACTTGGAGGCAGACTCTGAGTGGGACCCGTGGGAGAAGCAGAGAGAAGTTCTGCTCAGGCAGATCAGAGTGAGGTGCCAGGAGAGCAAGCCAACCCTGTCTGCTGCTGAGCGGAGCTGGGCCAGCGAGGGTCAGGGGGGGTCTGTGTCTCTCTGCTCCCAACCTTAAATGAAGAAGGACTATGTCTTTATGCCAAGAAAGGCACAAATGGATCACTGGTGCAGGGGAGAGGAGCACTGCAGATAGCAGCATGGGGTTTAGTCCTCACCAACTCCAAATAACTCATTGTGTGGACTCTGTCATAAGTATCTCCACTACTGATACTAGTGAGATTAAACCAAGAATTCATTCCTGCTTACAAAAATTTTAGTGGATCAATCCTTAGCTGGCCACACCTAATTACCAGACTGGCAGCATATCAATGTAATTAGCTCCAGTCCTCAAATCACGTTCCAGGGAATGCGTTTCAGCAAATCTGTGTCACTGAAGTCCAAGGGAGCAAGGATGAATGCTTTCCTCTCCCTTTCTTTCCCATTGTTTGTGTCTGCCTCAGCACTTTCATGTTCCGGTGGGGATCAGAAGTGCTGAAATGCCAGAGCAGAGACTCTAATCAGAGTATTCTCAGCCCAACAGGAAAGAGGAAGGAGTAGGTCTCTCATGGGAAAGACTCACTTCTCTTTGAAATTCTGAAAGAATTTCACTTCTCATGAAATTTCCACCCCAAAGTTGCAAATGGGTCAGAAACACTTCAATGAACTTCAGAACCCAAATTAAGGCTGAGTCCTGAAAGGTGCTCCGTGCTCTGCCTTGTGTCCGGCCAGCTTCCGGAGTATTTTAAGCATATGGGAAGTTCTGATGACTTCACAGGACTGTAGAACCAAGATTCATGCTCTTTAAACTGAATCCCCATCCTTTCTTGTTACATCCCACCTTAGTATTGTCACTTACTATTGGATTTTGTACCCTGAACATGAAATGCTCCATTTATTCCTACGGTGCAGGTACTGTATGGGAATTCTATCTATTACACTCATTCCCAGGCTACTAGGTACGATAGCATGAACTGGCAGTTTAAATACAAAAGAGAGGCGAGAGGTGGAAGGAGAAAGAAGGGATTATCACATGTGTGAGGGGACTGAGTCTAAAGAGATAAAGGACTCGACCAAGGCTATGGGTACATTCCAGGGCAGAGCTGAGAACAAAGCCTAGTCTGTTGCAAACTCTGGGAGATGTTCTCTCTGTCTTGTTATTTATCAATGTAATTGTTTTTTGTTTTCAGGCTCTGGACGTCAGCAAGAACATCTCGGTATGTACTGCCTTTGCAGAATATATTTAACTTGTGTCTACATTATCACAGAGTAAGCCCGTGTAGTGCACAGCATTGTGTGCACGAAAGAGGTTTGCTCACCCCCGAAGTTTACTCTCATAGAGGACAGGAGCATCAGCTGCTCAGGCTGTCTGCGGTATCAGCACTGCTTGCTTGTCTGAGACAACGCCAGCACAACGAGGGACTAACTGCTGAGGCCTTAAAACCCCTGCACAGCACACATTAATCCTAGCTGTAAACACAGAGGTTTGCTATTTCCATGAGTTAACAGTCTGCTTACAGGCAATTAACTCAATAGCACTGAATCAGGTGTTGCGGTTCTCGGCTGAGCCATGACCTCAGCTGAAGTTCTGAACTGAAAACTTTGCAGATATCCCCAAGAACTATTGCAGTAGGCATTGCTGGGGCTGGTAAGTGTGGCTTGGCAGCTGCCAGCTTGCGCTCTCAGGGTGGCCACAACTCCCGTAGTAATGGCTCTGCTGGTGGCACACCAGCACCAGCACACAGTGAGAAGGAGCCTCGGGACAGGGCAGAACAATGTCAGGAACGTGATAATGGTTTGAGAACTTCACTGAAATGGGAATAATTTCTCTCCATTATGCTAGTTCTGGGACATGATAATTTTTGTTCTGTTCCCCAGGTTTTCCAGTCATCATTTTAGGAAATTTAAAACAATATAGGAAAAAATCCCATTAAATTTTTTAATTCACAGCTTCATTTAGTTCACGGGTCCAGATAGCCCGTCCTGGAGAGAACAAACATTAGAGATGGCCTCCTGAGACTCCCTGACCTCCTGATAATCTCTATTAGCATTTCAAATGTAAGGGCCCAATAGCTGTGGCTTGCGGACGTGACAGGGAAACAAAGACTTGATCTCTTCTAATTCATGGTCCACAAAAGTTACCACCTTAAAAAAGGCTGATACCAATGCACCTGGCCTAACAGAAAGGATAAGAGAGTCAAAGTGCTTTTTTGGGCTTTGTTGTGAAGGCCTCCCGCGTGCATGTGAGTAGGTAGGAAACCAAACTGATTTTCTCCTTTAGTACAGCATAACAATAGGGTAAAACGTGCCCTTAGGCGGCTACTCAGCATTCACCAGTGAGGTGCCCTCACTCTCTGAAATCCTAAGTCAGAAAGAACAGCAGTCCTAGGCAGAGAAATGTCACCAAACAAAATACCAAAAAAAAGATAGTATTAACTCACAGTTCATCAATCCTGTCTCCTTGTGTCCTATACAGGTACAGGCTGGCCACTGGGCATCATTGCACAGTGTTAAAAATTCTTTTGTGGGCCCTGACCCCTATCTGTCTGAAATAAAGGAACTTCCTGCTTCCCACCACCCTGGAGTACCCCAAAGTATCATATGTCGGCCAGATGAAGTCTGCCAGCAACTTGCCTCTGGTCCTTTAAGCTGTGGTTTCCTTTTGCTCCCTAGGGTGAGAGCCATGCTTGGAGGAGAATGAGAGATCTTATGAGGAAGACACGGTTGACAAACCAGAACAAGCTGGGGCTGTCCTCTGCTGCTCTGAAGAGGTCCTGCCCACAGTTGTATAGGTGAGACAACACTGTGGGAGATTTTCACTTAGTGTTGCGAGGAGGTCTCCTGGAGAAGACCACTCCTTACCTTATTTCCATTGCATATGCTGGCCCTGGCTAGCAGTAGCATTTGCTTCCTTAGTACCCAGATGCTCTAGGATCCCAACTGGATGTTACCTGTGTGAGAATCATGGAAACATCAGGGTCCCTAGAATAAGGCGCTTCTCCCCAGCAGGGCAAGGGGATGATGACAATTAGCCAGACCCATTCTATAGTCTAATTATTTGTCTTTCTGCTCCCTCCTAAGCATTGCAGTCAGGATTAATGCTCTCCTTTGTCTGCTTCCCCATATTTCATCCAGTGGGACAGTAACCATACTGGACATGATGTGTGTTGGGATGGGACAGTCAGAATCAGCTGGACAGTTTTTGTCAGAGGAAGAAGAGATGAAGTTTGCTGAATGTGTGCTTATGGGTGGGACCTGTTTATTGCTGTAGATGAATATTTGGGTCAAACATGAAGTCTTATTTCTGTTAAGTGATCCATGCTGCTCCCTTGGGCAAGTCTGTCTACCAGGCTGGTTATAGCCTTGCCTCTGAGCTAAACTGTGTTGTGCACATCTGTCTGACAGTGCTGCCAGCTACCCCTTGCACAGATATTCCCTGTGCACTTGCCAAGTCCTCCCAGCTAATCTGGTGAATTTGGGGTGTTTGTGTATGTAATCAGGTAACAGGAAGAGCCTGGGTATCTTAGTCACCAAAGCTGAGGCATTAGATGGAGCTGTGCACCTCCCTGGATGTTTTTTCAGCTGAGGTCTCAGTAACCTTGAGCGGAACAGCTCAAATGTGCTTAAGCCCTCCTCCGGTTTTAGAGGGGGTGATGGTGGGGAAACAACAGTTGTTTAAGCAGTCAGGAATGTCCTATTGTTCCCCTTAAGACAGCCTGTACCCACCTTACAAAATGCATAAGGGAACTGTGAATCTTGTAATTACAGCTGGAAAAAAACCTGTCTGTAATACATGGAGTGATTTTTCCAGCTGGGAAAAGTTTGGTTGGGGCCCAAGCATACGTAACAGGAGAGCTTCCTCCTATTGTTTGGGAAACTGAAAGAAACACAAAGCAGAGAGAGATCAAACAGTTCCATCTAAAATAGATGGTGAAACAGCTGGGGAAAAAATACAAACTCCTGTGAACCTTCCTGCTAAACCTGAATAGAACCAGCACTTTTATTTGGGTTTCAGAGAAGTTCTGCCTCTGTAACCTTCTGCTTGCCCCATCTCTGCAGCACAGAGGACAACAACACCAGCACTCCCTGCATGAGAATTGAAGGCTAGGTCCTCAGCTGCTTAAGTTAATGTGTTTCCAGTGAAGGGTCAGCCCAATCGCTCCTAGCAGAAATTCTAACTCCCTAGAAATCAGTCTCCTAGAATGGACAACTGTCATGGAAATGCTGTATAATGAGATGCCAAACGGACAATTTTTTACCTGGCTGTATCCGGGCATCTTCAGAGCTCTTGTACATGGATTTTTGTGTGCTGTTTTCTGTAGCTGATGAATGGCCTTTTCTTCTACTAACTTCCTTCTCCTGAACATCTACATAAAACCCTTGACTCTACTCATGCACCTTATCTCCCTCCTTTTCTCCTGCATTCTAGCTCTTATTCCCCAGCCCTATATGTATTTGATTTTGCTCTTTTTACCCCAAACCCAGCAATAGCAGTGTACCAACCCTGTCCTTTTCCCCAGCACCTGGAAAACTTGGGCACCTTGTTCATATGGCAGTTTGGATATGCAGTTATCACAGGAGCCCTCAGGCTCCAATGAAGTAAAAAGTTAGGCTTGGTGGATCAATGACGGACCAGCAAATGCTGCTGGACAGTAACACAGACCCTTCCTGCAGCAGTACCAGAATGGTAAAACAATAAAGTCTCAGTCATCTGCAGCTCTTGGCAAAGCAAACCTTGAAGCCCTGCTACTCTCAGCTTTTAAAGCCACTGTCTTTGTTATAATTTATGAAACATGTTTGTCCTGGCTCCTGGTCCTGTTTGTACATGCAGACATATGGAGTTGGCTGGCTTTTGCTTACCCAGGCTTTCTTGGGCTCCAGGTCTTGCACTGGAACAGGCTGGAGCCTGGTGCCCTGTATTAACATACAGCTCTGAAGGAAGCAGAGATTTGTTGCTTTTGACACCCAGTCCCACTTGAGTCATTTGGGCAATTAGGGAAAGTCTCTTTGTTTTTGTAACTAGGTCAAAGCAAATCCCCTTTCATGCTCCCACTCTGTGTATGATGAATGATCTGCTCCAGGGTGGTTGTTTTGTTTTTCTTTTCTGACTTTTTTTTTTTTTTTAACATCCACAAAAGAATTCTCATAGCAGAGAGAACTTGGTTCTTCTAGCAGGAGAGAGGGGAGGCCTGCCAAGGTAAACAGACTGGCACAAGACTCAGTAGTTTGTCATACATTGTTCTAAACAGGCTCAGGTTTTCATTTCATTTTCTTTTTCCTGCTAATAAATTTGCTCCTGCAAAGCAACATCTATTCTGTGCAAAGGTCCAGAACAGACTGATGACTGACTTCATTATGGTGTTATGAACTTAGGCAGCACATGGTCCTCCCCTTCCCAGGGCAGGATCTAATGTAGGAAGCTTTGGGCAATCCCCTCCTGACATTCCTGTGCAGGTATACCCAGCTGGGTATCTATGGGAGCTGCAGCTTTAATGCAGATGCACAGGCATGAACTAACCTCAAATACAGTATTTTTCATGATAAAGACGATAGTTTCAGTTTGAAGCCACCAAAAGCTTGCTGCTGTATGACACCTACTTTGTGGTTAGGGTGAGCTAGGAAGGACAGTGCAGTTCTAACATTACAAAACCCCATCTTCAATATTGTATAGTAAAGACTGAGAAAGGCCCGAGAACCTCAGACCCAGGTCTGAATGCTGCTCTTCACATGGAAAATTAATACTAAGGTATTCTCAACACTGTGCTCAGGGTTGAGAAACCACCAAACAATTAAAGAACATCAAGGCAGAAGTTTGACCACTCCATTTTAAAAGAACTAAGAGCAGAACGAAACATAAAGTACAACATTTAGAAAAAAAAACCCGAAAACAGTAGTTTGCAAAATAATGAGTCTGCACCACATTAGTCAGGACTTTGAATAGAAAATTTTTCAAATCAAAGATTTGAAGTAAATAGCTATTAGCTATTTATTTTCTGTAAATATCTTTCAAATATTGCTTAAAAAAACCCCCAAAACAAACTACAGCTTTTCTTTCTTAAACAGAACCTATTTCAAAGATGCGTTTAGAAAATATTTCAAAAGGTTTGTTATGTCTCTCATAAGTCCCGGAGGCCTGAGCTAAGTAATTTCAACCAAACAGGATGTATTATACTCATTTCAATCATATGTAATAAATAACAAACAAAAACTTAAGCTGGAGACAGTCTACAGCAGCCAGCTTAGTGTTGCTCTTCAAAACACTTCATTTCCTACTTATTATTTTAGGCCAGAAATTTTAAGCTCCCTGTGACATTCAAACACGAGTCCATCCCCCAGCTTCCAGCTAGGCAGAAAATACTGGTTGCTCTGAACAAAATTTTGTTTGTGTCCATCCATTACAGTGTGGCTCCATGCCAAGTGCTGCATCTTGTGGCTCTTTTTGGATGCTGCCACAAATATTTGGACAGCATCTGTTATGGAATTTCAGACTGGAGAGGGGGAAGTGGCATTGGGTATAGATACACATGCACATCATATTAATGTTAAAAACACAGCCATGCATTCTGGCCACTGTCAATTTCAGACGTATTTTTCCATTTGTTAAGGCCAGATATCATATCTTCAGAGCTGAGGAAAACTGAGAGGAACTCCATGATTGTTCTGGGACAAAATACAAAGAATGAAAACGTGTGGCCTTTCTGATAACCTGAGTCAAATGGAACAAGGTAAAGTAAGTAAAGCAGCACGTGTTGCTTTGTGGGTTGGCTTAGGGTTTTTCCACCTCTTCTTGGCACAAAAATGAGGCAGTACTGTTCCTTCATCCAGACACACTTCAGCATGCAAAGACAGCAACAGATCCATTTTTTGAAGTTCAAATGATGTGGATTGATGCCTACTGAGGACTGGCCCATATAACTTCATTTTAATAGTCACCCAGCTTTTGATTTATTGGGTTTTTTTTTACTTTAACCCACAATTTAAAGGCAACTGTAGTCATACAGGCTACATCACACAGCCTTTTTACAGAACATAAAAGGCAGTAAATTAATTTATCTGCAGTCAGTTGAAAGACTTCCAAATAATAAGCCAATGAAATGTCTTGGGAAAGAAACAATCTGTCCATAATAAAGACTAAAAGAAAACCATCCTCAGCTTTGTCTTCCACCTTCCCAACTCAGCCCACAGGCTAAATGCAGAGAAACTCTCCCTAATCTCACGTTCACTGTGTGTTTGTGTTTCAGAAAGTCAAGGCAAGAACACCAAAGGACACAAAATCAAGAATCCATGGGTTACTCTGTGCAATCTACATCCTACAATTGTCAACAGAGCAACTCTGAATTGAGCTTTGGAAGGGAAAGAAAGAAGGGGAATTTTGAGAAGGGTCTGTGGGCAGATACATGCTCAGCTATGTATGGCTTCGCTTCTGAATCTAAAACGTACTTTAAAAAGTCAAGCCACAGATGAAAATTGCTGTTAGCATCTTGGCAACAAAACCAACAGAGACTTTTAAGATTTGGAAATTCTTCCTCCTCTCTGGGTTAGGAATGGAATTACCTGAAACACTGAAGCTTTTAAACTACCATTACTTTCTGGGGACTTCTCCAGAACTAAACATTAGCTTTATGGGACACAGGATCATCTAGATGAGTGCCAGGGACTCCTTGCCCAGGACAGAGGTGGCTGTTGAAAGGACAGCCTCCTCCATCTGGGGGACCTAAACTTGGAAAGTCTTCGTTTGTCCCCAGCACAGCTCCTCCCTTCAGAGCAGCCAGTGGCCAGCTGTGCCATTCCACTGGAATCCAACAGGAAAACAAAGTATGTAAAGCTAAGATCATTCCTGAATCCATCATTAGCTCCCTGTCCTGTGGGCCTGCTCCTTCTGCAGAGGCCCCTGGACTCCGGTGCTACCCTGCACAGAAGCTGGCTTTGTATACGCTCATTGTAGAGAGCGGAGCAAGCAGCACTGCAGGAATCAGCCTTTTGAGAGACTGGAGGGGGCATCTAGGGCAGCCTCTGCCCCACAGGGCAGCCCAGCCATTGTGTAATCAATCTTCTTGTTTTTTTTGAGGGGGGACAGGACACTATGCTTGAATTCCTACTTTTAAGTTCTGTTTAAGCGCTCTGTCTGTGCAGGTGGGGCAGTCACGCTGCTGCTTGGCTCCACCTGCGCTCTCTCTACTGGGAAAAGGAGAGAAGGAGAGCAAGGCTGAAAGGGAAAGTAATTCAAATACATCCTTTATAAACTGGTGCTCTTTAGGATACACTAACAACCATGTAACATTATGACTGTGCGTGGTGGCTGCCTTATTGCCACATGCCCGCTGCTTCCTGACTCGAGGAACAGGCAATGCATGCTTCTGCATGTCCCATGGTTGCCAAGGTCTCTGCACACTAGCTCTTATTGGTACTAGCAAAATAATTGATACACATGGAGTAAAGGTTTAAGTAAACTAACATTGCCACTTGATAAAGGATTATCCTACCCTGTAAATCACAATATAATTACAAGTCAAGTAGTTGCTGTTTAAAAATCTCTCCCCAACCCCAACTTGCCTGAGAACCAAGATTTGACAAGCTGACAGGAATGATCAACTTCAGCAGGCTTAGTCTTTCAGTAACAGATGCTTTTCCCTTGTTCATCCACATCAGCTGGAGCCACTGGAGTCCTCCAAACCAGAGCAGGATCTTTTCTGGGATTTAGAGCATCTCAGTCATGCCATTCCAGGGCCAGTATAGTTTGCAGGGATGAGTGAGGGCAGCAGCCCAGCCCGGGTTCTCAAAGTACCCAGAAGGGTTGCTACTGTTGTTACTTAGCATCTCAAAAAAAAACCCACAAACACAATCACCAACCCCCACAAGCCAAACCCAAATCCCCACTAAAAAGAAAAGGCTGTGCTGACTCAAGGTTAGCATCCTAAAGTCGGTGCTGTGTTTAATGTTTCAGTTGTAGCTGCTGCTGCAGGACTTGGTTATTCACTGTATATCTCGCTAGCTCCATCCAAAAGCTAGAAAGATTTATGACTTGATTATTCTGTGAATAGTCTGTATATCTCCATAAATACAGGACAAAAATCCTGCAGTAACTTACATCCTCCATTATCCCTCCAGCTTTTTTACAGAGACTGTACAGAATGTGAATCAGTGCAAACTGAATTTAAAGTGTTTTAAGACATAGCATAATGAACTGGTATTTTCTACAACCCCCTCTATTCCTGTTATAAGTTCATTGGGTGTTTTGTGTTTGCTTTTTTTTAAACTAAGATAAATTAGCACTCTTCTTTACTACAGCATTATATTAAATATGTTCATGTATTTTCAGAAATAAATGTATTTATAATGTGTAACATACTGTATAGTTCTCCACTCCAGGATCTATTGTAATACATGCATAAGAAATTTAATAAAAGTATCACTATTATGATAATTGTTTTCAGATATTTTATTAATGAACACCTGGCTTGTAGTATAGCAACTGCCATACCTTTAGGGTGTCAGGTGAGCAAAAGGAATCGTTACTTCCAAGGTTTTAAAGAACTTCTTTAGCTTTGGCAAAGAAGCAAGTTTGCTCTTTGGAAGCAGGTGCTGTTCTCAAGGATCTAGATGGTGAGGAGAGCCTTTTGAAAGTTCAGCTATGACAAAATATATATGTTAATTTTGAGTGGCCCTGCATTGGGTGCTGTTGCTGGGCTTTGCTTCCACAGACAGGCAGCACACACAGCCCTTCCAATAAGAATCAATGAAGGCACTGGGACAAAGTGTGCTGATGCTCAGCACTGGGGTTTCTTTCTGAAAATCTGGATTCAGTAGCAGCACTACACAACAGCCGCAAATGACAGATCTTGGCTGGCCTCAGGGCTGCTTTTCCTCAGCTCCTTCATTCCCAGCCAGCAGCACCCTCCTGGACAGAGCAGCTTCCCTTCACCTGCAGGTGTCTAACCAGGTGGTATGGAGTGAAGCTAAAGAGGGTGCAGACACGAAGTCACACATAGGTATTCAAAAGAAAGTAATGGTCAAAAGTCAATGAGACCCAACTAAAGATATTAGAGGCCTAGAAAAAATGGAAGCCAGAAGTGCACCCGTGAAGGTAGAAAGAAAAGAATACACTTTTTGCAGAAGCAAATATTGCATAACAGGAGCCATGAGAGCCACTAAAACCCCAGTGGTATTGGGGAACAGGCAGTGAACACAGGGCCAATGCACCAGAGGATGAAACCTCCAGGTTGCCTTTCACCCTGTGCCAGTGCTTCACAAGAACAAATCTCATCCCCAGCTGCTCATGCCCTTCCCACTGGCTGAGGACCAAGTAGCAAGCCTTAAACACAGAAGACTCCCCAGAGTGGATAAGGGAATTAAGTTTAGTTCTTTGCTCACCCACCTCCACTTAGCACTGCACGTACCCTATGCTAAGCATCATACCAGCCTCCTACACCCAGCTCTGCACCAAAAGGGACAGTCCCTGCAGGGGAATCTACACAGTTCCCACAGGCTACACACCCAAAGCTCCCTGCCACTTTGGGGTGGTTCAGTGACCCGACAAAGGGCAGCAGGGACTTGACTCTCACAGCCCCTTCAGCATCCACACAGGCACCTAAGCTCTCTAAGCAAATATTTCTGTCTCCCTTACTAAGGCATAGGAAGGCTCCAACAGCAGTCAGGAGGTCTTTAGGTCTTGGTTTACACACACACAGGATTAAGACCAGTGCCAGAATACCCTACCCGGTGCACTGGGAAGGTGTGGTTTATATTACTCCTCTAATTGCCCAGTTAATTAACATTACAGACAGCTGCTAAAGACTTGTCATGAGGCGCATTATGAGTTTACACTCTGCTTTCCCAGACAGAGCTCCACCTGTACCAAGGTCATTTAGTTGCCAGAGGCCCACCACAAAGGAGGAGGGTGTTTGACCTATCTTCAGATGATGATTTTTTCTGGCCTGTGATCTCCTTCTCCCTCCCACCACACAACTTGGAACAGTCTTTTCTTCTGGTTAAATTTTGAAAGCATGCAAGACAAAGACCACTGGTTATCCTGACAGTAGCAGGGAAAAGCAGTTCTACTAGAAAAATAAGAATAGAAAATGACTCCTGAAGTTTTTGGAATAGGAAAGGAATTAAAACACAGATCCCACCACTTGTTAACACCCTCCAATCACACAGTATCAGCAGAACCTAATTAAAAAGAACAATATCTGCTACTTCAAGCAAGTTACTTATCAGTTCTTTTCTTCCGTGTAAAAGTGCTACTCTTTCCTTTTAAAGGCCCCAAAGCAGTACAATTAAGACTCCTCTCCTGACCTTAATAGGGAGGATTTCTAATCAAGCCTTAGAGGAAAACAGGGAAAAACATTTTTCTTTCCCCTCAAGGACTACCCCATCAGCTGTAAGCGGATCTCAGTGTGAGTGCAAGCACCAGAGCTCCCCCAGGCTGGGCAGGAAGGAGGGCGTGGAGACCAATTTCCCCTCTACTGCCCGGAGAGTTTTGCTATACTTTTCTCATCCAGGACCTCAGAAAGCTAAGAGGGATGCTGCCCAGCTGCTAGGACTGACAAGACCACACTGAACTGCTCCTGATGCTCAAAATGGCAAGTTTTATTTCTCATCTAAAAGAAATAAGTTAAAAAATTAAGAAAAGCACTGTTATGCCAATGGTGCAGTCAAATTAGCTTTAATCCAAGACCTTTGAAGACTCCTAATTACCTGCTGTCACATGAAGTCTTAAGATTAATCTCTAAGTAAAGTTTGGGTTTTTTTCCCCCGAAGTGCAAACCACCTAGGCCCTTTTATTTTTTTCCATTTGGAATGATGTTTCCATATTCTCATTTGCCAGAAAAATGCCACCTATCCTTTTCTGTTTCTAGGACAAGAAAGGCAAGTTCATGCACAGCATCATTAGGGAGGCCCATTTGTGTAGTGCTTTGGCATCCTTGCTTTCCAGTCTTGCCACAGGAGCACAGTCCTAACTTACCTAGTGCCTTAGGGACAAGTGGGCAATTCCCAGCTCCTCAGCACAGTCAAAATACCCGCTCTGCATCCCCAGAGAAGTAGCTGCAGGATCTCCTTTTAGTGAGTTTTGCTGCACTTCTGCTCAGTGTTTGAATGGAGCCAAGGTCACTACTTTTGAAAGCCACTATCTTCATTAACAGAAATCCCAACACCACCCAGCATCAATCCTGCCTCAGTCTGCACCCCAGGCCTTGACAAGGTCTCCAGCTGGTCCAAGGCAGACAGTTAACACCAAACCTAGAGCAGAAGAATTCCAGAGCAAGATGAATTTGAAGCATTTGGTAAGCTTTGCTTTCACAGCCATTGGGATAACTTTTCCCTTGCAAATAAAATCTTATACCTAGGGTCTCCAGGGGAAGAGATACCACCAACCAGATGAGTTTGACAGCCGCTTTATTGCAATCCATTGAGTTCACGTGTTGCTGACACCTTCCTTTGCCACAGCACAGAAATCACAAGCACCACACACAGAGTTGTCCCAGTTGCCACAGCAGCAAATCCCAGAGCCCAGGGGGCTGCAGCATGCACAGCTGCTCCTGTGGGGAGAGACGTCCCAATTAATGCTCCCAGAGAGGCACAGGAATGTGCTAGGGGCTCAGCCTTTCTATGGAAAGGCCTTAGACTGGCCCCTTTCTCTTGCTCTGCTGCAACACTTACCAAGGCCATCCTTGGCTGTATCCTGTCTTAGCTCATCCTGGAGGAAAATCACAGGGCCTTTGCTGGAGACACGGGAAGTACCTCCCTGAAAAGGATGCTCAGCACTCCTTTTACCCCCTACAGAGCAATATGAAGGTTGTAGGTAAGAAGGTCAGCAAATTTTGTCCAGGTCAGCTTCTCAACACACAAGAAGCTCTGAAGGCCAAAGTTTCCATGCGAGTCCACATAGAGCTAAGAGCCTATGAAGACCTCTGCCTTTTTGGCATAAGAAGAGCCCTTAGTCAGTGGAAAGGAGCAGGAAATGCCATGTCAAGCTATCCATGGCTCAAGGGAATTAGTCCATAGGCTACATGTCCCCTACTCCCCAGCCTGGAGACTAGGCCCTTGCTGCCCCTTTGGATGGGGAAGCAGAAGGCCAGGACACTTACTGGCTCCGGCAGGACAAGCGGTGGTGCAGGACTCTTGTACAGACCGGTGGCACACTGAAGCACTGCAGTGCAGGTACACCTAGAGAAAAATGGAACACAGCCCAGAATCCCTCAGGCAGTGTCTGGAGACTGGTGATATCCTGGTGTGGCACGTTGATCCCAGCCAACAGCTAAGCACCCACACAGCCGCTTCCTCACTCCCCCTACTCTGCCCCAGCAGGGCAAAGAAAGAATAGGAAGAGCAAAAGCAAGAAAACCTGTAGCAGGAGAGATAAAGACAGTTAAATAAGTGAAGGAGAGGAGGAGCGGGAAGAAAAAACCTGAAGCATGAGTGGTGTAAAGGCAAGTCACCTACCCAGCTCCTACAGGCAGAAAAGTGCCCAGGCAGTTGGAGCACCAGCTACACTGGAAGATGAAAACCCCCAGTGTTTACTGCTGAGCATAAAACCATGCAGCATGGAATATTCCTTTGGCCAATTTGAGTCAGCTCTGCTGCCTCCCAGGTTCTAGCCTACTCATGCAGGATTGAGAGCAGAATGAGGAGAAAGTCTTGGTGTTCTGCAAGTGCTATTCGGCAAGCAGCAAGAACATCTGTTTTCAACACAGTTTTAGCGACAATTCCAAAGCCACAGCACCATATGTGCTGCTGTGAGGAGAGTTAACTCCATACCAGCGCACCCGGTCACAGAAGGGGAAAGGCAGGAAGGTCTGTTCGGCTTGTTTCACATGCAGGCTGTAGCCTTGGAGCCCTCTGCTGTCCGCTGCAAGGCAGCTTCAAGACCTTCATACCATACGCTTTCAAACTCGGTCAAATCCGGCATTACAGCACTTCTCCCTGACACCTGGAATACTGCTGCCCGAGCACAACTACACTGTGAACCTTGTTAGGTACAGCTGAGACCAATTTTAAGTATTAATTGATCCTAAGAGGGCTGAGCAAACAGTACAAAGCAGGGCGGGTTTCATGTGACTTAACTGGAGAAGCTCAATGAGATTCAGAGCCCAAGATGCTTAAAAAGGTACTCAAAGTTATTTCCAAGTAATTTGGGCCAAGAAGCGTCATTTAGAGTATATTGATCAGCATAACTAGAGCACATACCCTAAGCTAATTCACCAGACAAGCTAGCACTTGCTTAAGTAAACGACTACCCTTCTAGTAGTCACATTTTCTGTCACACATACAGTGATGTATCTTATCTCTACCACATTCACCTCATAAGGTTTCTGGTGTCAACCTCTCCCCTTTTGTTTCAGGAGGGGATTTTCCTAGTCTTTGCCCACTCCCCCAAGAGTCTCATAGTTATGAAGTGGTTCTTACTCCTCACACATTTTACTTGTGTGAGCAGTAAGAACCACTTATGTCTTAAATATGAAGCTAGGCAGCCAGGACAGGATCTTACCAGCCCAGAGAGTTTCTCTTGGGAAGTGGAGTCCACAAAGCTGAATGTGTAGAGGGTAAAACGCTGGTAATGAGAGGGGAACAGTAGTCCTGAGGTGAAACTCTGAGGCATCAGCTGTGTCTGATAGTTGTCCCCTGCGTAAGGGCACCTGATGAGGAAAGGTAAGCAGTGAAAAAAGAGCAAGTTACTCCCCTGACCCAAAGCTGTTTACAAGTCACTTACCCATCCACCAAAATTGGCCACTGCAACTGTTGCTGGGGGTTGGTGCTTGGTGTAGCCCAGCAGTGGTGCAGAACTAAAATCAGGTCTGGGTCTGTACTCTGAAGGAGCCTGACTTCTGCATAAACAGGGTCTCTCAGAGTCTTCACAACAGGATAGTCACTGTCAGTATAGTAGGAAGTATAGCTTCCATCTGGGACAGAAGAAACCCGAGAGCCATTTAAGAGCAGGAAGAAACAGGAATAGGCATCCTTTATAGCCATATCAGTAAGTTCGCACCACGGCAGGGAAGCGGTGCTGGATTAATCCATCAATACTCCACTATTACTCATCAGAGACCAGAGCCCTGCACCGAGAGGCTCGAGTAGGTCCTGCAAACCTCTCCTACCTGAGGCAACACGCAGCTCCAAAGACAGAGGACCTGGCTGGGACACAGCTGGAAGTGGTGGCAATGTGAAGACCTGAACACTCAAGGGAGTGGAGCTCCCACTGATGGAATAACTGCATCGGACATGTAACCTGATGGGAAAGGAAAGCTCCAAATCAGGCAAACAAGAAAAGTCACTCTAATACCTCCTTCCTCCAGTATGGCAATATACCATCTGCTTTAATTAGTTATATGCCCTTTCTTCTAACACTTCCTTTTAACAAATACTTGACATTCTCTTTAGTGTTTAAATTTGAGAATCTGCAGTGTCACTGATCAACACCAGCTTTATTCCTACTAACTGGAGACATACCAGTCTTTAACCCACTCCAGTGTGCTCGTGTGAATTCAGAGCTTGTGACAAGCAGGAATTTCTCAGTGACATTGAACACAGTGGCACCCAGCAACATCAGCCTCAGTGTAATACCTGAAAACGCTATCCCTAGTGACAGAGCCAAGGCTCCCAGTCTTCACATCCCTGCTTGCCACCAACTCATTCTCATATGTGGCTTGGTCTCCAGTCACCTGGAATGACAGATAGGCACCAACACTGCGGTAAAGTCAGGCTGGAGAACAGCATTTGGCTTCTGGAAGCCTGTAGGATGTCCATTAAGCAGCCAAAGCCATGTCAGGTTGTTCCAGCTCTTCCAGCCTAGCGACAGCTGCAGCTCTTACCTGAAAAGTAGTGCCACAGGCAGAGAGTGGAAACTGGTACACAACAAAGACCTTGTTTTTCAGGACAGGGACACAGCCAGTACTGTGTCCACTGGCCAGTCGCACTGAGTCCAGGGCAACAGGTGGCAGGGTCACATCCCGAGAAACAGCAATGGAAAACTGGCCATCTGGTGTGCAATGAGCTGTCACTGGAGGAAAAGATATAATCAGTCTTGAGCTCAGAGAGAAGAGGGATGGAAAGAAGGCCCTAAAATCACAACCAAGACAAGGCCAGCAAGTTCTGCAAGCTGTCCTGCCTTTAACCCACAAAACAAGTGGTAAGCATGGCAAGACAAGCACAACCAGCTCCAACAACAACAGTGATTCTGGCCATAAAACCAGGTCTGTTGAAATACACTGGAAAATGCTGGACACGTCACTGGAACGTGATATTCTTGACAGCCAAAACCATAGCCCTGAGCCACCCTGCAGGAGTGGTACACACCAACCCTGCCCTGCCAGCAAAGGGAGGAATCCTGTTTTGCAGCAGCTCAGGAGGAAGGGAGGACAGCTGCTCAGGCTTACCCATGTTACCAAAGTAGCAAGGCTTCACCCTGTCTCTGGGGTCATAGCAGCAGCCTCGTGCTTCACAGTCTCCCTGGCTGATGGGCAGGGAGGCACATGGCAGCCGGTCCTGGCTGGGAACAGCCGAACAGACAGTACTGCTTGGAGCATCCAGGGCTGCAAAAAACAGCAGGACTTTGCAGCTAAAGCACAAGACCAGCGAGACAAAGACATTAAGGACATGGGTAGAAGGTGTCCTGGTGACTGCATATGAATCAAGGGAAGTTAGAGTCAGGTGAGGGTCAAACATGTGGCCTGGATCTGTCATGGAAGCCTGCTCAGGAGGGACCTGCCTTTCCATGGAACAGAGACTTCCCCTGAAGACATATACAGGAAACTGGACTTACATTGGATCTGTCAAGATAAAGTGTTCTAGACCAACTCTTGGTAGTTAATAAAATCATTGTACCTAGTCTCCAGTTCAATGCCTGAACTTGCAGGCACTCATGTAGCCAGAATACGGCTGGGAGACACAATGAACATATTAACCTGCTGACCCTGCAGAGAGGCACAAGTCCCCAGCAAGCTGGTGGCTCCCATGTTCAAACCCTCTTCCATGGAGTTTTCTGCACAGCAATAAGTCCCCTTTCCTAGCCCCCAAACTGACTAGGAACAGCCATCTGAAAGGAATAGCACCCATCACCACAAGATTCTGACAGCTGCTTGTATCTTACCAGGAAGGTCCACAGGGCACCTGAGCAGTGTCTCTTCACGAAGAACCTTTTGCCCAGCAGCATCTGCTCCTTCAAGCCCAACCAGTATAAGGTAATTGCCATCCTAGGGGAAAACCACACCAGTCAGGACAGCCAGAGCAGCAGTAGTTACAGTCCCAGCAGAATCCCTAAGGTCACTCACCCACTCAAAGACATAACAGCCAGCATAAGAGACCAGTACTTTCCTGGAGCCATCTGGAGTCCCAGATACCAAGAGCCCACAGTCAGAGTCGTTCTGGAGAGTATGTGCCTTCCCTTCAGTATCTAGGGAAAGAGGACACAGCAGCAGGGGCTTCAGCATTCCACATTGCAGATAGGATCCACTACAACCCTACCTTTCTGTGGGAAACAGGGACCAAGCCAGCATTAGGGGCTGGAACAGCAGTGAGAAAAGCCAGTGGCCAAGACCATCTAGATCCAGGCACAGCACTTCACCAAATCCTTGACTGCTGTGTCACGTAAACAGCCCCCTGATTATATAATGCACAGAAGCTGTTCAGCAACACTTCACATCAGAACCTGTTTCTTTCTTCTCATTTCACTCACCTCTGCATTTGGGCAGAGATATGGCTAAAAAACGCCACTTGACATCGCCTCACTTACCCCAGGTAGTCAGCACAAATGAAGCATTCCCTTCCCAGCCTGGAGGTAACGTGAGCTGTAAGCTTTCTTGGCCACAAGTCAGCAGGGTAGGATCAGAAAAAACACTGACATGAGCCCCCATAACCAAAGCCAGGGGACCAAGAAACACCCAGGAGAGCATAGCTCCTGATGCAGCCCTAGACTGCCCTACAACACTCATCCTGCTCTCTTGCTAAGGCCCATAAAGTAGCTGTCCTTAGCCTCCTTTTAAATTGTGGAGCCAGCTGGGACCAGAAATCCCTGAAGTGTCCAGGTGGACCCAGCCCAGCAGTTTAACACCTTCCATTGCTCTCACCTGAACTCAGCAGAGTCTGCTTGCACTCTTTGAAGAAAACCAAAGGGCAAGAGTTGAGCTTATGTCAAGAGATGGGTCTCTGTGCTGTAGAGATTATAAGATTATACTGGTTCAAATGCCAGACACAGGGTGCTGCCACAAAAGCACAGAAATAGCCCTCCACATAAAGTCAGTGGGAAATCATGGAGCTCAGAAGGCTTTGCGCACTTAAACAGTGGTAATTCCCCATAAACACTTGGCTGTGGACTTGCAGCCCTATTTGCAGTGAGGTTGTGTGGGGATAGTTGCAGGACTGGTTCAGGCCTGGCTGCTAAGTGGCAGGATGGTGTGCTCTCTGGGACCCCTACCCCAAAAACTGGCAGGTGGGCCCCTAAGACGGGCTTGAAACACAGGGAAAGGGAGCCTCTGTGATTCCAGAGAAAACTCTGCCTGCCAGCAACAATTGCCTGCCTGAAACTGCAAGGTCTCATGGAGAGCCTTTTCCCCAGCCACACATCAGGCAGCCACTCTAAGTGAACTCTTCATTGTCCATCTTTCCGTACATGTTTCTGCATCCATGCAATGGAAGTGTGAATGTCTTTACAGTTCTTCCCTCAGCAGGCCCTCCAGCTCCTGGATGTCTGCACAGCACTGTGCAGCCATCAGTACACTAGCCCCAGCCAGCCCTCACCACAGGCATGGTGGGCAGCATCCAAGTCTGAGCAAGGCGTTTCCTTTGCTTTTCAGCCCCCAGCCCATCTTTGCTGCACAGCTGTACAGGATGCCATGATCCCAGCTGGTCAGCTGGTGAAGAACGTCATGGTGCCTACCTCTACTAATTTCATGCAACAACCAGGATGGCTGTTCCACAAAGTGTAAGACCTTGTCAGCAGCTCTGCACAACAGAAGATGAAGGCAATGGATCTTGACAGGCTGCCTGTGTGGCTGAGGCTTGAGCAGCCCTCATGAACCAGCTGTGCTCCCCACAGTGCCTGCCTGGGCACTGGGCAGCAACAGTGGAGAGGCACCCAGAGAAAACATTTGGACTTTGGCAGGGAGGGAGGCTTCATCTCTTTAGAAGCTGAGCATTGTGCATGCCCAAATCGCATCATGACTGCATGACTGCCGAATGCTTCCTTTGACTGCATTACCTGCTGATAATTGGGTAAAAATCAGTGAAGTACTTTGGAGCTATAGGGAAGCATTTTTATTAGACTTTAACCCATCAATACTATGCTGACAGCAAAAATGTCTACATGGACTTGAAGAATAATTCTATGTGAAACAACCCCAGAGGTGCTGTAGATCCACCGAGAAGTTATGAACTGTGCTTTCCTAATTCCTACACCGACACTGAACAGCTGTGTTTGGTCATGTAGGGATGGGAGGCACTTCAAATGAGCCTGAAATCCATGGAAATGAAATGCTTTGTTTGAAAGAAGTTGTTATGGAAAGTGGAAAGCAGCTTAGCTGAGATGAAACAGGCAGGTCTCTCTTCCTCAGAAATCTTTTCCTTGCCCATCTGATAGTTCTCATGCATTACAGTGACCCAGCAGTAAGCACCAGTTTAGATGGCAACCAAGACCACCACAGACAGGAAGGATATGCAGAGGGTGAAGGCAGGTGAAGAAAACATCTCTGTGGGCCACTAGTCTGATCAATGAGTGTCATGGGAACAAGGGAACTTTGTAGACAAGGTGGCAAGGTCATGAATACTGGTAGCTGGCAGCTACTTCATGTGGCAGTGCGAACTCTCATGAACTTTACTTTCATCAGGTGAAAGTCCATAAACCAACATGAACTTCCATGAACTGCCCTGACAGCATATGAGCTGATGCAGGAATTTGGCCAGCAGATCAGCAACTAGCCAAAAGTTGTTGGCAACTCAGTTTTTCCACCAAAGTATTGAGTATGGCTCTCTAAGAAGTAGAAGGAGATTTGAAAAGAACAACTAGCAAATTATTGCACCTATGCAAGAGAACAAGGATGACTTAGAACTCCCTTCTGTAGGGAAGGTACAAAAACTTTTGCAGGGGATGGAGACCTTCACTAGCTCCTCTGAGTGAAAGGGAAACTCACATTAACACACTGCTGTACAGCACACCCCAACCAAGCACTCAGTTCACCCAGGCCTCTTGCTAATTCCCACCAAGTCCCACATCCCCTATGCTTGCAACACCTTCTGATCAGTTTCGCCTGCAAATGTGTCATGGTTCAGGAGAGATGGAGGGCTAAGGCCCAACTGAACAAGCTGAACACAGCCCTGAGGGTTGTTTCTGACAGCCACACCACTGCTGGGACCCCGCAGGTCCTGGAGTAGCCTTGGGCAGGAAAGCCTCTAGCTCTTTTTTAAGCCCTTGCAACACACCAAACACGCTCTGCTGTCTCCCAGAGCACCTAGGGAACTTCCAGGGCACTAGTTCCTCATAGTGGAGTCAGACATCAACAAAACAAGAACCTGTGCATGCCAGCTTCCAGCGGTAGGTCGGATGAGCTTCTTTGGTAATTGCAAGTGCAAGGACTAGTTGCCAGGTTGCAATAACCTATACCCAGCCTCGGACAAGTGCCTCTCTGTCCCAGCTTGGGAAGCCATTCCGCAGAGACTCTCACAAGTTCTGGATTTCTCTCTTCTCTGCCTCTTTTTCTCCTCTATGAGACCTTGAAGAAGTCAGAGTCTCAAGGTCTCATCACCTTTTCTTACGTCTTCATTTAATCTCACTCAGTAAGTCCTTTCTTGTCTATTGTCATGTCTGGACACCTTTCTGCCCTTGCTAGATGGATATTTTTTACTTTCCTCTCTCATGAGGCCAGATACCCCTAGGGAGAGAGGCTGAGGCTATTGCCATGCACTGAGGAAAACACAGTTGCATGTCCTTTGGCAAATCATATGCGGTGTGAACTCTACTAATAATGTCAGGAAGATTTCAGGAACAATGAAGGATGGCTCACACCACTGAGGGTTTGCACAATCAGTACGGAAGAACAGAAAACCCAAATGGCACTGAAATACTTGTAAATTGCTCTTGTGACAGTGAAATTCTGTGAGCGACCCAGGAGGAGAGTGTGCTCTTAGCGTGATCTCTTTAACAATTAACTCTAGGTGAAAAAAAAAAAAAATTATGAGCACATTACAGATTTCTTAATCTCTGTTGGTGTCTGCAGTTGTTTGAGATAAGGCAGGTCTTCAATGAATAATTAACACCAATAAAAGTCTTAGTTTCATAACACAGGGCAATCTAACAAATGATTGACTAGTAACGTTTACTGACTCAGGCATATGACCCAAAACCTGCTCTTGAGCTAACACAAACCTTTGGTATATAAACTCAGATTCTGGCAGCCAAAGTCACTCCCTCCTGAGCCACAGAAGCAAATGGAGCTCCTGGGAGGAGCCACTGTTGTCCTTCTGGTTTGCGTTGCTTGCCTGCTCTCCTTTGCAGCATGGAAAGGAAGGTCTGGAAAGGGGAAGATGCCTCCAGGACCAGCTCCCCTTCCCATTCTAGGTAACCTGCTACAGGTGAAACCAAATAACTTGGCCAAAACCCTTGAGAAGGTAAGGCCACTTCTTCTCTCTTCCTTTGGTGGGTGAGAAATGGGTGGGACCTGTGCGTGGGGTCAACCTGTGGCTATAGCTTGATGACTTGCAATTCCAGGGGAGCAGAAAAGTCATGGGAATTGCAGCTGTCCCCCCTCATTGCTGTTGCCATGTTGTTCAGGGCCTGATAACTGAGACCCATCTCCACACCTACATTTACCATGAGAGAACCAGATCTTGTTGTTACCAGTGTGTGAGGCTAACTGTCTGCAGCGGGGAGCAGCAGCAAGGACACTTTCCCACTCTTCCTCACTATTTGCTCCATGGCCATATTCTCTCTTGCGTTTTTACAGCTCAGTGAAGAGTATGGACCAGTGTTCACAGTGCACCTGGGCTCGGACCCAGTGGTGGTGCTGCACGGACATGATGTGGTGAAAGAAGCCTTGGTTGATCGTGCGGATGAGTTTGCTGCCAGAGGACACATGCCAATAGGAGACAGGGCTAACAATGGATTAGGTGTGTTTGCTGACTGAGCTCCTTCTGAGGAGAAGGGAAGGGCTGAGGGCGCGTTCAGCAGATTAGAGCTGGAGTGTACCTTGCATGAGGGAAAACTGCAAGGGGTGGGTGCAAGCCAGAGAGGGCTGTAATTGCTGACTTCCACCACTCAAAGGGGTGAGATAGCAGAGAAGGGGAGCCAGATTGTTCTCAAAGATGGGCAGGGAAATGGCAAGGGGCAGCAGCCACCAGCTGCAGCAAGGGAAATTATGTGTGGGTGCGTGATGAATTATTCACAAGGATATTGGGTATGCAGTGGAGAAGGCCAAAAGCAGGCAGTTGGTCTACAGAACCTCCAAACCACAATATGCTATGACACTACCATGTCAGTGCTCTCCAGGGACAGGGCTCACTGTCACCGTGAGCCACTGTTCATCTCACACCCAGCATGCCCAAGCCAGGTCTTCCCTCTCCTTCTTCCTCTGCAGGGATTGTTTTTAGCAACAATGAGCCATGGTTACAAGTCCGGCGGTTTTCTCTCACCACTCTGCGGAACTTTGGAATGGGGAAGAGGAGCATTGAAGAGAGGATACAGGAGGAATCTGACTACTTGCTGGAAGAGATCAACAAAACAAAGGGTACAGTCCATTTTTAATACATTTTATGTTTGAAAAAAATAGGCTGTATTAAAGGGAGCTCACATCTTTAGCAAGGAATGAAGTTCCTATGCATTTGGTACATGCACCAGCTACCCCTCATTATAAAGCTGTAATAATTTTGTGATCATGTTCTGTTCTGTTTGGAGGACCCTTCTGTGTCACTCAGAGTCCGTGATCTGATATTTCCAATAACAACCAAAGTTCAGATTACCCACAGTAGGAATCAGTAGACATACAACATTTTGTGGCGTTTTTTTATAGTCTGTAACTTTTCTGAAATCACAGGAACACCTTTTGACCCAACTTTCATGCTGAGCTGTTCTGTCTCCAATGTCATATGCTCCATTGTCTTTGGGAAACGATATGATTATAAAGACAAGAAGTTCCTGGCCCTGATGAACAACATGAACAACATCTTTGAGATGATGAACTCCCGCTGGGGACAGGTACATTCAGTAGGCATTTCACAGTGGCAACATCCTCCCAGGGGAGCAGGAGGCCTCCCTCCCAATGAGGTTCCATTTCAGTGTTCTGTTAAGGACCCCATCAATGCTCTGCTGCACAGAAAGGATTTCATTCGAGAGCAAGAAACTCCCTCACCAATGCAATTGGCTTTGCCAGCTAAGTGCAGTTTCCCAACAGTCCTGGATACCCTTCCTCTCCGCTTGTAAGGTTCCCACTACTACTAAGCAAGCCCTGTCAGACTGCCCAGCCTCATAGTTCTTCTGCTTGCCTCATTTGACAGGGTTGCGGCTTTTCTTGGCTTTTTGCTAACATCAAAGGATGGGGCAAACGTCATACTAGGCACCTTCCTGTTTCTTTCCTTCCAGCTGTACCAGATGTTCTCAAATATCCTGGATTACTTGCCTGGCCCACACAACAATATATTTGCAGAATTTGATGCTCTAAAAGCCTTTGTAGCAGAGGAGGTGAAGTCGCACCAAGCCTCCCTAGATCCCAACTCCCCTCAGGATTTCATTGACTGTTTCCTCAGCAAAATGCAGGAGGTAAGGAGACAGATGGCCCCAGCTCATCCCCAAACACACCTATGCTGAGTCCTTCCCTCTCATAAGTAACACACATTGGGACAACCCCTTCCCAGTCAGCTATGCAATGGGAAAACAGCAACAATACCGCAGATATTGCCTGTATTAGAGCTTACAGCTCTGCGTCTGAGTGCTCAGCAGCCACCACTACCTGCAGCTGCTTGGAGAGGGAGAGCTTGCTCTGTTCTCACCAAAACACAGGGACTTTTTCAGTCTGGTCTTGCAGTTCTTCCACTGAAAAGCAGTTGGCACAGCAAACAAGCAGTGGAGTACCATTCAGCGCACAGCTCAAAAGAAGGTTGCTCTGGGACTGAGTTACTGCTCAAGGTAGCATTGCAATGCCCCAGATGGCTGCTGCACCATAGCAGATAAATGCAACAACTCTAGGAGTAAAGGGAGGCCTGGGATGACATGAGAAAGGGCCACTTCTCTCAGCTCAGTCAGAGAAACAACAAAGCCTTTTTCTTAGGAGAAAGATCATCCCAATTCCAGTTTCCACATGAAGAACCTGATAACAAGCGCCTTTGACTTGTTCATTGCTGGAACTGAGACAACGAGCACCACCGTACGATATGGGCTTCTGCTTCTTCTCAAATACCCAAAGATACAAGGTACCAGTTTGTGAACTCTTCCTGTCTAGCTATTCCCCTGGGCTGGGCACATGACTAACACCACATCGTTCTCCCAAATTTCCCCCTCATCTCTCTCTCTCTCCTTCTCTCTCTGTGGGACCTGACTGTGTCCATATCTTTATTTAGCCAAATCAATAGGAGAACTTTCTTTGCATGGGCAGCAGTGGAGCTGTGTTCTAGTCAGCACCAAAGCCAACATAATGCTCCTGCCATCTATGATTTGTAAACAGCTTAGGGCAACCTATTTAGATAGGTTTGGTTTTATTTAGCCATTTGATGGTTTGTACCTCTCATGACAGAGAAAATTCAAGAAGAGATTGACCAGGTAGTAGGACAATCAAGAAAACCTTGTGTGGCTGACCGGACCCAGATGCCCTACACAGATGCGGTGGTCCATGAAATCCAGCGCTTCATCGCTCTTATCCCCCTGGCTCTCCCTCACACTGTGACCAAAGACACCAACTTCAGAGACTATGTCATTCCTAAGGTTAGCTCCCTCAAGTTCAGCAGTTCTTAGGCTGTCAGTTACAAGCCACGAGTTAGAACTGTTGTGGTCTGAACTTGTTTTCACTCAGCCCTTTGTAAAGGTTTTATTCTCAGGCAGATGTAGCTCACTCGCACTCCCTTGTTGATGCTTCATGGGCCAAGATTAGAACAGGAGCTCTGACCAACACTTTGTTCCCTTGCTCTGCAGCTTTACCTATCTGCAGAAACAGAAGGTTCACAAAAACCCAGAGCAGTGACTCTTCACACGAAAGGCAGAAAAGTTGAGGAGCTGCTTACCACCATCTAGGACAGCCTGTGCACATGCTTGGGAGCAAAGTCAGTTGCTGGTTATTGAGCAAAAAAAAAACCCGAGCCACAAAATGCTGTAGGGTATGTCTGCATTCAGTGGAACAAGCCAAACCTGTTTGCTCTGTTCTAGCACACTTCCTGAGGCAGTCTCTGCTGGCCACTGCCAGAGGCAGGCTGGTGGGCTAGAGCAGCCCATGGTTCGGCCTGGCCCACTGCAGCAGTGCTCTTCTGCGTGACTGTGGGCAGCTGGGAAACAGCAGTACATGGGCTGTTGGTGGTGTGATTTCCAGCTGTCTGTGTAAAATCATAAGGCAGGACCCAGAGAACTGCTCAAATTCCAGCAGAGAACTCTTGTGTCATCGCTGCTGACTACTCCAGCCCCTGTTAATGGCTGGTCAGGAAGTGGGAAGGTAGAGGATAGTAGCAGGAGAAATTTGTCAGGAGAGAGGAATTGAGCTTCTTTTCCACAACCTTGCGTGCTTTTGATTTTTCGGGCTCACAGAAAGGAAGGGACATGGTGCATCTACAAGGCCATTATTATGAAACACCGAGAAAGAGAAGAATTAGGTGGGGTGTCCCCTTATGACCAGAGCAAAGTGAGGATAAATGTTCTAGAGGTGAGAGGGAGCATTCAGGAAGAGCAGCTAACAACTGCTGTGACATTCAGTAGGGTCTCCCTAAAGCTGCCTCCTCTAAAGGGTCCCCAAAGGGAAACCAAAGGCACTGGTAGGGTTATACAGGGAAGCACAATCTCAACTTGGCAGGCAGTCAGATTGAGTGATTTAATTTGCCTGCCTTTCATGTTTTGCTCTTCTTGTGTTGCTTCAGGGCACCACGATTTTCCCCATTCTCAGTTCTGTCCTCCATGACAGTAAAGAGTTTCCAAACCCACATGAGTTCAACCCTGAACATTTCTTGAATAAGAACGGCACCTTTAGGAAGAGCGACTTCTTCATGCCCTTCTCAGCAGGTAAAGCACAGTTTTGCTTTTTTCCTCTCTCTGTCAGCCTCCTCCTCTGGTGACCACCCTGCCTTTCCCGGCAACACACACTGCCTCTTCCCAGCATGGTCCCACTGGTGCTTTCTTGGGGCTCGCTGCTCTCTGGATAACTCCTCCCTGCTGCTCGCATCTCCAGTGGTATGTCCCATCTTCTTCAGGCCTCATGGCTTCTCAAATCTCCTACTAGGAGTTGTCAATGTAATGACATGAATGGGATCCACTGACACTGTCTAAAATACCTGTCACCTTCCTACACAACCACCCAAGTCATCCTGAATGAATCTTTTTGTGGTAGCTCTACTTTTCCCCAGTAACTTTGAAGTACCTCTTAGGCTACGTGCAACCATTCACCTACCAATAGGCCCAGCCTTCCACTTTCTCACCTGTGCTTTGTATCACCCTGCTCTCTCTCGACTCTTGTGATATTTCCTCCGTGGTTAAGTCTCCTCCTCCTGTTCTTCCTCACACACCCATCCAAACTGTCAAGGGTCTTTTGCCAACAAATTTTTCTCTTGAAAATATCCTCAGTAACCCTGAGAGTCATCTCACTGCTATGGCTGTGTGTAGTAAACAAAGCTGTGCAACACAGCTGCTTAGTACAAACTCTGGTCCACTGAGAAACACCCGTTGAGTACTATTTGCTGCTTTCATTTTCAGGAAAACGAATATGCCCTGGAGAGGGCCTGGCACGAATGGAGATATTCTTACTCATAGCCACCATCTTGCAGAACTTTACCTTGAAGTCTGTTGTCAACCCCCAGGAGCTCAACATAACCCCAACTCTGAGTGGGACAGGCAATGTACCTCCTGCCTACCAGCTCTGTGCTGTCCCCCGCTGAAAAGCACTGAACCACTCTCCCCAGTGTCCTGAAATTGGCTGTTCCTTTACATCTCCTTTACTAAAATCAACAGCAGGAATATTGGCCCACCTTTCCCAGGCCTTCAGGAAGGCCGTCCAAACACAGGTACTTGCACAAAGCAGAGACGTCTGAAGCCTCCTGGAACTTCACCACACCACAGGAGGCCCTGGGTGACATTGCAGCCTCTTGCACTGGTGCTCTGTCACAGGATCACGGAGTGCAGTGGCTGCATCAAACAGCACCAGCACAGCTCGCGCAGCACATCCCACCTAGACCAAGCTTTGCAGATGGATAGTGCTGCATGTGCATACATTAATGATCCAATAAATAAAAATCTATTTATGAAGATTTGAGCTGTTATTTCATTTGGGTTGGGGCACTGCCCACATCTGCTGCTGTACTGCAGAGTAGGTCTGCAGAGCCTGTGGCCAGCACCCTGTGGGAAGGGCTTTCCCTCCTGGGCAAGGATCCTGTCTTTGTCATCCACTGTGCTCACTGCTGCTGCCTGCAAGGAGCTCCAGAGCAGTCGCAGCACACCTCCAGCTGGGAAGGCTCACGGTGCTGGAGGGGAAGGGTGTCCTACAGCCTGGGGACTTTCTGCCAAATGAAAAGAATGCATTCATGCATTTTGCAGGATGGTGCAAGGAGAACACTTATCTGAGCCCTGAAGACTGCAACCAACTCTCTGGCCGCTCTTTTCTACCATCAGTATCACTGCAAGGATTTCAATGTTCTTTATTAAAATGAATTAATTTAGGAAAAGTGTCTCTTTTTTCTGGCCCCAGCTACAATTTGATACCCTTCTTTCAGTAAGAGGCTGGATGGTCTTCATAAAAATATTTCACCACAGATGACTTTCTTCTGGGCTTCTTTGTCCCTGTGGGCTGTGGTTGTGTTTGGATGTTCAGTTTGTTGTGTTTGTCTTGATCTTCATTTACACAGATACTTGTTGTCCCTTGCATCATGGCCATATAAAAGTCCTAGCAGCAAAATATAATTTCTGCAATTGAATGTCACAAGGCACTCAGAGACCATGTGAGTACTGCAGAGAAAACAGTGTGCAAGAATTCCCACCTCCCTTTGGAAATGTTCAGCATTATTTTGAAGGAAATATATTTGCCCACAGCTCAGGTCCATGCCTCCTTGTCCCTCCATTTTTTCTCATGAAGGCTGCAGCTCTAATGCTTGTGTACTCTAAAACAACAGCAAACCATTGCTGACTGCTCATCTGGGATTGCATCAAATGCACAGACATGCAAGCAGAAACAGCAGTCGTGTATGAGACTCAGGAACAATGGGGAGGAGATTACCTTGAGCTTTCCATTAGTCTAAGGCTGCCCTGAGAGCCAGTCCTGCAATCAGGAACTCAGCAGCGTGTATGCTTTGTTGAGAAGTTAAAAATGGATTACATCTGGAGGTCTCGGAGGGGATGATTCATATTCCTGCCCACTGCAATGCTGATTCATCTGAGGCAATGAACAAAACAGTGACAAACAACATCTATCAACAATTCACAAACAACTGCATGAGAAGCACAGGGCAGTGAGAAAATGTTCTGTTGCTAAACAGCTCCAGAATGCAGGACATGCTCAGGGGATAAATAATCACATGGGGGATAATATTTGGGAAAATATCCAACATATCCTAAGCTGGATGCAAAAACGCTCTTTCATTTGGAACAACGACAGGGTCCACTTGACAACTGCCCATGAGAACAACCTTTCAGAGGTCCGCTTCATAATCCAGGGCATCAGCCACCTCTTTGCTCCAACTGCCCTAAGACCAGGCAATACCTCCAGGACAGAAAGGCTGGGGGCAGATGCTAAAATCCAAGCAGGTGTCTGAAACTGTCTCTTGCACCATAAGGAAAGGCAGAGCTAATGAAGCAGTGAATTTGATTGATCTGGTTGGGGCAGAGAACAGGAGGGTTAAACACTCCCAGGGAGCTTTTAGATAGGTGGTCCAGTGGCCCCACCTCTGCTGCTTTCTAACCTCCCCCACTACTCCCAACCAAAGACCCAACCAACTCCCACCCACCATTTCACACTTCTCCTTGAAAAATCCCTGCATGCAGTAACAACAGACTGCCCAATGTCAGGGTTAGTGCTCCTTTCGGGATAAGCTACTCTTCCTGCTAATTCATGCAGAACCTGTAAAGAGGAAGAGATGATGGCATTTCTCGGGCTGACTCACAAACTGACTGGGTCCCAGCACACCCAAGCTCTGGTGTGCACCTGGGAAGCTGGGCTTCAGGGCACTGGAGCCTCCATCTCTCTAGAGCTTCTGGCTCTACGAGTGCGCTTAACGCAAGGCACAGAGGGGAATCCTGCTTTTGCTTTCTAAGGCTAGCACCTCGTCTGCCAGAGCATTTGCTGGAAATGCCAGGACAAAGTGGAAGATTTCTGCTGGCTTGATGCCGAGACCAATGAGCCTGTCTGGTCTGTGGCACCATTCTTTGTCTGAAGTAAGTTGTGCCACTGGGTCATGTTGTGCCATGGTACTCTGGTGCAGGAGGCTACACGGAGATGCTCATTCCTTACATCATCTCCATTGCTGCTTTGCCTTTGGGAACAGCTGGGAGGAAATTCAGACATCATGAAGGTTTGGGTAGCTGGGACACACACCACAGGAAATGTTCTGGGTGGTGGGACATAAATGAACTAGGTGTATGTTGGGGAAAGAACAAAGACATGGTCCTTAGCAAGCAGGGTAGACATCAAGCAGTGGACAGAAAGAGGTGCTTTAGCAGAAAAGCATTTTAGGTGCTGCCTTAGCAGCATTTTGCTGCCATGGAATGTGGATCACAACTTTGCAGTAAGGAACATCTGCCTCATCCTGCTGTCCTTTGCACAGGAGTTTCATGTCTCTGGGTCTTGGGACCTGCTGCTGAAGGCCATAGCCTGTAGTGTAGCAAATGAGCTAGTCCTTTGAAAAATACTTATGGGCTAATTCACAGATCCCTGATATTTATCACCACAGACCTGCATCTCAGCCCCCTAAAGTGTGAGCAACACATGGAAAAATGTAGTCCTCTGGCTGGCCAAATTACTTCTCTGCCCCACTTTCTAAATGCTCCCTTGATTGCAAAAGCCAAGGCAAACCTAAAGGCCCACAGGAAAGTTCCTTCCTGGTATTAGCAGTAGACACAAACAACAGTTGGCAGAACAAAGAATGTAATAAGAAATTTCCTCCCCTTGCACAAGTGGAAAATGCATGCATACAACAGAATGTGCAACTGAATCCACAGTCTTTAATGAATGCAGAGATTTGTTCTGGGCATAGGTACATTTGTGATTGTCCCCACACCCTCTTCTTCTCCCCTCTAAAAATTATCTTAGTTAGTGAAATGTAAAACCACACAAAGTCCAGAATACATATTCACACATCAGAGGGTCTGACATTTTTTTCCTTAAGAAAATTTCACACATTTAGAATTATTGACTGTTAAGTCCAGTCAGTACAGCAGAAATATTCTACATAGATCATTGGTTGGAATGCACAGTACAACATTTGTGAACACACTGTCACAAAAGACACCTGGATGAACACAACAAGTGTAGTAGATCTGTCAAACCACATTGCAAGCATCTGCAACAAACCAGTCTGGAGTAGATGGGAAATTACCAGAACATGGAACAAAGATGTTCAAGTACATGGGAACCTGCTATAGTCACTTTTCCCTACAGCCATTGCTTCCACTAAAAGGTCAGGAAACTTGAACTGCTGCTTGTCATCTGAAACTTTGCTTCTGTTTCACAGGGACTGATGCAACATTTTTATTTTCAAACCTGATTCACTGTAATTTTGCTTAAACTGGAGCAAGGAAGAGAAGGACAAACACACACCCCCCCATCTAGCAGAGCTTACTTCCCCAGACCTGCATGGTCAAACAGCTTGAGATCAGAGGTCTTGCCTGTAAAAAGGCCACAAAATTTTAAAAAAGAAACAAAGCAGAGCTGAAATAAAACAAACCAATAAACCAAAACCAAAAGAGAGATAACATGATTTTATACAGCCTGCAATAAAGCTCTAGTCAATGGTATTGTTCACATTACACTTATTAAGGCTTTGACTACTGGTCTTCTACATGCACATTTTATATACATATAATCCTCTGTGTGTCTATATAAATTACTTTACTTTTCTTGTTCTAAGCAAGAAAATATTTTCATGCATTTGCTTCTCCTAGTATTCACAATACTTGGACCATATTCTGTTCAAGGATTTCTGGAGAGGGCTGAGTCTATTTATTATCCATCTGAACATGCCCTCATCTCCAGGAATGTCATTTGTGCCTGACAGTGGCACTGGCCCCACACTTCTCCACAGTCATACACCAGAGAGGAGGTGCCACCCCGAAGCCTGACAGCACAATGGCTATGTAAACATAGTAATCCTTGGATTATAAATACTTTATTAAAGCTAACACACCTCAGCTTTTAGCTCATAATTGCCCATGAGTGCCTTAATGAAACATTCAGAATAAAGGATTGTTTTTCCTCCCAGATCAACTGCTCAATTACAGTGGTTCCCCCAAAACCACATTTTTCCTTATTTTTTTCTGAAAGAAGCACCAAGCTACCTGTTAATTCTTTGAGCATGTGACTGGGTAGCTTTCACTAGCAAACACGAACATGTCTGAGCCTTATAGCTCTAAGTGCTCTAAGTCAAAGTCACCATCTCACTTGCACCCTTGCCATGAAGTTAAGAGACTGGGCCATGCACCAGTGACAAACAGGGAGGAAACAGAAACCAGAAGAGCTCTTCCATTCCTAATCCCATGCCTGCAGCTTGCAGACGTTTGACAGGTTCCCAGAGATCACCAAAGCTGACCTGTAGCATGGCCTGTGTCCCTCTGCCTCAGAGACACCCCGACTCCCCCTGCCCCAGCATGTCCTTCAGTGACACGTTCTGGCCAGCTGAAGTTGCAGAGCACTCCTAGGTTGTGGTGGGGAGCCCTGGGGAGAGCAGCTCAGCTATGAAAAGGAAGAGCTCATAGGGAAGCAGTAGTAAGGAAAGGAAGCAGCGTAAAGAAGGCTGAGAAAGCAGGCACGGGTGGAGAGAGGAGGAGAGATTCCTTATTTAAGATAAGGCCTGGGCTGCTGCCACAGCCCTCTGAGCTGCAGGTGTGGTGGTGTAACTGGAGCATGCTGTCAGCACTCCTGTTAAGAAGCTTTGCCACCATCACACAGTCATGCCTTGCACCCCACCACAGCATTTCTGTGTCAGCCACCACCCTTCCCTTGGGCTCTGCATTGAAGTACTTCCATTCAACATATACCACGACAATTACTGCAAACCAAACACTGGGTCCTTCTCATTCCCTGGAATCCAAGTAGCTAGCAGCCCTAAAGAGACTGTCCCTGTCCCCAGCCTTGCTCTCCACTCAACAATAAGCAAGACAATAAATAGGACAGAAAGAGTGATGCAGGCACAGCCATCTGGTTGTTCTCTTATTGCACAGAGTATTTGGGGCAGGTAGGGGAGAGCAGGTGGCTCACAAAGTCCTTCGAAAAAATCCTACTGGCTGCCTGTCCAAATCACCTGCTCCAGAAAATATGTTCAGACAGCTCACGTGGGAGCTTGGGAAATGTCACCTAGAAACAAGATATGCAAGAGACGAAGGCTATTCTCAATTCAAGTTCAGTCTTCATTCAGCCCCATGGCAAGTTGTGCAAAATACAATGTTTATGCCCTGGCAGGTATGATTAAAAGACAATTTTTTGGTCCTGGGTATATTAAGAAGAAAGGGTCATGCTAATAATTGCAGAGGCAAACCTTTGAGACTGAATTTAGTTTTAGTTACAGAAAATACTGTACACTGCTTTTGGCCAAGTGCACAGAAGCTTTAAAAAAAAAAAAAAGACAAAGATCACAGTTAAATGTCTTGATCTTCAGATTGGGAATGTTTGTGAGGAGCAGTCAAACTATTTTCTCATGTGCAATGCATCCTGAAATTTGGTACTTATGTATCGAGCATGAAATCCTTTCTTGTTGATGGTGTCGTCTGTATGGAATCGAATCATGATGGAATCCCCTGCAGAGTAGATTTCTTCCAGAGGCTGCAGAAAAGGAAAGAAGACAGTACACAGTGGTCAAGTATGCAGACTAAATAACTGTCTACACTATGATACTAGAGTTTAAGCCCACAGTGAAGACAGATTGGCCAGTAAACATGAAGACTGGAATGCTCAGTACCTCCTGCCCTGATGTGCCTTCCTAAGCATATTCCTTTGCTCCTTATGTTTGAAGACTGATGCCAGTTTACTCTACAATCCCAGTTCTTCCAGTTACTTTTTTTACAGGACTACCTGGATATTCTTTTCCAAGTCTTCAGGTTCACTCTAATTTGTCACTGTCTTTTCAGGAGATGATACAATTCAAACTGGAACCTGTTTGGCAGCTGAGGCTCTCCCAGCGGTCAAATAACTCAGGTGCTTATCTTACAAGACAATTCTGGTTATGTCCCACACTGTTGTGACCTGCTACAATCTCCTTGTGCTTCCCTTTCCCAGCCATTCTTCATTTGTCAGCGTGCAGGTAGGTAGATTACTACCCAGCTGCCCTGAACGTCTTCACACCAAGCTGCTATGCCTTTGTTTACTTTCCAGATCATTTCCCCAGTTTGTGAGAACTTCCACACACCTGCTCCCTGATTGTCTCTCTTTAAATTCAGTAAGAAACTTCTCCATTCCATTGCTGAAGTCCTAGAGAAATCAAACACAGACCCTCTGATTTCAAAAACCACACACCATTACTCATGCTAGAGTCACTCCTGGTAATGGGGATGCAGGTGACAGTTTAGGAGACAGCATGCCATCCTGGAGGCAGCAAGCAACTCTAAGTCCCTCCACTGTTCACCCTTGCCATAGCATGGCCATAACATAACGTGGCTTCAGCCAGGAAGCAACTGAGGATGAAATTGGCCTTTGGGAGCCATTTCCCACATTTACGCAACACTGTCATGGCAGGGCTGAGGCACAGCAGCGTGGCAGTCTCGTGCTGCTGTACATGGCCCTGGGCTAAAAACAGACAGTCAGTAAGCAAGAATTTTCCAGCCAACTCTGTGCATCAGATAAAATGGCTGTGATCTCCTGCGGAAGGGGAAGAAGCAAAACCTAGCCACAAAGCATTCTGAGTATCAGTTTGTGACAGCTGCCCCTCTCCAAAAATGGTAAGAGGATACTTCCTTGCCACCTTCAGTGATCCCTCTGAAATCACCATCATCGTGGCTTACCCCTGAGCCACAGAAGCGTCCCAGACGGGGTGCAGTGCTGTCGTAACCATCGTAAATCTCCATGTAGTCGTACCCACAGTCAGCCTCCTCCTCTATCTCAAATATCTGGAATATTAGCTCCACCCCATAACCATCTTCAGCTGCAATCACCCATTCACAGTTGGCTTGACCTGGGTAGTTGTTGTCCCCAAACTGAGCATGGGAATATAGGTCCTTAGCTTGTACTTCAGCCTTTAAGAGCCCACCGCACTCTGAAGGGAGGAAAGGACACAAAACAGTCTCTCAAAGTCCGTACTCACAACAAAGACTCATCCCGCTTTTGGGTCAGTCATGAGCAGAGAAGACCCCCAGCTTGAAGTGCAGCAGGGAAGGTAATTAAACACTGCACCAAACTACAATAAACCAGTGAATTCTACAGTCACCCATGAATCCAAAGACCCGCATAGCTTCGAGGAGCTTGGTTCTTTTGGTACAGAATGCACATGGAAAGAGGTGGCCAGTTTAAACTGGCAGGATAGGGTTCTTGACACATACTCTCGGAAAATGAATTGTTTTAGAAAGCAATTGCTTTGTCCTGTAGATGAAATTCTAACCCCAAGTATTTTGTCAGCAGGAAGCGGAAACACATCAAAAAACTGGTGACCAAAACAATCCTTTTCTGCCCACACAGTGCACAAAAGTAGCCCTGTGTTTGCGCAGAACATGTGTGCTTTAGCAGAGTTGTCCCGCAGCCAATGAGGAAGACGCCTCTTCACCAGTGTCACATGCACGGCCACTCCAAGCATGTTTCATCCGTTTACAGTGGCAGGGATTCAAAAGAAATGAATGTTGGCACAACATGCCCACCCCTGTGCTGCCAGAGATAGGAGGATCAAGCTGTGTCTGTCCACAGCACAGCTCTGCTTCTACCATAATCAGTCTAACCTGGGCCTGTTCTGAGGGTGGGCCAATACACGGGCTAAATTGCTTAATGTCCTTTTCCAACAGTTGATGCGGAACAGAAGGGATTCTTGCACAACCAAACACCTCCAATTTAAACAAAAGAGCCTGAGCAGGAATGCCCAACACCAAGAGACTTCTGAGCTGTTATGGAAGCTGGTATTTATGGCATGCTGCTGGCAACGGTCTGGAAACTGAATATACACCGCTTAAAACTTAGGTTAAGCTGATTTGGGAGAAAGGTGTGTCTGTTTTTACCTAATAAAAAAATGTAGTGAGGCTTGATGACATCCTTTGGCACTGCGGTACTGGCAGATAACCGGCTTACCTGTGCTGTGCTTTGCCTGGAAACCTCTCCTTTGCACAGAAGCATCAGAGTAAAACCTGAGGAACATCTTGTTGGTAGAAGCCACTACAGGGTCAGGTTTCTTGCTGCCACAGAAGCGGCCAAGGATAGGCGACTTGCTGTTGGGCCCATCATACATTTCTAAGTGGTCATAGGCACATTCTTGGTGCTGCTCAATCTCAAACTCATTGAAGGTCTAGAGCAAGAATATGGAGAATTAAGACAGCTGTAAATCTGAGTATGCGATTTAGCATAAGGTGAAATGCCAAGTGAGAAACAGATCAAATGGTACATCTGTCCCGCTCTCCCCACAAACTAAAACAGCATAATGTACTTTCAGGCAAGAGTGATCTCAGGGTGGCAACAATCAGAATTCTGTATCAATGTGCTGTGTTGCCTCAGCCTTTCTGTCTCATATGGGTGCATGACAACAATTATCAACTGCAAGCCTTATAACACTTATTTTTCTGGCTGGAAATTCTGCCCAGCACACCAGATGGGCTGTTCTGCAATATTACTTCCACTGAGCACAGGGATTATTTCCCCCAGTACATGGACCATCTGCACAGCTTTGGGCATGTCCTGCCATTTGCATAAGGCCATGTTGTAAAATGGGCCTGACACCTCTCCCTCAGAGGGGCTGGGGGCTGGCTCAGCCACCACCTTATGTGGATATGGCCCCAACAGAGTGGCTCACAGGGAGAGGTAGGGGTGGGAGGGCATTTATGCCATCTGTTTATGGAGGGCAATACTCCACAGTTGTCATCTGCTGGAGTCTCCTCCAAGCCGCCTCTCCTCTGTCTTGTGTCCCTCTGAGACCTTCTGCCCTTTTGCAAGCCAGAGCAGCCTGCCAGGAAACTTTCCTCCAAGAGCCCCAAACAGGACCTGAGGGGATCAGCCTCCCACTCACACGGTGGTGGGAAGTCACTTCAGCTCCTCACAACCCAGCCTGCTTTTTGCCTCACACTCCCGCTCTCTGGTTACTCACTACTTTCACTCTGTGGCCAGGTGTTGCAGAGATGTCCCAGGTGCACTCTTTCCGGCTGGGATACTTGTCAGGCCAGTTGGGACTGCTCATCATTCCCTCTGCACCACTCAGCTTGTGCTCGCAACCAGCTTGGGAGAGAGAAATTGCGTTGGGGCAAGTCTCACATGGCAACCCTGTAGAGTCCTACATGGTCCTCTCTACCCACTGAGACCCTCTACAGGGCACAGACAGGGAAGGCTTCAGTCACCAAACAAGGCCTTTTAGTATCACTCCATAATTCTGGTGGGTTTGTCTATGCTTTTTTTGAGCTAACCTGGCAGAGGGCGAAGCGGACCACCTCACTCCCCTGGGCCTCATTAACCCAATCTGTGTCCTCACACCCTAACCCACTCTCCTGCTGCTTCACCTCATCTGCCCTGTTCCTAGGGCCATGATGTCAACCCCTCCACAGTGTTGACTTTGGTGCTGTCTCAGCCTTGCATTGTTTTGCCAATCTGGAAAGCTGAATCAGCTCATGGAGAGGTCAGACAAGGACCAGAGACCATACCCAGGAAGGCCATGGGAGCACACAACAGGGATAGGGGTGCAGGAAGAAAGGTAGTTTTGGCACCAGCAAGTGGTTAGATCAGCCCATCCTTTCTCTTCTGACTCAAACACAATAATTAAATGAAGCAGCAGTGACCAGTCTAATGATGATGCCCCACAACTGCTCCTTTTGCAAGCCCAACTTCTCATCCCCACCCTGTCCATCCCCTGTGGGCATATAGAGAGCAAGACTGGGGAATGGGAATGGCCCTGTTTCTAGGCAGTTTTTCAGCTAGCTGGGGCTTTTTCAGTGCCCTTGCCCAGTATGCTGTACAAACTTCCTTCCAGCACAGGGCAGGAAGCGCCCTGAACCAAACCGTGTTTGAAGAACCTTGGCTTTCCTGAGGGCAATAGTGGGGACTTTACCTTCTTTACAGTCATGGCCGTTTTCATGCAGCATGAAGCCATTTCTGCACTGGCACATATAGCTCCCAAAGGTGTTGATACATTCGTGCTGGCAACCACCATTGTCTTTGGAGCATTCGTCCTTGTCTGGGCAGGATCAAACCAACAAACACTGAGTTGACAGGGACACAGGTTACCACAGTCACCAGCTGAGAGCCCCATACCCAGGCTGGCACATAGCAGTGCAAATCTCCAACTCTACTGCTGGATTAGTCCAGTCAGCTTTTTAGCCCAGATACTATTCTTTTCAACTGCCTTACATTCCATAAAATGTATCACAAATGTGTTCAATTTTATAATGTAAGTTTATTGGTTAAAGACTCCTGTCTAAAAGAAACCTAGAGCAGCGCCTCATCCTTTAAAAATAGAGTCCAGGAAAAGCATCACACAAATTCACTCACCTAGGTAAAAATCTACTTTACATTTTCAAGTTTTTATGTGCTCTGATGAGCCTCCATTTCTAAATAGCTCCGTCTGAGCACAAATAGCCGGGTGGGGAAGAAGATATAACGTATGAGATGCTCCTTGAAGCTGAAATATGCCCCAGCGGATCTTCACTCCTGTGTGTTCAGGACTATGCATTCCTCAATCTCACTTTCTGAGCATAGGATCTGCTCATAGTTTCCAATTCAATTTAATTTATAAGAAGTTTATCTCCAATTTTTCTTGGGACAATGCCCTCCCTAGATTTCATTAACTTCATCTGTCTCCTCACTCCCAAACGTATTTCTAGATGAATCATACCCACCTCATCCTTCCTCCTGTTAGATTTAATAAGTCAAACCCTTAGCCCTGATTCTGCTCTGCACCTGTCCTAATTCAAGGCCATTTTGCCTGATTATTCTCCTCAAAAGCATTAATACTCCTAGGACTCTGCTGAAAAGACAGAATGAAATTGAATTTCTACTTCCAAATGACACACAGTTAACCTCCAGAACTGTCTGCCAACAAGGTACATCACTGACACAAAGGACTGAGAACAGAGGATGAGAAACTTCCACTAGTACACGCTGCTTTGATGGGAATGATTGCTGTATAAAACACTGCTGGAAATTTTCTAAATCTTCTAGTTTCAGAGGAAAAAGCTTTCCTTTAATACTCTAGGAGCAGAAATAACTTCCAGGATTAGGTTCCGCAGTGCAAGCCATGCATCTTGCTGACACCACACTATGAAACTGGACCATACACTGCACTGAGAACCCAAGATGAAGGTGACACAGCACAGAGCAACCATGCTTTTACATTTAATGAACCATGCCAGGCTCTGACAGGGTGTTGAAGAAAGTTCACCAAAACCAAGAGGTTCAGTCAGAGGAGACAGCTAAGCAAGTAAAAGAATACAGTCACATACCAGAGAAGTAGTGAACTTTAAAGCCTTTCTTGGAGACCGTGTTGTCTGATTTGAACTCCAGTCTCATGTTGTTGCCATATGATGTGATCACTTCGGGCTTCTCTGAGCCACAGAATTTGCCATGTAGCTTGGAATCAGAAGCCAGCTCACTGCGAACCTCAACATAGTCATATTTACAGACCTGCCAAGAGAGGAAGAGATTTCTCAGCTCTGTGGCCTTGGAACACAGCATTTCAGAGGAAAGGGACAAAGACTTCACTGAGAAGGAACAGACACAGCCTTGTACTCAAATACACTCCTAACTTGCCCAAAATCTCCTCTGTCAGTTTTCTTACCCCTTCGCTTGCTGCCCTGATCTTAAAGCATGGGTGTGTTTTTCAGAATAGCAAAGGTTCCACTGAATTTACCAAAAGTAATTATTTCCATCTTATCCAAGAACCTGACAGTGTTGAATGAACGTCAGCAGCCTCCTGAATTAAGGAAGTGCCACTGCTCCCATTTACAGTAGCGAAACTCAGACCTGAGTGCTTTGTTCAAACTCCATCCTGCATGGCAGAAAACAGACTCTTTCACTGTTATTTCATTTATCCTTTAAGAACTTTACTGCATTGTTCATTTCCAACTATTTCCCTGCAAAGACAGCACTGGGGAGGTGGGAGACGGGACACCTATTATGGATGGAAAACACCTACTATTATGCAAAACTAGTAGAGAAAAGAAGCCCATTGTGCTGGTTTTGGCTGGGGTAGATTTAATTTTCTTCACAGTGACTGGTACTGGGCTGTGTTTTGGATTTGTGCTGAAAAAAGGGTGGATAATATCAAGATGTTTTGTTACTGCTGGGCAGGAGTTGCACAGACTTTTTTTGCTTCTTGTACTGCTCCACCAGCGAGGAGGCTGGGGGTGCTCAGGGAGCTGGGAGGGGACACAGCCAGGACAGCTGATCCTCACTGACCAAATTCCATACCACAGGACATCATACTCAGTATATAAAGTGGGGGCAGGTAGAGGGAAGAAGGAGGAAGGGGAGACATTCGGAGTCACACTGTTTGTCTTCCCAAGTAACTATTACATGTGATGGAGCCCTGCTCTACTGGGGATAACTGAACACCTGCCTACCCACGGGAAGTAGTGAACTACTTCCTCATTTTTCTTTGTTTGCATGCATGGCTTTTGCTTTATCTATTGAACTGTCTATCTCAACCCATGAGTTTCTCTCACTTTTGCCTTTCTGATTCTCTCCCTGGGGGAATCCCTCACTGGGGGAAAGTGAGTGAGCAGTTGTCTGGTGCTTGGTTGCCAGATTGGGTTAAACCATTGCACCCACTTATAATAGAGCAGCTTTAATCCTTCCACTCTAGAGAGAAAGCAAATCCAGACTTCAAGGAGAACAGTCACTGTTATTGGTGTAACCATAATGAGGGTGGGAAAACAACCAAAAGCTCCACCAGTAAAACAGAGCCTCCTCTTCCTTGTACCCCAAAGATTTATCCAGTTCTGATTTAGCCAATAGTCCCACCTCTGAGATGCAGGGACTGGTTACGTACATCATTGCCTTCCAGCTCAAACACTTCGAACTGCAGAGAGATCCGGTACTGGGCTGGAGCTACCACCTGCCAGACGCAGTTTTTGTTAGTAGGATATTCCTTGGGCCATCCAGGGCTAGTAATGGTCCCATTGAGCTTGGTGATGAAGCCCCCACAGGCAGCTGGAGAGGCAATAAATGAACACAAGTTTTACTTGGTTCTGTTCAGACACAAAGATTGGGCCACAGTGTTAACTAGCAAATGAACCAGATCCTGGTTGGTGGCACATTTCAAATCCCAGCCTCCAGAACGGCCTTAAAATGCTGGGAAGTGTGAGGAAGACAGAAACTTCATCTGCTGTAAATCACCAGTCAAATGCACCCAGTGAGGCTATGGCCCTGAGAGCCACCATGTAAGACTAATTTCCTTTTTAATCTCTATCCTTGGGCTTACTGTGAATGAGTTGACTTGACATGCACAACACAATTGTAAAGGTCAGCTTGGTAAATTCACCTACGCTAAGTGCTACAAAACTTACTATTGCAAGTTTATCAGTAATGGAATAATTATAAGATAATGGAATCCTAGGGAAGACACTGCTGTCAACTCTCCAGTGGTTTATTATATATGGACTGCATCTTCTCTAGGGAAAGTTGAAGACAAAGTCAAGACTTAGTTTTATTATCCCATTTCCTTTAAAAATTTAGGACATCTCAGCTTCATCCTCTTGTGGGAGGGCAGGGCTTTTACCTCAAAGGAGTAAACCTCAATTTGCTGCAAAATTCTATTTGCAATGAAGCAATTTTTTTCTTGCTGTTTCTTGAGAGTAAAGAGATACGGCCACATCTTCAAAGCCCACAGGGATAAAAGCTTTTTGTGTCTTGTTCCCAGCATAATTTTGCATTAAGAGGACTATCCCAAGGGAGCAGCTTCAATATAAATAGAGTAGCAAGCAAATGGTTTTGGAGAAAAAAAAGCAATTTACTCTGATGTATATTGCCACACTTTCAAGGACTATCCTTTCTGCTTTGCCCACAAATGAAGTCTAAAACAGGAGGTTAAAAGTGAAGTTCAAAAAAAACCCCTCCCAAGTTATAGCAACTGGCTTGCTCAAAAATGCAAGAAGTTACTCAAAAAACCAAAAAGCTTTCAAAAGCCTTTTGCACATACCTGACTGTGCCCTCACCAAGTCGACAGCACTCTTACCCAAAAAGTTTGACAAAAGCAGAAGTCAGGGCAAACTAGGTGATGCTGAGAGCACCACTGAGAGAATGTGGAGCTCCCTACATGTCCCTACAGACAGAGTTTCGAGACAAGAACAATGGATGGATTCTCAGCACACCAACAGCTGTATTGTTGGCAGAAGCAACACTTGTTGCAAGAGATTAACTCTCTAGAAAGTCGACACAAACAGCTTCTATTATAGACATGCGTTTTTTCCCTCCGTAACAGAGGAAGGGAGGAAAATTCTCTTCAGTATGGAGAAAGTCTGTATCGCATGCAGACAAAATGTTGATATATTATTACATGAAGTAAATTCCTTTTTGAAAAACAAATAAATTCAGTTTTAGATTTAAATACTTTTGGGCCACTCCGTGGTTAGGTTGTAATGCCTACTTCCCTTATGCTGCACTGTGGAAGATTTGGTCTGAACAGCAATCTCTGGCCATGAAGGACAACTGGTTTTAGGGATGTTTATCAGTATAGAATCAGAGTATTTTCAGGGTTTTTAACCAAAACTTGTTTTTCAATGGAAGAGGTTAACAAAAAAAAAATTCAGCTGGGGAAAAATAAAGCAAAATAAAGAGAATGCAGGCTCAAGGAAAATCATTTCCAAGACTGATCAATTCCATTATTAGCTGTAGTACCTGTCCCATAGTCAAAGGACTCAATCTGTAGGTTACTTACCTTCACAGCTCTTTTTATCAGCTGTCAACTCATAGCCAGGCTCACAGGTGCATTTGTAACTGCCCAGTGTGTTCTCACAGTGATGCTCACACCCACCATTGTCCGGCAGAGAACATTCATCCATTTCTGTCAGGAGAAAGCCAGAGCAAGTCACACTTTTCTGACCACCCAAACACCCTGATATTCCTCATGCAACCCTTCTGGACAGAAGGAACAGAGCACTGACTGCCAAGCCAAGACCGTGTAGCAGGCACTGCAGCAAAGCTCACAAGTGCTGAAACACTCCTAGCACCAGAACCATAAAGGACTACCATTACTGCTACTAGCCACCAGTGCTTTTTCTAGACACGAGCAGGAAAACACAGTCTCCTGTAAAGACTTCACTGCCTTTTGTTCTCATATGCCATTTTTTTCTGCTTTGTTTTGTTTGTTTTAAAAGTTCCTCACGGTCTTGAGTAACTCGAGCTACCAGGAACCAACCCATTATGGCACACACAGTAATGGAGCTGAGGGAGGTCATACTCCACGGAAAGGGGGCAGCAAGGGAGCTGGGAGGACATGCAAGTAGTTCTGCCTTTTCACAGGCACAGGAAGTCTTGCTACCCTAGACTTTGAAGTCACATTCTTCAACCACATCTCAACAACCTGAACTGACATTTTAATATAAAGATAGCCACTGGCTTCTCACCCTCACCCCTGATTCCACATGCATCCCTTAACAGGTGGTTTTATTAACATGTGGTGGGTTGGCCTCAGCTAGCAGCCAAACTCCCACCTAGCTGTTGGTCCACTCCCTAGCCCACCACTCCCATGGAATGAGGAAGAAAACAGGAAGAGTAAGAGCAAGAAAGTTCTGGGTTGAGACAGACAAATTATCCACCAATTACTGTTCTGTTCAAACAGACTCAATTTTGGGGAATTTAACTTAATTTACTGCCAATTAATATAAATATTTGAGTGCTAGTTTAGGTATTGGGAAACAAATACTGAAAACAAATATGTTGAAACACGTACAGAAAACACCTCTCTGCTTCCCTTTCCTGGCTCAGCTTCACTCCAGACTCCTCTTCCCCTGCCTTGTACCCCTACAAGTTACACTCAGCCCCTTCAGCAAAGCCAGGGGTGTGCAAAGGCAGGAGGGGATGGGGAGCCACAGGCAGTACAGGACCCTGCTGCTACTTCTCATTCTTCTCCCCTGCTCCAGGCAGATGAACTAACATTTTAACCATATACAAAATAAGCTTCAGTGACACAAACAATTTGCTGCCAAAATGAAGATAACTAACAAGAATAATCCTGGAGATATCCCATGAGATATACCTGACTAGGTGGAGATGAGGTAATTGCTCTCTGTATCTTCCTGGCATTACACCTTGGGTGTGACCAATGATTTACCCTCTCTAAGCTGACTGCAGGTTTATTTTCTCTGAAAAGTTAGACATTACCACCGCATGTTCTCACAAAGCATAGCATTCAATTCCATCCTTAACTCTGATTTTTTTTAGGCTATGTTATGCTCTTTCAGTGTTGTAAGACATTTAATTGAAGCCCTATTCCTTTCATAACTCATTAAGGCAAAGCTTACCCATTGCTCAATCAGCTATGAGAAGCAGTCTGAAGAGCCTGCAGAGCCATCTACTTTGTTCCCTTTGCTCATGGAGTGTCTGGTAGTCACAAGCCTGCTGGATATGGAGGTAGAGACTGCAGACTTCAGATTCCAGCTTGAAACTCCACATGTAGCCTGCAGGTTTGTCTACCCAACTTTTGCACACAGACATGAGCTGTGCCCACACTGCAAGCTGGCTAGAAATTGTGCAGCTATGACTACTGTGATGCTTGGTCCAAACAAAAACACTTTACTCCTCAGCTGAATTTACTAGCATGGGCTTAAAAACATCCTAACCATCCACAAGCTACATGGTTTCTGGTTCAAACATGAGAAATCCGAGCAGACACTGGAAGATGTAGTCTGCCAGCAAAAACTCCACAGAAAATACCTGTGTCTCCAATTGTACTAGTGTACAAGTTTACACATTCTTACATTAAAAAAAAAAAAAAAGAGAGAAACAAATTTATTTCTGACTATCTGTATCACAAAAAAAGCACCTCAGGTTCAGGTGTATGTTTCTTTCCCTACAAACTTGTAGGGGAACCTCAGATTTTAGAGAATGATTTGCTGTGACTCCATGTAGTGCTAATCTCTGAAAGACATCTCTGCCACCTGCAGTGTCACTGTTCACTCCTGAAAGGAGCAAAACATCTTTAGGAGGAAGTATCTCTTTGCCTTTATGGAACCTGAGAAATTTAAACAAGGAAGTCTAGGTACTGTGAGAGTTGTCCAGGGACTGAGATTAAATGTCACAGTAAGTATTTGCCAGTGATCTTGCAATCACCCTTTGTCACAGTCCATTAAGACCTCTCAAATTTACAGGCCAATATAATCTGTGAATTAAGCTTTACTTAACTTCTTTTTTTTGCACATAAGTGCATAGTTTAAGAACTATGGGTTATAAATTATGACATTTTATTACTTGAATGGTGAATAAGTGAATTCATGGGATAGACTAGTCTGAGCAAAGGGGATTGAGCCCTGACACGTTTGTTTGTGTTAAGTCTTAAGTTCATGAAATAAAGTTTAATTCACAGAGTACATTCTCCTGAAAATTTGAGAAACCTAAACGGACCATGACACCCTTAACACGAGACAAAAGTTAAGGCAGAAATAAATAAAGGACTTATGCAATCCAAATATTGGCATTGCAACTATTATTTCTGTACAACTGTCACTGAACTTAAGACAAACATGACTGTCTGCCCCCCAGCAGCTCCACAGGTATTTTCCCAAGCAGTTAGTTATTTGGTTCTTGCCTCTGTCAAATCACCAGGATGCTGGTAAAGGACCATGTCTAAGGTCCAGCTCTTAAAAAGAGAAAAAATTTAAAAATCTTAGTCTCACTCACATCTTCCTGAAGAGAATCTCAGTTTAGGAACACATTTTTCTCCTAAAGGTCTTAGTATTCCTTTTCTGGGACTCTACTTGCATTAAGATTTACCCTTACTCCAGAGGTTTCTTTTGGAATAGAACTTAAGCAGAGAGCTGTCTTTAACACTCCTTGTGCAGTATTACTACTTCTTTGGAAATGTCAGTGTCCTCTGGCGTGGCTAAAGGGAGGTAACATTCTGTCCAGCTGTGCAACATCTATGCTGACACCAGTCCAGAGTTGCTTTCTGTCCTAATCAGGGAGGAGGTGTTCCTGCCTCAGCATCAACCCCCTCCACACTCTCAAAGCAATTTGTATATAAATTTGATATTGGCAGTCGTACAAACAAATCTTAAGTACAAGTAGATAGAATGATAATTAGTCATTTGTGGATGGCTTAAGGGATGAATCATCCCCAGCTTTGACTGTAAGAGGGACTAGATCACGTACCTTTAAAGAAATTTGCTGCAAAGCCTGCTTTATTGATGGTTGCATCAGATGCAAACTTCATCCATACTTTGTTTGAACTGGATTTGATGTCTTCTGGCTTCTCGTAGCCACAGAAGTGGCCGATCAGTGGGCTCTGTTCAGTGAGGCCATCTCGTATCTCCAGGTAGTCGTAAGAGCATGCATCATGCCATTCAATCTGCAGCAGGAAAAGTGTGTGCCTGTACCTCACTCGGAAGAGTTCTTCCAGCCAGGCTAGCGACACAGTTAGACTTTGGCCACGGATCAGCTCCCCAAACAACTGGCTACAACTATGTACTTGTTGTGGCTGCCATTGAGCTCTTCTGCAGTTCAAACTGCATTCAAGCCTAGGCACATCTCAGTTCTGCTGCTACTTCATGGCTATCCTGTGGTGAAACCCAGTCCCTGATTATCTACAAACTGCTTTTGCATGAGAAGCTGTAAGAAACAGAGCAGAACAACTACAAACAAAAAGGGTCAAGGAATAGCTGTGGGGAGGTAGTGGTGTCAGCCCTTCAGAGGACAAGCATGGTGAGTGTACACAAGCCACAGGAGCCTGTGGGATAGATGGGATTTATGCACCAACCAAGGTCCTGTCCACTCCTGTCTGTGACTTAACATTTTAACTTAACAGAGGCTGATCATTGGCTGATGATCATGTAGCTACACTCACATAGCTAAGAGTGTAAGACATCCTATAACCAGTAGAGGAAAACTTTTTGTGAGCTCTTCAAAGCCTGTCTGCCATCTGGGAACACAATGTTTCTTTGGGGAGTCACATCCTGCAATCTAACAAGTCCCAGTGACACCAAGTGTTTTTTGCCTGGATTGTGACTATTTACTTCCATTTGACTGGAGTGAAAATTTAAGGACTCATGAGTCCTTACTTAACATCATCAACACTTTTGAGTCCCTTCTAATTCTTTCTGTCTAGAGTAACAGTTTTTGAAAACTCAACATATTTTAAACTTGGCTTCAAAATCTCTGAGCAAACAACTGGTAACGTAAATGATACTCTGAGGTAGCCAAAAGATTTTTTTATTATTATTAATATTATTATGACAACTTTCTTCTTCATTTTAAAGGATCTATAGAGGCAAATTAGTATCTGTAATATAATATACAATGACATTTCTCACCTCAAAGGCTTGGAACGTGATTCCTATGTGAAAACCTTCAGAAACTGTGATCTTCCAGACACACTCTTTGGAAGGTCTGTAGTCATCTGGGTAATTGGGAGATTGGATCTGGCCAGCATCTTTGTGTATTTCTCCACCGCAAATAGCTTCATAAAAAAGAAACAGCAAACCCAGAGATTGCAAGTTTCTCTATAGGCAAAGCCTGCTCCATACGCACCTTTCTCATCAAATCTGTATCAGTATCGCTTGCTATAAAAAAGCAACACACAAGTCATGGAAGTTTTTACAAATCTAACACTTTGTCTTAATGACAGTGTCTCCTGTCTTGCTGTGCTCATGTCCTCAGAAGGTGAGCTCAGTGGGCCAGAGAATTTTTATAAATGTGTGTTATTCATACTCCTGCTCACCTTCATATCTGCTTGAAACCTGCTACCAGCAGTAAGAACCAAGAAAAGTGGGGGGGGGGTGGGAGTTGCAAATCGAATCCGGCCACACGATGGCAATATTAACAAGCAGGACTTGAGCTGCTCACCACCAGACCATCAGGCTGACTGCTGTGCATGAAAAGTTAAGTTTCAGTGCCAAATGTAAGAATAAGTTTAAATAATAAAATCGAAAATTTAATTAAAATCTAGCTTAACACAAAGCTAGTAAAGACCTTGAAGACAACAGCAGTTCAGCAAAATTGTCTGCAAGACTATGTAAGAAATGAAAGTAAGATCACAGGCTAAAAGCTGTGTTACCCCATGATGCACAACATGTGTCTGCAAAATACATGAATGCTTTGGCTGTGCCCAAAGTCAAGGAAACAAAATGCACCAGCAAAAAGTACAAGAGAGATGGTACTGCAATGACATCTGCCAGATATCAACCATCCTCACCCTTGGCTTCTCCCCACAAGGCATTGCACTAGCAATTCAGATAGGTGTCTCCCTGTAGTGTCCTGCAAATTGCTTGCATTGGTTAACACTGTCTTGGTCTTGCATTGTAAGCTGCTAATGTAACTGAGTTAAAAGCACTGCTTCATTAGCCCAGAGGTAACCTCTTTCTTACAGAATCAGTGCTAAAGCACCACCAAAAAGTTGCACCCAAAAATTCAGCTAAGAGCACAATTTAGGTTGCAATTTGAGTTCATATATTCAGAGCTACAAGTGGTGCTTGAGAAAACCTCTGAAGGACCCTTTAAGAACTGTCTCCCTCACCTAACAAAAAGAGGACTACAAGAGCAGAGGACTTTTTTCTAAGAGCCATGAAACTAACAGACAACAAATAATACTTTCTCTATCCACTGCAGAAGTTCACACTGAAATACAGCTGAGCATCAACTATACTTGGAAGAGCCTGACTGAAAAAGGGAAAGAACATCTGCTGGTAGAGCCTGAGAAGACAATAGTGATGGCAAATTCAGGGCTGTCAGCAGTGCTGTAGGGCAAAACCACCAACATCTTCCCTTCTTAAATCTCATGAACGAAGGAGAACAGAATGACTGAATTAAGAGGACACTTTTACTACATAAACTGTCATTTAGTATCAAGTAATTCTACCATCATGTGGCTACATGCTTCTGCCTCTTTTCTCCCATCTTCTGAAAAATTTAGGGCCAAGACTTGGAGGAATCCAAATGCAAAAATCAGTCCTCACCCAGAGTTTCCAGAAAAGTTCAGATGCATGAGCATTCATGTGCACTGTCACTAAAGCAGAAGACAGAGAAGCAGTGCTAAATGTGAGGGAGGAGTTCAAAAGAAAAAGAGAACAAAGCAACAGAGAAAGATTTTGGACAAAAATTGATAGAAAATTAAACACTTATAGGCAATCCCTCCTGGAAATAAAAACTACCTTTATTGCCTAAGCACAGAAGTCACAAAACAGCTGAGCAAGCCACTTTGCAAAGGGCAAAAGGAACAAGCCATTGCCAGAGCTTTCTTAAGAGGGAAAAAGGGATTAAAGATGATTTTTGGAAAACCTCCTATTTCAGCAAACAAATTATGGAGAGAGATGTAGATAATCTCACTGCTGTTCTAACAAGAGGAGGCTGAGATAAGGAAGGAACTGTGCAATGGGCCATCAGTGTGTCTGTAGTACAAGCTGGTTTACACCAGTCATACTCCGTGCTTGCTCTCAGGCACAGCCAGGGATTTCGTAGCCTTCCAATGGGGAATTTTTTGCAGGAAAGGGTTATATAAAAAGCCACTCTCAAAGAGGCAGGAAAATATGAACTTGGAGTTCGTTCGACCAGTAGATGCACATTCTGCCTTCAGTTGTTCTATTCAAAAGTCAAGTGAAGTAAGCTTGTATTTACTGAGTCTTTAGGGATCATTTATTAATCAACAGGAAATATGGGAAATTGTCAAGGGAAGACAAAGTCACTTTGCAAAGTGACTTTGGAATGCAGCCAGTGTAAAATTTTTTTCTTCCAATACCATTTATTAGTATGAACGATGATGCCATACACACTAATTTGATCACTTCTAATTCCAACAAACTACCATAAAGGGGGTGTTACAAACCACATGGTCCAGGCAACAGCTGCTTTTCAGGAGAGATGTTAAAAAAAACCCCAACATCAGGCAAGATACCTCTGTCTCTGGGGCAATAATTCCTACAGAAACCAGATATCTCTCCTGTGAAACAGATTTGTTAGCTCCAGACTGCTGTGAAATCCTCATATGCTTTATTTGCACTTCCCCAACAGTCCCGTGTTTGCTTCACTTCCCTCTGTTAGTATCATTTTTCATGAGTTTATGGCACACTTGGGCACTGGGCTTCCAGCATTATGCTTGTTCCTGTGGCTGAAGAAAGAAGATGATGCAATGTTGGTACCAATACAGTCAACCTCAATACTGTTGACAACAGTGGTATTTCTAAGAAAAATGCCTGCTGCCCAGAAAACAATGAAGGCTTTTAATGCATTTTAGAATCATTCTTGCAAAAAAATAAGCATATATGGAAAACGGAAGTTACTGATTTGTAACGACTGTGGTACTATTGCTCCTCCTCCGAAGTGGTTTCATCATCTCAGTGCCATGCAAATTTCTAAAATACCTGACCTATAGAAGATCTGACATGCTGATTTCCAACCTTCTGTGAGTAAAACATACAAGGGAGAAACAAAAGAACAATCTTTGCATCTGAGAAAACAATCAATCAATCAAACAAACACACACACACCCCCCAAGACAATCTGTATTAAGTGATATAAAATGTATGATCCCAAACAGAACTTTGCCTGTTAAAATACTGAAAGAAACTTTTGCTCCACACAATGCTGCTTACAGGGGCAGGTTAGAGCAAACAGAACCTGGCCTAAGTATGGAAGCTATTGCTTTGTGTTGCTATCTTTTTGTGCCCCCCAAAAGGAAATCTATGTTGGAAAAACCATGTCTTGTCTACTGAAACAAGCCACAAAATCTGCCAATTCCCATAAAAACAAGAGCATGGCTGTATCTAACCACACAGTGCAGCAAAACTCCTGCTGATCCCATAAGACTCCTGCATCCTGTTCTGTCTGCTCTGTACAATGTGACAGACTTCCAGCTAAGGGCTATACCTTCATAGACCACAAAGAATCCTTTGCCCAGGATGTTACTGCTGCTCCGGAACTCGATCCACAGCCTGCTGTCCGTGGAGATTACTGGTTCAGGAATCTTGTCACCACAAAATCTACCTAGAAGGCAGGAAAGAGACAATGAAGATGTCCATGATCTCCTGAGGGACAGCAGAGCATAACAGGCTATGACTCTGGGAAGCAAAGAGTCTTGGGTCAAAGGAGTGTGCTTGTGTAACACACCCTTTCACTCCTGTAACTTGTGCTTTTGAATAAGTTTCTCTGTCCCCCCTCCATTAATTGATATTCTTTCCAATTATTAAATGAATTAAAGTTCTCTTCAGCTGGGAGCAGAATCCAGTAGTTACAGATGAAGCCTCTATTGCCCTGGTAAATTCAAGAGAGCTCTTGTCTTGGTCACATAATTCAGCAATTGAGCTGCTGTGGTGGGGAAGCATCACCCTGTCCTTCTAGAGATGTGGCATTCGAGAATGTCCTTTCCACCTGCTAAGCCTTGAAAACTCCTTCAGCACTTTGCACCCAGGAGCAAATAGTCCAAGTCAAACCAAGGGCAGGATGTGGCCGTGCTGATGAGAAAAAAACCCTTATCTCATTTCTGCTCAACAAATCCCAGTTAAGCTTCTGCAGTCATTTAATTTCTTCCAAGAGAAAGGGACCAGGAGCCATCTTGCTCCATGATTTCCCCAGCTTTGAGCTCTTCGGCATGTACCAGCAATGGTAAACTCTCAAATTTTGCCAGTAAGAATGAATCCTGAAACAGAACAACTGCAGATGGCAACTGCAGCCCAGACAACCACAGCAACCCCAATTTGGTGCTCCTCTATCTACTGAAGCCAGAAGCTCCTCACAGAAACAGAGCGAGCACCAAGTACACACTGATAGCCAGGCACCTGCACTTGTGTCAGGAGCTTGCACAGAGCAAACACGGTTTTTCACTTCAGCTGACACCAGCAGGACTATACACTGAATTCAACATGGTCTTGGCACCGTGTCCAACTGAATCCCAGTCAGAATTTGACAGAGGCAGAGAGCAGTTCTTCAGGTTGAATTCAGTCAGAACAGTGGTGACAGGGATCCTGGTCTTCCAACACCAGGCAAAGGCACCTTTGAACAATTTCCACTGGGTAAAAAGCCTGGTTAATGCCTTACCTTCAAGACAACATCTTATTTCCCATTAACTGGCTGGGAATGGCAGTTTCACTGCCAGCTTTTTTTTCTTGCAGAATCACCCATCCAAATATTATCTTGGACCCAACTTTACTCAGCTACTATTGTGCCCCCAACCTGCCCAGTGTTGCTGGGGCAGTGTGACAGCCCTGCAGCATATCAATAGCATCTCCCACCTCCACTCCCAAAGGGGATGCTAAAAACAGCATCAGCACTGCAAAGCTCCTTCCTCCAGGGTCACTGAGCAACTTCCGCCTGGATTTAGACTTGGAGTTTAACAAGGGTGTCAAGAAGAGGAAACGCAGATGAGGAACAAGAATGAGCAAGCTCCACAGAGTGTGATAAAGGGCCCATTCATAAAAAGTTATACACCATTTAAAGGCTGGGTTTTCACACACTTCCCTGGGAAAATATGCAGCACACATGTATTTTTTCTCTCCACAAGAAGCCCATGCTTTCACAATTCACACTAATCCCCCTCCCCACCCCCTGCTGAATTGCCGTCTGTCTGCCTCTTCCGACCTAATTTCATGGGCTCAGCCCCATGCGGGAGCCATGGCCACTCATGCAGCGGCTCCTTCCAGATGGAAATGCTCCCAAGTCCACCTGCACTAGGGGGACGGGGAGGTGCTTGGCTTCTGAAGTACCTTTAAATTACTCAGCAGAAAAAAAACAAACGAGGAGCTAAGTTGCAGCTGCTGGAGCAATGTCACCTGAAGCATATGCAGCACAGAACACCAATAAATGCTGCCAACCCCAAAATAAGCAGTAAACAGTAAAACCAGCTGCCAATTGCTCTGAAAGGTAGGCCCAATGAAACCTGGGAAGCAGCATGGCTTCGGCCTCAGCACCTCACCTGGTACCAGGACTAGGATGTCCAGTGGGGCCAAGGAGAGCACCCAAACCTCTCTAAACCCTTTGATCCAATGCTGACTAGCCCAGCTCTGTTCTGCAGCATGGGGTGCAGATCCTCTAACACAGCTGGGGATGCTGCCCAACCTGATTGCTTCTTTCCTTTTAGACAGAAGGGGCTGTTTGCAGTGCTGCATTTTACATGTTTGGGACATTGAGCTTAGGGGATGAGGCCAGGATCAGAGGCAGTGGCAAAGTAGGTGGGACTCCTGAACCTCTCAGGGTGATAGAAGGCTTGCAGTTATGATAGCAGGAGGCAGAGAAACAAGGAGGATACAGAGGAGCTGCACTTCCTAGAGATCTCTGGGAGCAGGAGCAGACTGGAGTCCTTGCACGATTTGACACTATAGGCATGGTCTAGCAAGTTCCTTGCTAGGAGTACAGAGGCTCAAAGTACAGAGTACTGTGTATTTGTAAACACAAATACATGAGAAATAATGGCTGGAGCTTGGGTCAGGAGCTGTGCAGCTGCTTCATTCTGACTGCCTGGCAGTTCTTCCCTGGACTTAGGAAAGAGCAATAATAAAACTCCAGAGATGACATTTTTAGTCCCAGCCGGGGCCCTGGCTCACTTCCCTCCCTGCCTCATTTCTCAAGCTGGAAAAGGAAGGAATAAAGCCTTTGTGACCAAAAGGCTTGGAGCAGGGACCATTTGGATTGAATACAGCACACCGACATCTCTGGATGGAGACACTAAGGGATGGCCAGTGCACTGGCTGGACCTAGGCTCCTTCCAAGTAAAGGAAAGTTTGTTTCTGTTTGTTTTCCCCAGCCACTCTCCAAAGCATCAAGAAGAATACACAAAACGCAATTAAAATGAAATAGCTACTCACCCAATAACGGAGCCTTCCTCCAGTAGCCATCACGCACCTCCACGTAATCATACCAGCAAAGGCGACTTTTAAATAGGTCCATCGATGTGAAATTTAACATAATCTGAAAGGAGAGATTGCACATTTCACTTTGGGGAGGGAGTTACTGTAAAGAGAAGACCCTATAGATTGTTTCATTTTTGCTACAGTGCTGCCTAAGTGAAAATGCAGGCAAAGACAGTTGGGACGTGTGTGGGATATGTACACTACCTTTTCTCAAAAAAGAAAGGCTTCTCAAAGTATTTTAATGAAACCATGACAGTACATGACAGCACACAGCCCTTTACTATCAACCCTAATTCAAAGTCAATACCCCTCAGCTACTAAAATGTTACTTAAACAAAAGCCCAGTTTGGATTTTTAAAATTAAAGCCCAACTCTTTGGTTTTGACTAATGTGAACATCATAGAGAAAGACATTGTCACAAACCACACATTTGGGGTCTATACCTGCATATAAATGATACTTGCAAGAAATATCTGATTTTGCTAATTAGGTTCCACATTCTGACCATCAGACTCATACCATCATCGTGATGCAAGTGCATTCAGTGGCTTTACCAAACAGAGCTTGGCATAAAAATGCTATTATTTTGGTCTCCTTCCTCTGTAAGACGGATCACGGGCCTTGGTCTGGGAAGTCACCTATGGAGGTCACCGTTGGGGTGTACTTGTATTTTTTCCTTGCAAGATTTGACCCATATATTCATTTACACCTATAATCTGCACATAGTCACAGAAATGTTTTTACATTAAAATGGATGTTCTCCCTCAAAGTCCTTTTTTCACATTTTTGCAGTATTCTGACTTTGGAGAGCAAAAGGAGATTCATCTGTTTCTATGCAGATGAATGTTATAAGCCCAATATCTGTTGTCAGCTAACACCTCAGTGCAACAACTTGCACCAATCACTGCATTGGATTAAACAGGTAAATTGAAGCATTTAATCTGAAATCAATTCTTTATTTCCTTTTTTAACATTCGTGGTTCAGCATTTAGATGCTGGGTCCTTCCCGACACAACTCTGAGGAGCCACAGAAGCAAAGAGAGAGTTTATAGTAAGACGGACACCATGAAACTCTCAGTGCCACTGTTTTCAAACCTGGATGGCTCTTGGCCCTCTTGCCCCAGCGATGCTCTTCCTGCAGCTGATGGCAGCAGCTCAGCATGGCATGGGACTGGGCTTGCAGGTGACACAACCAGGTCCTGGAGCCAGGCAGCTGTTGCAAAACAAACGAGCTCTGCGCTTCTTTGTCCGAGTCTGAGTCTTAAGCATGTCTTGAGGGTGATCCTCAGCAGAGCCACCCTGCCAAGGAGCTCCCAAGCTGGGCTGCTCATTCTTGCAGCCTGGTATGGTGTGAAAGGCCTGAGGGGCTGGTGTTACTGGATGAAGGAGAGACGGCATTTCTACAGGAAGATCAATAAAACAAAAGGAGCTGGGAGGAAAGGTGATTGATGCGCAGCGGGGCTTGGTGTTTCAGGGCGGGAAGTGGGAGTTCCCTGACAGGGACATTATGCCTCTATGACAGGGGCAGGCCATGGATGTCACTCATGGCTCCTCAGCTCCCTTCAGGACCCCAGACTGCAGCACATTTTATCTAACTCATCTGACTGGCTTTGGAGTGTGTGCTTGCCAAAGCTAACAGGTGGCAGGAAATGTCCAGGCAGGGTTTAGTCTCAAACTGAGAGGAGGATCAGAGGTCAACACATGGCCCAGATATGTGAGGGGCTCTGCTCCAGCATCACCACTTCTCTCCTCAAAAGTGTGTATTCTTGACTCCATCTCTCTCCTGAGTGGTGCTCAGGACCCTTTCCTGGCTCCACATGCCAGGCACACAGAGATCTTCTGGCAGGTACTAACACTGTCATCACAGGCAAAACCTCACACAAGGGAAGTGCAGAGTACACCTTGTGCTGCTGTGGCACCTACCTTCTCCCCTGGGGTCACCGAGATCCTCCAGACACAGTGGGAATAGGAGGGGTAGCCATTTGGAAAGCCAGGGGCTGAAAAATTACCTGTTGAGTCTTGCAAGGTCTCTCCACAAGCTGCAGGAGAGGGGGAAAAAACCTGTCAAAAAGGAGTGACTCTGAAAGACATTGGGCTCTACCAAACTGTCTGCTCACAGCTGCTGTGTGCAGGTTGGTGGCTGGTACTCCAACAGTGCTCATTCATGGTACTGGCCAGAGGTCATTGACCACCTGAGACCCTGCCAAAGGGGCGATGTGAAATTTGTCAGAATTTCTGGGATAGAAGATGATCAGTGCAAGGACAAAGAGGAAACAGTTTCCAAAGAAGAACCCTTCTTCCTTCATCTTCTTTCCACATGCCAGCACTTTCAAGTTTCAGTTGAGGAATATCTCATTCACTAATCAAATGCAAAGTGTTAACCCCACCCCACCTCACAACCCCACACTGCTGCCAGCAAAACTGTTTCCCTTCATTACAAGCAGCTCAATGAGGTTCTCCTTAGTTACCATTGTAAATTGTCTTTTTTTGGCTTAAAACACCCTAACAAAAGCAGGGCAAGCCCCACTGCCCTCATGCTTTGGCTGCCCAGCACCTTCCTGGCCACTACGCTGCACAGGACTAAATATGAGCACAGCAGCCCATTGGTCTCCAACTTCCTGTTTCGCAGCCTGCTGCAGTTGATGAAATGTAGATCCCAGAGAGACTTTTGGGAAGCAAGGAATATGCACATGCATACGCTCCTTCAGGGAACTGCAGCTTCCAACATCTGGAAAAGCTCTGACTACTGTAATTCTGCTCTCTGAGCCAGGATGACTGAGCTGGAACAAGGAGTGACCATTCACATCTGCAGAGCAGCTGACTGGCTGGGCAGGAGGACCACAAATATCAAAGCTCCCATTTCCTTGAGAGTGCCCACTAGACGCATCCAAATGCCAATTGCAAGGAGCAGGGACCTTGGCTTGCCTGCTTCCCAGTTGTTTTTCCCATTTCATAACCAACTGATATTATAAAGCTGCCCTGGATCTGCAACTCTGTTTCCTCAGAGACAGTAAGGCAGCCCCCAAAAATCCACGATTAAGCAGCAGTGCTTTGAAAGATCAGTGCTTTGAAAGACAAGGCCTTCCCTTTCTCATGGAAATGCCAGGGGTTGTTCCTCTGCTTGATGTTATCACACGCTAATTTTGCAGCCATGATTACATTTAGATGGGCAGGTTGGCAGCTGGAGACAAAAAGAGATTGATTCCATTAAAAAAGTTTAATATGTTCAAGCAGGGGAGAAGGAGTCACCTAGCCCAGAATTTATTAATTTCCCTAAGGAAGTTTGATCCACAGCTTGACAGATCAGACTGGGTGAACAAATGTGGGGACACAGGAAGGGGTTTTTAAATTTTTTTTTTTTTTTTAAATAAAGAGGTAATTCCAATCCATAACTCACCAGGATAAATACATGTTCTTTTTCTCTGCTCAAAAATCTACTTAAACAAACATGAAATGATAAAGGGAGCTCTAAATCATGGGAAACACACACAACATGACCATAGTGACATGAGATTATTGTCCTCAGCTGAACCACAGTGAAGGTTTCCAACAGTCCAGACTTAATTCTCCCAGAGTGCAATTACACAGCTACTGACAAGACTCTGTAATTATGGAACAGGTAAGAATGATAAGAATGATGCCTTCAAATAAATACCTACTTTTATTCCCTTAATCTTGTCTAGCCTCTGTTTTCAGGTAGCCACTTCAAGGCATCACTACTGTATCTACTTGCAAAGACTACTTTGCTGAAATACGCAAGGAGACCTATCTAACTCTCCAACCCCTGCAGAGGAAACTCCCCAGACCCTGTGACAGGCTGGCCTTCCAGCATGGAGGAAAGCGACTCCTTGCAGTGCAGGGGGAAGCACAACAGTGAGCAATGCATCTTTGTGGGTGGAACACAACCGCTTGCAGAGCACTCTAAAAAGCAATATGACTGTACTCCACTTAGCAAAGAAGCCAACAGGTCCAATAAGGCAACTGTTTGGTACGTCCGGGATCCAAGAAACTGAGCAGGTAGAAAGGAACAGAGGTGAAAAGCAAAGTAGAAAGGTGAATGCTTCAGAACTCGTTTGTAAATGAAGCAGTTGAGTGGCAGGCACTTGCAGCTCATCAGCTGGTTACTGGTACACTGCATCTTCTTGAAAATGCCCACAGAACTGGAGGAGGTGACATAATGCAGGACCATTCTCAATTTACAGTTTAACCATTCCTGCACAATTAGCACAGCTACACAAGCCTTTTTCTTTTAGCACAGCACAAGACAGCAGGATAAGCTGTTTCAAAGCCTTTGTAGTGACTGAAGTCATCAAATCCTCAACTGTGCAGCCATAGCAAATTTAGCATTAACTACTATGTAGCAGACTGCATCTTGCCTTCCAGAAATTCCTTCAGCAAATTTCATTTGGTGTCACCTGGCCTGGCACTAACTTTAACCCAGCAGGTATAAGCTTTGGGGAATTAAGAGGAATTTAAAACAGCAGGGTTTTAGAATGGAAAAGCTAAGCAAGCCCTAACTGCAGCAGCCACATGAGCTCCAGTCTAATGAGCTGGAGAGTCCTATTTCTTACAACAGACACAGCAGTTGTTCTGGCTGATTCCAGTGCATACTTCTAACTCATCCTCCACCATACTAGCTCTTTTTTTTGGGATGTATTATTAGGTATTCTCAGATGGAGACACTCTTTCTAACAGGCAAGCCATCTGCCATTCAACTTCTGAATTATGTTGCTGCACTTTAGCCCAAAATCCTTAGCTTGACTACAGAACAAGTGTCTTCATCCTAAAGTCTCGTTCAGACTCTGCTTGAACACACAGTTGAAGTCCTTTGGTTTTGAACTCCTTTGCTTTGCATTTTGCAGAGGAAGAAAACTTTTCAATCTACAGATTCAAATGTCAGATGAAGATGTTAATGTCATTAAATATACTGCACCCCTTCTCCTCAGATGCAACCTGGGTATATATTTTGATGCAAAGGAAAAAAGAAAACCAAAGGAGAACAACAGGTATTTGAAAAAAAATGCTTAGTAGGCTTAAATCTCTAATTATTTTGCTGCCAAATATGTTCTGAACTGCAATAACCTCTGCTAAAGCTTTGTGGGAAAAAAAAGTAGGAAAAGTTCTACTTTGGAAATGGAAAACTTGAGACTCACAGAAGAGTCCTCATTTTAAAGAAAGTTGCTTTGTAGCTTTTAGTTAGTACCTCAGGCCAAAGTGGCTTTTCAGCTTGCCTTGAGAAATCTAAATCTGTAATTGATTCTTCCAGCTATGGGAATGAAAAGCCTGGCTGGATTAAGTCTGACTCAATCAAAAAACATAGTGCAAAATAAATTAACCCCTAAACTAATCCATGACATAATTTTGCAAGAACAACATTTTGTTCAACCAAAATCAATTTGGAGATAATGATGAGTGTAAAAAGAAAAATGTAATGATGAGGTAAAAAGAAAAAAAAAGGTTAATTAGAACTAGCAGACCTAAAAGTTATACCACCCATTATAAGCTAAAAGCAATAATCCTCAAACATACAGACCCTGAAGCCCTCAGAATTCATTTTAGACCCTTATGGATTCATACTTTCTGACCTTTTCTGCTGGATACAGAAAAACAGTGGATTTGCCCAGCAGCTATCCACCACTTTCCAGGGCCTCAGACCACCAGACGTCTTTCCAGCATTGTGCTAACTCCTAGTCCCCACTCTGTCCGTGGCCTTGTACATCGGTTTAAATTTCTACGAATAGAGCCTACACTGGACCAATCTGAAGCCCTAAACCCAACAACAATGTTGGCAAAGTACTAACAATAGACACATTTTAAGCAAATTCACTTCTCCCCCACAGCTCCAGCCTAAAGCATTTGATAGTCTGTGTTTCCCAAGTCTCTTTCCTCAAAGGCATTGTTAAGGTGCTCTTGAACTCCAATGCCTTCCACATAAACCATGTGTCTATGATAAAGCAGGATCCATCTCCCAAGCCATATTTACCTGGGCATTTGTACAACTTCCTTGCCTGAGCGATGTCTCCCTGGCTCAGGCGAATACGCTGACCAATAGTTGGCCGGACCCCATGATCATCACGACGGGGAAGGATGGTGTCGAGGAAAACTCCTCTGAAGGGAAGAGCAGAGAGACACAGAGCAGTGAAGTAGGGAAAGTGACGCACTGAACAGAAAGTAGTGCTGGCAGGCCTCCACACCCATCCCCCTGACCATACATCCCATGCTAACAAGCAAGAGTGGTGCAGCTTCTAATAATTGCTAACTATCTCAGGACAGCCTTCTCACTACAGCAGACAGCTTCCAAATGTACAGGCAAGTCTGCCAAGCCAGAAAATTCCTCTTGGATATCTCAAAACTGCTGCTGCCTCTGTTTGAGGTAGCATATTCCTCGCCATAAATCAGAAAAAGCAATGAAATATTCTTGCAGAAGGTTCATGGCACATCTGGCTCAGCAGGAGCACAGATCTGGCATTTAAGCTAAAGGAGCAGAGGGAAGGGGAGTTTTCGCAGTAGCAGATGGGGTTGGGCTGGCAGTGACTGGGGCTGCCACAGACAAGAGGAAAAGATCATGCGCTCTACTTTGTTCTGTATGAGTTTCCAAGCTAATAACTCTACTTGTCTCTGCCTCTTTTTACTCGCTACTATTTCTTCCATGTGCTTCACACTCAGGAGCTCTTTACTGCACTTCTGATCTCAGTCCAGTGAAGGACTTAAGCTCAGGCCTCACTTCTATCAAAATGCAGTCCATGAAGCCAAGCAAGAGCTTGCACGCAAGAGAGACCCCAAGGGAGCATTAGGACTGCAGGGAGGGAGGGAGGGAATCAGAAACCCGAACTCCAGGGTGGCAAAACCAAGCTCTTGCAGCCAGGCTGTCCAGTCCACAGGAACGTTTCACTGCACCCCTGAATGCCAAACAGGCTTGGGGATGCCAAGGCTAACACCGAGCTTAACCTTCGGCATCAGCTCAGTGGGGCAGACTGCTCTTTCTGAAGGACAGGATATAATTGTCCAGCAAGCCCAATGGGAAATCAGGGCAGAAGCAATAATTTTAGTGCTGCCTAGTCCAGAGGTGGGAAGGGAAAGGGGGAAATTGTTTTGTAAATATTCAAACTGAAGAAAGAAATAGAAGGAAAGGAATTTAATCTGTTTTGAAAACGAATCAGCTGTTGCATGGGAGATGTTGGGGTTTTTTCAGCAGTAGAAAAATTCCTGATCAGCATCAAAATCAGTACTTACAAGATCTGAGGTGAGTCCATCAAATACTGATTTATAAATTCAGTTTGGCATTCTACATGCCAGCTGCATGCCTTGGGCTGAATTTAAGTTTATGTATTGAAAACAAATCCTCCAATTCCAGAAACACCACAAACGTAGAAACAGGTCAGTTTGCTCAAAGTAAATTTTCAAGCCTCCTCAGGAGTTCATAGAAGAACTCAGCATTTGGCAGGGACATACTTCTGTGGCCTCTGAAATGCTTTCTGCAGATCTCCAGGCTCAACCAGGGAAGAATTACAGAATTTAACAGAAAAACCACCATTTGCACATGCAAACTTTTGATTCTTTTTCCCATTCCAGCCCTCACAACAGTGCACTCACAGCCCTCAGCTTTCTGTACATAGTGTATACCTCAGGCACTGCTCACACAACGCAAACAATCCATAACTTCAAACTACCCTTGTCACCTGCTAAACACATTTTCTTCCAGAAGGCTGTCCTCTAGGCAGATTTTTGGTTTTGCTTTTTCCTCCAACTGAATTTTGTTCTCCTTTCACATGCATTCCTGAACATGACTCCCAACTACAAAGCAGTAAGTAGTTTCTCTCATTTTGCCATCAAAGGAACCAAGAACAGGAGTCTGCCTGGCCCAAAGCACACAAGTCCCAGAAGTCCCATGCTGTCCACCCTAACACCATCTGCTTAAAAACACTTAGAGTGTAAAACTGCACATTTGGTGAGTGTCTCTAAAAGTGCAAATATTTTAATAAACACCAAACAGACATCATTAAACAAAGCAGCTCAGGAAATCTAACACCGGAACCATTCTTGAGCAACGTATCTAAGCTCTCCTCCCAGAGGTAGGAAAAGAACCCATGGATCCTGGATGTCCCATTCTCTTGCTGTCCAGGCATGGGCAGAACATGCATTAGCTGCCCAATGCAGTGGTAAGTCAAGCACAACACCCTACCATTCCTACCAGTGAAGAACAACAGAGCTTGGGAAGAGACTGACAAGAGTCATTAGCATCCACACAGTACCCTGAGTGTGCAAAATGCCATGCCAATGCTATGAAATTATCAACTGATTTAGCAAATGCTAAACATTCATGTCCCAGTAGATAGGGTAAAAAATACAGGTGCTTAAACAACACTCAAGGAAGCAGATACTCAAGGCAGTTCAAGAACTGAGCTGCAGTCAGGCTACCTTTTGTCCCAGTTGTGTATTTTTATCTCCATATGCAGAAGAGAGACTACCTGACTCTTCCTCACGCAGTAAAACATGAGGAGGATACCTGTATGTCTTGTGCAGGATTAGGACAGTGCACTGCAAGTACAAGATGTCCCTGGACATGGAGGCAGTGCTACCTACGTCCTGATTTGAACACAAGCTTTGCAGAGGTCATGTTTTGTAACTCCAGACTGTGCTGCCATGTCTACTAGCAAGCTACTTAGTGAATTAAGGTAACCAGCTACTTGCTTAGGACTTTGTGGAGGTTTAAAATTTCTTCTTGCTAAATTGCCATTTATGGTCTTGACCACTGTAAAAGAAATTGTATCATGATATGGCAACATCCAGTTTAGATTGCTGCCATGTCTGTAAGGAATGCACCAAGAAATAAAAGCCTGCAGCCACACTGCAAAACAGGCAAATTTCTGACACAGATGAGAACAGAAATTCCAATGGTAAAATCTTGTTCCTGCTGTCGCTACAGTCTCTTGTGCCATACTCCTATTTCTATTAGCCACAGACACAAATGAGAGACATATTTTGCTATGAAATGGAAAGGAGGAGTGACTCTACACCAATTCTCAAAAGTATGACTAGCAACACTGCTAGGATTCATCAAGTCTCAGAAAAGCTGTACCTTTCCATCCTAGGTAAAAGTTTAGAATAAAAAGGGCCCAGGATTTACAGCAGCATTTGACCATGGCAAGCACCATATGATTTACTATTGTCAATATTGACAGAAGTTAAAAACAAGGTTGTGCTAAGTGCCAGGTAAGAATTGTTCAAGAGAGTAAGTCATGACATATTCAGACAGAGTTCAGACATGACTCAAAGAAGAAGCCATTATCACTCACACATCCCATCTCCACTGGTCAGGTGCTCACACCATCTTATGTCGGCTTTCCGGTGTCTGCTAATGTATTAACACACCCAGTGCAGCCCTTCCCTTGCAGGGCCACGCGGGACTCTCTCCCTTTCCTAGCCACTGATCTTAATGAAACTTGCTAGAACTTAATATCTTCATGGACTCTGTGCTTTTGTCAGTTTGGGTTGCAATTGGGCAGCACTCACCAACCTCCGTGAGGTGGGAAGGATACGTGCATACACCCACCGGTCTTTGTGGCTGGTCATTGCTTCCTCAGGGGAGCAGATGTCAAGACAGGTCTTGGCAAAGTAAAAGCCTATTCCCAGCACTGCTTATTTGTGGTGAGAGCACAATCAGCCCACAGAGGCACTTAGTGCTCAGTTCAATTACTGCACAAAGACTGCAACTGGGGTAAGGGTGGGTCACAGAGACAAAGGGCTTAAAGAAAACAGACTTAAAAATCCTATTGAGCACCAATTTAAATTTAGAAGGACTCTTGCCATTTTTATCCCATTTTGGCCCAGCAGTGCTCTGAAGGACCCTGGTTTTCAAGAGACACAGACTCAAAGGCATCCACAATATAAATGGCGGTAATAACTTAATCCTGCTTTTGTACAAGACAATTCTAACCATTTAGAGTTTAGCAAATGCTGGAAGGGTCCAGCAGATGCCTCAAGGGAAGAAAAATTGTTTGCTTTGGATATCTGATGCAAAGAAATCTCCGAAGGCTGCAAAACACCCTTGCCCAGACACCATCTCCTCCTGCCACAACAAGCAGCATTTCAGCATGTTTGATAATTTTCCACTGGTTGACGTGAAGTTGTCAAAACAAAAGCACAAAACAACAGGTTTGGCCCTTCAATACAACTGGGGAGTAAGAAAATTAACAAAGTCTCAAAGACACCTTTAATTTTTGCAACAAAAATTTGCCAAGAGTGTGAATACTTCCACTGTACCTTCCAACCCCTTTACTCATAGTATGTAGTGACAGAAAGCTCTTGGGAAAGAGCAATAGTAGGATTTATGGAAGAAAACTTCTAATAATGCAGCAAAATGAAGCTGGTCATCCAGCTACTCTCATTCCACATCCAGGACATAACTATGTTTATATCACCTCTCTGTCCAGTAGAGCAGCCTGGTCAGAAAATGGGCTCCATCTGAGGGAGGAGATGGGAGTCAAGGACAAACAGCCTATGCAGAAACTGGTAATTAGTTGTGGCAGGACTGATAACTCCTCCATGAAAAAAACCCAGTCACACAGAACCACACAGCTGCAGAGGCCATGATCGAAAGCTCATGCATAAATGGTTAAAAAAAAATACCCAAGTAATTAAAGATCATGATCTAGAGTTAAACTCTTCCTCGGCACAGCCACTAGAGACTCTGAAGGCAGTATCCAAAGCATAAGCTGGACAACCAAGAGATTCAAAGCTTGATTTAGTATTACCCAACTTGCACGTGGGCACAGATGCACACAGATACATATGTGCTGCTTGGAAAGGCTGCAAAGAATGTTAACAAGGCTTGGGAAACTCTCTGAGATTATCAGGATTGTTACTGAGTAAATATAGTGGAAAGGGGAAAACAGGAGCCCACCATACTACACCCACCTTGTTCTTTCAAGTATTTTTCAAGCCTTGCAATGCAGCAATAGATCAGAGGTCTCCTTCTAGGCTCTATATATCCCACAGAGTCAACCACAATTACCAAAAATAGTCCTAAGGACATGTAACCTTGAATTATCACCTGGAGAACGTGTTCCTAGCATAGTGCATGATGCTGTCGAAGTCATAGGTCTCTCCAAGTGAATTCACTTCCCCAGCTTCCATCTTTAAAAAGTTGTACTCCTGACCTATGATGACAAACAAAAAGGAAAAGAAACAAATCACTTTTAGAGAGGGAAAAAAAAAAAAAAAAGAAGAAGCCTTCTACCTCTGGGAGCCCAGAATGAAATGGATATGCTCCTGTATTCCAACAATTCCAACTGGACATCCAAAATGTCTATTCATATAGCTATTTTGACCCTTATTCTAGACAAGAAGTAGCAATATTTCTTCTTCTCCATCTCAACTCATAGACCACCACCGTTTTCCACAAGTGTAGCAAGAAAGGTTTCTATCCAGGCCAAAAGCCAGGAATAACCTGAAGTGTGATTTTACCTTGCTGTATGTTCTCTCTGATGATAGTGACATGCTGGTCCCTGTCAGGCCGTGTGTGCTCATGCCAGAAACCCACCACATGACCCAGCTCATGAGCCACAATACCAAACTTGTCACAGTTCTTTCCAATGGATATAGCCTGAGGGCCCCCTCCTCGGCGACCCACATAGGAGCAACACCTGGAAAAGAAAACCCACAAACCCATGCAGCACTTCAGTGACTCAAGAAACTCTGAAACATAGGAACAGGAACATCTGGCAGGGTTCAGGACAGTAGTTGCATACACTATATGAACTTACATGTATGTATACAGAAAACATAAAGAAAAAAGTGCATATCTATAAACATGCATATGCACACTTAAGTGTTACCCCAGGAAAAAAGAATCCAGAAAGGCTTAGCACCTTCTGAGCAAATACTAACCTATCCTAGCAACCCTCACTGAAAGTGACCAGCTGCATCTCTGTGACAGATCCTCCATTGGTCTGTTCTGGGCTAGACTTACAGAGCCATGTGTCACTGAAAGGGCTGTTTGCAATAGAGAGCTGCAGGGAACGTGTGCATCACTTACCCACATGTTCTGTATGTGAACACAATGAAGCTCTCTTCATCAGTTCTCTCCACAAAGGTCACACAAGTGTGCTTCTCCCAGTGCCTCATTGCTTGCTTAAAGATAGCTCTTTGGGCTCCTGGAAAAGAAATCAAGCCGAGCAAACAGTGAAGGCTTGGCTTTCAGGAAAATCTCTAAGGGACTTCATCTGGATATGGGAACAGTTCACCCTTCAAACAGCCAATCTTATGCCTGTAGACACCTCTAGGACTCTGGGGCCCACTTCCAACTATAGCGTTAGTTTCCTGTATCATCTTTTCTCTCCTTGTGCTTGATGAATTAACTGCTCTAATTAAAAGGTAGCAAACTTTACAGATTAAGTACATCAGTATTTGCGCACATAAAACACATCACGTCTCTAGGTACAGGCCATTCTGGCAGAGTTGCCAGGTGTTCTGATCTGAACACCAGCTACTAAGTGATGTACCAAATTTGCTCTGTCACCCCAGGACACCCAGGAATCTCATGAGTGCTACAGACGCTCCTCAAAACTAAGGCAAAGCTATTGTCAGAAACCTAGAGTACTTCTGCTCCTGCTCTTCCAACAGCAGAGAGGATTCTCTTCTGGAAACACAGGGGATGAGCACAGCTCACAGAGGCTTGTCCCTAAAGAAAAGTGACTCAGTCACTCGATTATTTCTTGGACTCCAAGAGAAGAACCATCTCACTGCACACCTCAGCTTCAGGCTTCCACAGTGCACAATTCCTTGTGCAACAACATGCCCACCCTACCTCAGGAGACAGATTTCCAAGGACCTGAGTCATTTGTGGGAGAACTCTGCTCCAGAGGTTTCCCACACAATTTGAGACACAAACCCCATAGCTAACAGAAAACAGTGTTTTCACTACTGACCAGTGAAATTTCCTCCGATCACATAGGGAATGACCCCCCCTGGCCAGATCCTCTCAGCCCTGGATGTGGTTGCCCTGCGCACTCTGGGAGAGGAGTGTGTATCCATCCCAGACTCATCTTTATATTCCTTCCTCTTCGGGCTCCTTGCAAGCGTTGTGTTCTGCCTGCCGTCTGCAAGACAGAGTGGCAACACTGTTTAAATCCTCTTTAGTTCCACGTGCAGCCCTCAGGTAATACCCTGGAGCTTCAGAAAAAGATAAAAAGAAAAAGCAAGATGTTAAACCAAACCACAAGTCATAGCCAGATTTGCCAGTGATTTTTGTGGGACTTTGAGACTGCTAACCTACAGAAAACTGACCCTTCTTGTTTTGGAGCCTCCATATGCACTATGCCAAACCTGTTCTCCCATTAGGATATAAAAGCACATCCTTCCCTGTCTCTAGCCACTCACTCTCTGCAACAGCAACTTCACAGATGGGGACATAATACTTAAACAAGGGGAACAGGAGGTGGGAATCAAACAAACCTAGACATCACTGTATATTCTCAACTTGCCCTACCCATCCACTCGTCTGCAGAGAGTGGTTTGTTCTATCAGGAATAGCTTCACAGCAACAACTACTCATTCGAGTTGGCCTTGGAAGAAGGTGACAGACTCCTAACGCTGAAATCTGTACTCAAGGCTGAAAAGTATTTGGTTTCACATACCAGGTCTTGGGTGATTTGGAAATCTATAGACAGACAGTCTCTGCTGGAGGAGGGATGCTCAGGATGGAAAAACAGAAGTGCAAATCTCCATCCATGCTGAATCTCTTCATTTTAATGAAAAGGAGCCAAAATACAAAAGGGAAAGCAGAACACATCTTATTTCTTGTTACAAAGGGTAGAGGAGCCCTGGTCGTGTGGTGTTTGGTGCTGGCCTTAAAATCTGCCAGAGGACTCATACAGGCTTCTAGGCAGACCCCGTACCTTGCCCTACATCTGTGCTGCTGCAGCTCTGCTCAGATACTGGTTATACCTACAAGAGTTGCACTTCTAATGTGGTGTTAGTCTGACCCAGAGAAAATATCCTTTACTCAAAGCTTCCCAGTTGTTCACCCCCTAACTGGTGTGCCATGGGCAACTCAAACCTCAAAGCAGCCAGAGTCCAGCTGGGCTTTATAAGCCTGTGTAAGGACTGTGTAGACACATCACTTGTTACATAAGCTCCCTGTATTGCACAGCCAATGCATCGGCTGGATTAGGGCAAAGGAGTAACAGAGTACAGCGGTTGCCCTGCCTTCAGGGATTGCTGGGCTAAAGGGTCACACCAAGGTGAACATCTTTGTCACCTTGAGGAGCAGCACTGCTGATGATGGCTCCCCAGGGGACCACTGTGAAGCCCAAGAATATGGCAATTTGTATGTAAATCAACAAGACCAGCACAGCTTTGCTTTCCAAGTCAGGGACATGGGCTGCCGGGTTATTAAAAAGCACAGGTCCTGCTAAGACCTTCCTCGAGTGACCAGGGGGGTTGCTGAGAGCCTCTTCCCCTATTCATCCCTCCAGCTGAAGTATCAGTGAGCAAACCACTACTGTCAAGGCTGAGGGGATCAATACAATGGGAAGGAAATTCAGGCAGTGTAGGGGAATGAAAAGAATGAACTTTAAACCCTCCCTCCTGCTTCACCAGGTCAAGCCCTTCCTGCTGAATACCTTGCTCTGAGCTGCAGGACAAAGACGGGAATTTGCCTTTTGTTCCTCTTACTCCTGAGCACCTCCCTAGCATTTCAGAAGCTGCCCCATCCCCAAGCCAGCTGCCGGATCCTGGAAGGCTGATGCTCTGAGGTTGGGGGTTCTCTCAACAGAGGAAGAACCACCCTCTTGCTCTTTGCATACACCTGGTACTGCTGGTACCAGGTACTAGCAAAGGCAATGGCATTACAAGGGCCACAGCTAGAAGAAGAGAGAGGGTCTCAAGACAGAAGTAGTCTTGTCTTCTGTTCACAAACTGCTCCTGGGGCTGCCCAAAATCTCTGTGGATTTGCACATGGACAGCTCCTGACAGCAAACCCAAGTGAGGAGTTGTCTGCCTTACGCTCTCCTGTGCCTGGTGCAGCAGCAGCTCTGCACAGGGGACTCTGGGCCCACACTTCTGTGCCACCGAGGCTTCCATTCCTTGCCAGTAACATACTCTCTTGGGCAAATTCTCCTCACCAGTCCTGCAACAGCTCTTGACTGCTTCTAACTCCTGCTATAGTTTTCTGCCTTTAACAACTGAAATTTGTTAAATTCTCCTCCCTGGAGAGGCCTGACACATCCCTCTATCAGGGCCTGATATCAGGGGTGAGCAGTTGCCTTTATGTCCCTTTGGTTATTTTTCCCGCTTTCATTCACTTATTAAACTGTCTTTATCTCAACCAATGGGTTTTCTCACTCTTGCTTTTCCTGCTTTCTCACCTCTCCTGCTGGAGGAGGGGAATAGTGACAGGGTGCTTGGCTTCTGGCTGGGGTCAACCCACCACATTATCCACGGCAAACCCACCCTTTCGGAGAGTTCACTAACAGCAAAAAACGTCTGGGCAGGGCTGATGTCCCAGGCAGAGAAGCACACACATGTACACAACAAAAACATGTTTTTACAGAGTGTAAAAAAAGTAAATAAAAGATACCCAAAGGTCTGGGTGGGGTACCACATTACCCTTTTTAACTGCTTTGTCACTGTGGCCAGTTGAAGTGGCATTCTCACTTGATACCTCTTCTCCCAGGCCTCCTGCAAAGGAAAAAAGAGCAGAGACTCATCTCTGGTGAGCTGGCTGGCAGAGCTCTGATGTGGAAAGGACAGCAGCTGCAAGTAACGTCAGTTGGGGGTCCGCTGGCCACAGAAACTGTCTGCTTTCCCTGTGCAGGGAGCAGGGACTAAATGCCTGATAAAGCTAGGCACTTTTCCTGGATTTGTTCCTAGCCTACAGTGACATCCTGCAACTCATTACCATATAATGCCTTAGTTTCTCCATAGGCTGAATAGGCAGAAAGTCTCTTCTAGGGAAGGCTAATTTCATGGATATTTACTGAGAGCAGGAGCTGAATGAGCTGATCTCTGTAGAGGTATTGCAAGAGCAAGTTTCTGCAGTCTTGGTGGCAAGGTAAAGAATGAAGAGCATGGTAAACCACCACACCTAGAAAAGAATACACTGTTAGTCATCTGGCACTGCTGGATGCAGTGTGGACACTTCCAAGAGCTATGTCTCACTTTCAAGACAGCTGGACATCTTCCAGTCACTGAAGCAGTCTTGCTTTGCCAGCTGGAAAACTCTCCTTTGCTCTAGAAGCTGGCTACTAGCAAATCCTTCTCCACCCCATCCAACACGGCAAGGACAGGGGAAAAGGTATATCCCTGACACCTTGGAGAAGGACTGAGAGGATGATAACAAATCTCCAACATTATACTACTATAACTGATATCAGGAAAATTATGATGAAAGACAGTTACAAAACAATTCAGAAGAAAATAAAATACCCAGACTCTCAGCTGGCTATAGGTTAGAGCTTCCTGGTCCAATAGACACAGTAAATCAGGGGTTTGTCTCCCAAAGGAAGTGCCATAGTTTAACAGAGCTTGGCTGGACAAAAGCCACTATATGTGTGAATAGGAACAAGCCTGATTCAACAAGATGGATTGCTCTGAACTCTATCACTCTTTTCCAGCTTCAGTGTCCCATCCTTAAGATTTCCTTTTGTTTTCCTTCATGCCCAGTCCTCGTCACTTCCTTAAGCCCAAGCTCAACAAAAGTTGCTCTTCTCAGTTTTACATCCCCAGGACTTCTCACACCCCCACCCCTGCAAAGCATGCTATTCGTCACACAATATCTCATTCCATTTAAAGGAAACCCCAACTAGCCTTTCATCACCAGAATTATTAAGGCATGCAGTCTTTGCTGAGGCAAAGAATAATTTTGTATTTCTAAATAAATGCAGGTTGCTTCCAGTCACAAACAGATTGCTTCTTAATTGAACTTGGGAGGTGAATTATATGGTGAATTAGGGAAAAAGAACAACTCTGTATTTAGTGAATTGTTCTCCTAAGAGGGAGCTGCATGAGATTGAATTGCAAATCATGGCACCAAACCCTAGAGCCGGGCCCCTCTCCTGTGCCCGAGCTGCTGACCTCTTCTGTACCGTGGTGCCATTCGAGCACACGGCTTTTCCAAGCTGTGAGCACATTCTTTCCCAGAGATCAGTGCAGGCCTTGGTTTCTTATGCAAAGAAGAGGTTTGAATAAACTAGTGTGACTAATGAAATCTACAACATCTTTGCATATTTTGTCTTATTGTAACCGATGAAAAGGGAAAGCACTACACAAAGGCCAGATATGGGGGTGCAGATACACCAGATATTTTCAAACCCTAATCTCACCCATACAGACAGGGAGCACCCACAGCCTTGTGTCCCACAAGGGTGTTTTGGAGTCAAACATGAGAATTTCAGAAGATTCTGTTCTGATTCACTTTGTTTCAGACATTTCCTATCACCATGATGCCTAAAGATATACCAAAAATTAAAGTGACTTGACAGACATTTAGTCCTCTTCTGATTCTTTTCAAGAGAGGGCTAATGTAGGATCCCAGAAGAACTGATATGCCATTACCAACAAATAAGGAAGCCAAGAAATGCACCTTGTATCTGGAAGCAGCTGCACATAGGTTGCAGGCAATGTGTAGGTCCTGTTGTCCCCTCAACACACTCCTGAAGTTGTACCTCTCTGTTGGACTACTCTGTCACATCCAAAAGCAGAACATATTCCAGTGTTACTGCTCCAGAGCACGAAATGCCCATGTATGTACTGAAGCCCATTATCATTGGAAACACTGAAGAGGAGAAGGGAGATTTTCAGTTTGACATTGTGCTCTGTGGAAAGCCAATAAAAGCAGCCTTGGTACCCCACAAAGGCATGATATTGACTTTAATGGATATCCAGCAGGTAACAAGCCCCCCAAGGTCACGTTCATCCTCAGTACTTCCCACCTGCTGCTGTGCTAGACCAGCACTCACCTTTCTTCAGCCTGTTTGAGTTTTGTCTGCTTCTCCCACAACCAGCTGATGATACAGAATAAGTTAGGTCATGTCTCCATGCAGAGAGCTGTACTAGGTCTCCTAAACCCTCTTAAACGCCACATTTTTGTAATTAAATTCCTCCTAATAATTTGTCCTACTTAACAGCTGCAACCCCAGCAGAACACTGCTGGGCTCCCTAACTAGATAACTTAGTTTCTGTGCATGACCTGGCACAGACACAAAAGGGATTCTCTACCTGGGCTGGGGAATATTTCATCTCCTACCTACAGTGCACTTGTACAACAACTTGTTTTTCTGTTTCTCACAGACCAGCACTGCCAAGGGATCTTGGCTGACTGAATGAAACTTCCAGTAGTTTGAAAGCACCACAAATCTGAGATAAATCCACCATGTCTGCAACCATGGCTGAAGAACAGGTGTCTAAATTGTTTTCGGGAACTAGAAGCAGCCTGAGGTGGTAAGTAAGGGTCCAGCAAAGCAGAAAGCAGCAGGCTAGGGCATTGTTGGGAAGAAAGCAGTTTCTCTCACTCTCCCAGGAGAGGAAACTGAAAATCCAATTTTGTTAAATGAAGTCCAAGTTGTTCAGCTGAAACCAAAATAAAGGACAAGACACTAAGAGAGAGAGAGCGTGCATGAAGCATGCCATCAAAAACATACTGCTTGCAGTTCCCCTACACCACTAGCACAGGCAAAAGATGTGCAACCTGAAGGAAGAGCAGGAAGCAGACTCCACTCAGGACCCTTACTTCCAATAAGAGAGGGTAGGACTTGCAGAAGTAGTAATATATCAGACCTGAAAATGTGTCTTCTACAAGCTGCAATTTAGGATTGAGGGTATTTATTGCTGTGCATGTTCTGGTTTGGTTTTTTTTGTTTAAGTGCAGGTAGTCTGAATCACCAAAGAGGGGACAATCAGATCTCTTGCTAACTAAAGCTTCTGTGCTTCTTTCACTTGTTTATAGACCATGAAGGGGTTCTTGTCTGAAAAATGAAGAGGAAAGCCAGGCAAAGCAGAGAAACAGCCTGCTGGTGAATCAGAATGTGTGTAGTTGGCCCAGAAATACCCACCACCCTCCTACTGGGTCTGTTTAAGACCTCAAAGCTGCTTGAGAGGCAGCTGACTTCGAAAACATTTTAGCACCATCCATCTTCGAGCTTTCATCTGAAAACACTACGCTGAGGCAAGATGAGTTACCCAGCTGAAAGCAAAGGAGAAACATCAGTCTATCCTCAGTCAAGCCTCATTTTCAAATGATGCCTATCTATAATGTTAGTCTAAAACCCAACTAGTGACAATAGGAATTGTAGTTGTCTGAAAAATTGCAGTCTGAGAACACAGAATATTTTTACATGGGAAATTGGACAGGATGAAGCTTGCAACACCTCCCTTTTTCCCAAACTGTAAAAGTTCCCATTAAAATCAAAACCACTTTCAGAACAGGTCCAAGCCAGGATCATTTTTCCTCTCCGGACCAATGAAGAATCTCTTCATGTTCATGGAGCTTCCCTTTCCCTTTCCTGGTTGCTGACCACATAGGAAAAGGGTTCCACAGCTGAACTTTGAAGGTAGCTACCACCCATACGCTCATCACCTCTGCTGAGGACAAAGGAGTCCACAGTGAGCACTGACGACTTTGACAGATTTTCCAGTTTTTCTGGTTTAGCGGAGAATAACTTGGCTGTGCACATAATTATTTGCTCTCAGGTGAATCAAACCACAGCAAGACTTTTTCTAATATATCTTATCGTGGAGAAAGGCCATTTCAGAGCTGGGTCACAACACAGTGATTAAAAAAATACTTTTGAAAAATTACTAACAATTTCACCTCCCCTACCCATGCCTCAGAACACCCTGCTTTCATAGTCTCACTCAATATATAGGCTAGTCACATGCCATGGCTTAGAGACTGGATTTCAAACAGAGACTGCAATGAAGCACCAACAAAACCAAGTAGTGCAGTTAGTATTAAACACTAGCCACTGTTGAGAGTTTCAGTTCTGGTGAGTTCTGTCATATTATGACCATCAGAGGAGCTCCTGGAAAAACAGGGTAAGTCAAACAATGTTACATGCAGGTTTTTAACTTTATTAACCAATGGTCAAGAACTGTTTAGCATAGGAAAAACTTTACTGCACTGGGTTTTCTAAGCACAGAAAAAGTGATGATTTTATTAAAACTATTTCTGCTGGGAAAATGCATTCAGGATGCAGAACAGATGTTTCCCAGAGCTGGTGGAGAGTCCATAGCAAAAACCTTTCACAAACCCTCGTACCCTGGAGATCTGAGCAAATGATTTGAGATATATCCTTCAGCATTTCCTGTCAGTGGAATAGCTGAAGTTCCCTCAATTTACTTAAAGAAAAATAAATTAAAGAAAGGAAGAATTCTGAACCCCAAATTCCCTGCAGGAATCTGTTTTTCATATTCAGAGTAAGCTGACTAGCTGCAATAACTCAGGAGAGTCCCAAGGTCCAGAGGCTTGACAGGCAGATGTGTCATCTCCACATCAGCTGTGAATGCTTGTGCAGGCAAGGAGGACATTGGCCTCACAGGGAAGTTCATGAGAGGAGGAAGGTGAATGCAGCTAAGCAAGCCCAGGGCTGCCACAGACATGAGCTGCAAAGCACTTAATGGACCAAGATCTTCTGCTGGGCAGCTGTATTTGGAGTGGTATGGCAGGCAGAGTAGAAGTGCAGGCAGCACCATTCCCAAACACCCTGTATTTTCCCTGGATACCCCCCACTCTTCTGGAAGTGGCAGCATCACTTTTATACTTTGATGCATCTTGTTTTTAAATAACACATTGCAAGAAAGGGGACAATCTGACCCAACCTCTCCAACTTCTCAACTGAGAGTTAATGCTTAAGGGAAGCAACATTCTCTGGATACAAGGAAGGACTGAGAAGACTGAAAGGGGTCTTTTCTCGTGGGCTGTAACAATCACTTCTGTTCCCTAGGGTAAAAAGACAGATAAATGAGAGATAAAAGAAGGAAAAACATTACCTACAACCTGTACCATCTCACTGATTTCCTCCAGTGAGAAAGAACTCTGTGAGTACAGTGCTGTCACTGAGGCAAGTGAAAATGAAAAGCTAAAGTGAGTACATGTGCACATCTCTGTTGTTTAGCCAGGTTCCCACACATGGTGTAAGACTTCTCCCCTCCCAGCATATCAACTGAGTAATCATAGTACCAACTATCCCCAGCCCGTTGCACTTGATTTCTTGTCAATGGGATGGATCGGGATCTCTTCCTAACAGGTGTCTGCCTCACTACTACATTCCTCTCAATTCACAATAATCACCTTCCCTCCCTGTCTCTCTTTTGGAAGGAAAGAGAATCAAGTGAACTTGCGGGCAATAAGGAAACTGTAAGAGCTGGCTTGGGTTCATGCATTGCTGTCCTAGTAGGCAGTACCAACCTCACGGCCCCCCTTGGCTGACACCCCTTTCCTTCTGACCTGCAGAGTCTAATTTCTTCAGCCTCAGTGCACCCCGGGCTGCTCCAGACAGAGCCATGCATTATTCCCTGCAGCAGCTCCCTGCCCGGCTCCAGCTGTGGCTCCCAGGCAGAGCCCAGGGCTCTCAGCAGGCCGGCCAGGCTGCTCCTCCTATTCAGCCTTCCTAATACTCTTGTTTTCCCCCACCTTGTTTATACTGGATTAAAACTAACTCAAAATGAAAACACTTACACTGGAAGCTAATTTGTGTTTGAATGCAATTAAAACTCCTTCCGTGGCGAGTGTTTTGTGCCAGTAGAGAGACCTTTCTTCCACTTCACTTTCTGCCTAGATATTCAGACACTCACAGTCGTGGAGAGTTTTTGGTGCCTTCTTATGCCCTGGGAGCCTGAACCATGTTCAACAGGCAGTTGAGCAGCCTAAGTAGATATAGCTGAGACACCTCATCTGCCTGGTTACCTACCAGCTCCACCACAGCTCATTTAAAGAGCACCCAAAACAAACTGCCGAACCAGGGAAACTGAGGCAGGAGCAAGCACTGAGGCAGGACAAGTGGGACTTAAAACACTTCGGGAGCACAAGCCAAACATAGCCATTGCTAGGTAACCTTAGACCATCTCCTTCCCCAAGGTCTTCCCTGACTCCTTGGTGAAACAGATGCCCAAATCATCTCGCTGTTATTAAAAGAGCTGTGGGGGAGCTGAGGAGTAAGGGCAGAGGCACGTTTCTCACGGGAGCAAGCTGCCCCAATAGCTGCCGGCGGAGCTGCCCCGTCCTCCCCAGGGACAGCTGCAGTTTGCAGGGGGAGTCAGGTCTCAAACCCACTCTACCACAAACTGACCCCAGGATTCAGCAACAGCAACAACAGAAGAAAAGGAGTGGCTAATCCCCTCCCTAACACAGCCTGATGCATCTCACACTCCCTTTTCCTCTCTAGGAAGTGGAACTGCAAGATAATCTGAATATTTCCTTTTGCTTCTGATCTTTGCCCTGAAGAAACTTGTTACCCATTCACCAGGGCTGTCCAAGTCACCATCTGGCCTCAGAACTACAACAGCAAACACAGTCCAGTGTTCCAGACTAAAACTAATTTGCTTTCTTTCCCCACTTGACAGCTGAATAAATACTTTGTCCTCACCATTTGAAAAGGGGAGCCACAGCAAAGGGGTTTTGTCCACTGCAGCTACAAGCATCAGCCTTGTCTCCAAATTAGGCCTGAACAAGCAGCTCAAAGTGAACACATTTATTCCACAAATGTAACCCCTTTCTGTTCAGAATCAACCACGAGCAGTTTACAACTTCTAATTTTGTTGTTGTTTGTTATTGTCCATCAGGCCATTTTGGCAACTGATTGTTCCTTGGACCTTCCAGACATTTTTCTGACCAGTATAAGCTACATTTATTGTGTGGGCACAGCAACATTCCTGCTTGAAAGCAGAGAGCCTGAGGGTCAAGGCATCCCAGCCAGCCTTTCAGAGTGACCGTCCTGCAATAACTGCTCTCAGAGCTTATTAGACCCTACTCTTTCAATGACCATTTCTGCCTCCAAACTCATTTGCCTAAAACACTCTCAGAAATGACAAGGCAGCTTATGCAGTTGAGGCAAATACGATTTTTCATTTGAGCAAATATTCAAGGAAATTAGGCATTTGCCCAGCTCTGAAGCACAAATGCATGATTTAGCCAATTCCACAGTTATTGGCTAAGCACTGTCGAATTTTACAATAAGGGTAACGGATTTAACTTCCAATGTAATTTCCATATGGATAAACTGATCTCCTCAAGTACATTTGCCCATGTGTTCCCTCCATCACAGTTAATTAATATAAAGCTATTTAACAACCTCCACTTAAACACAAAAGACCGTTCAGACTCTTCTGGCATCAGTAAAAGGAACAGCCTCCAAGTGTGATACACCAGCTGTAGACGAGAGCAAAAGAAAATTTAATTAAGAGCACGACAGTTGCAAACAGAAATCAGATGTTATAAATGCTCCTACATGGTGATTACCTCAGCTCCTAAAAGGGTTAATAGTGCCATCCAGCACCAACTTCCAGGTGCTTGAGATGTGTCCAAGAGACCTCTGAGGATAGGGAAAGTAGTGGGGCTGGGAGCCAAAACCTGGCAAAGTTAAGCAGGGAGCAGAAGGGATTCGGCATCATCTGTGCAGGAGCACTGCAGCAACTGTGCCCAAAGCTGCAGCTATGCTTGAAGCTGATGGTGGCATGAAGCTGAATAGGAAGAAACTATAGAAACAAGCTGTTTGGAAGCAGCTTCAACCGTGGCATCAACAGATAGTTTCTGCAGATGTTCTTGGGTGTTTAAATAATGTTAATTGGTCATTAACAAAATCCACACTACTTAATTTCTGAAGTGCAGCATTTGACAAGAGTTACTTGCCTTCCTGGATGATTTCTGAAAGAAGCATATGAATTGTGACTCACAAGATAAGCACAACTGAAGCTTCCACTAAGAATGAGTAATTGGCAGAGTTTGAAATAGCTGGGGATTTTTGTTACAATGGAGAAAGCTTTATTGCTTGGATGGATTAATTTGAGCAATATTGCAGAGCTCATAAAACCACTAAAAAAAACCTGTGTAAGGCTGAACATTGACTGCACAGCAGAAATCAAACCACTTATTTTGACAGGTGGAAGGCCACCAACCAGAAAACTTGATTTCAGGGAACAGCGCATTTACAAAACCAACTTTGTGGTGCATGTGACCAGCTGCCACTGGGAACCGAGACAAGAAGAAAACAAACATTTTAATCCGCAGGAAATGCAGAGCAAGTAACAGGGCTGTGTCATTCAGGTTGTGCTCTGCCCATTCAGGTGTACTCAGCACCTATTGCTTGGGACTCTCTTTACCCTGCCCTGCAGGGCCTTTATCACAAGCAAAGGGAAAAAAGGAGATAGATTTCATTTCTCTGCTTGTCACAAGTCTGGAACACCACAGGCAAGTGTGTAAAGGAATACTGCAAGCCCACTAGTCCCAATTAGTTTCAAAGCAATGTGCCATACTGGAAAGACCCTAATCGAAAGAAAACCAGAGCTTACATATCTGTTGGTGGGACAGGTGGAGTAAAGACTCTAGCACCTCTTGTTGCTGCTCAAGCAGATCACAAGCAGCAACTGACTGCACAGGAAGGCACTGGACAGCCCCTGAGAAAAGGCAGATGTGGCCAACAATCCGACTTCCCTCCTCCTGACAGCTGTGCTGCCCTTACTCAGGGTTTCTTCTCCAACCTGACAAGGGAGATCTGTCCTCTTAGCACATATACACGTTCCATGCTTTGGCATCTTGACTTGATCACCTTCTCTCCTCTCCTACCATCAAGCACCAGACTGGCAGATTCTAGTCCTGTGATTAGAAAAAGTGCATCCCTAAGATGAGAAAAATCCCTCTTAATAATTTGCAGAAAAGACTTCAAGCTGGTACTCAGAAATCCATAAAGAAAAGCACTTGGTGTGAAAATATCAAACCTAAAGATCAGCATTTTCTAGTGGAAGAGTCTTAACTACAAGGGGAATTAGAAGGTTCATCAGCTAAAAGCATGGGTTTTCTAGATAGTTATCTTCATGCTGGAGAAAGTCAGGCAAGTCTAAGAAAGTTGCAATAGGATGGTAAGATTCTGGGTGGAAAAGAAAAGCACAGTATCTGCTTTTCTGCAAAGAGAAGATCACTGGCTTATTGCACAGAAATGTAGATTTGGGACGGGGGTAACTCAGAAAAGCAGTATAAACAGAGCACTCTCAGCCCTAGAGGACTTACTCAGTTCGTCCAAAGGGGAGCTCCTGCCTTGCCTTAGCAAACTACAGAACTGTGGGAAATTCATTTCAAGGCTGTCTGCTCTGGTAAAACCCCTGATTGAATCGACTCGCATAGGTAAACATTTGGGCTAGTAATAGGAAAGTCACTTGGCACAGCTAACCAAACCTCAGCATCAGGCCAGGCTCTAGGCACCTACCTTTCCACTCTTGAGGCTCCTCTTGCTGTTAAGAATGTGCTTGGACTGCAAAGAGACTTCCCCAGAGTGCATGTCACGTGCTGTGGAAAACTGAAAGGAGGTATGCAGACAGCTGGACAGAGCCCTCAGACAGGTCTGCTGGAACAAAGATGCTCCTCTACTCACACAGGAGGAAGCAACCTTCACTAAAGATTTCCCAGGGAAAGAGCAGACCCCTGCAGAGAGCTCACAGATGTGGGTTATGTTACAGCACATACATAGTTACTTGCATTGCTCCTGGCCAACAGAGCTCAGGTTAAGTTAGCACAACCCATAGACTCTCTCTAAGCCCAAACGAGTTAAAGGTTGGGCTCCAAGCAGCCCTAAATTCCATGACTCTATGGTTCTGTGAAATCCAGCAATGCTGAAGTCCACTCCTTCTACCCTGAACCAAGTGACAGTACAGTAGAGCACCAAATATGAGTTACAAGGGAAAAACCAGCTGAGTTTGGCAAGCATGTGTCAAGTCAGCTGAATTTAACAGTCTTGCTTTCAAATCCATAAATCAGATCTTCCCTGGAATCTCAGTTAGTCATGGTCTAAATCCCTGGATTTTGTTGTCTTCTAGAAGTATATTTTGCACTAAGTTAAATTTCACTAGAAACACATGAGAAGCATCCAAGAGGACTCAGATGTAACGTGCAGGGGCCACAGCCCCTACACTGAGGAACCTCTCACAAAGTGAAACAGCAGAAACCCTGCTCGTGACTGCCACTAGTACCTTAAGTATTCCACTGGAGAAGTTTTGCTCTCCACCCTGAAGCTAAGCAGCACAACTCTTAGCAGGAGAGCTGCACTCCAGTGACCTGTCCAGCAAGTAAACCTAGCTTACAAGGAAATCAACGTCTTTCCTCAAGAATGCAACCAGAGACAGTGACCATGAGCATCTTAAAACAAGAAAAAGCAAAGCATCCTGTTGCAGATGGGCCCTTGTGCAGATGTGGTGAAGCAGCAGAGTAGCTGCCTGTATTTTCACAGCACACTCAAGAACAGCAGAGCTGCTGCCAACCAACCAGCTCCCCACTCTTATTAAGACAAGGTTTAATGCAGAACTCCTGTCTGCCTCATTTGTCAGAGAATTACTTGCATGGGTTTGCTGTCAGAGCCTCCAGTCACTCACAGCAGCCTCTGTCTCCCTTGATTCAGTAGAAAGCCCGGGTTCAAATATATCCCTCTCCCAGCTGCACTGTTACCCAAAGCATTACTCTAGCTAGAAAAGGTGCTCTGTGAATCTCTTCTGCCAGCCGTTTGTGGCCGTGTGAAAGGCTCATCAAGGCCTTCAAGCCATGAGCCCAAAAACCTCTCAGGATGAGAGGTAAAGAAAACTTGTTTTGACTGTTCTTGAAAAGCATTCTTGGCGACAGTGGGATATGGAGACAGCTCTTAGCAGCAAGCCCAGCACAGCAAGGCATCAGTGAGGGCAGCCAGACTCCCTTGGCTTCTGATCTGCTGCTGCCAAACCCTGAAGAGACAAACTTGCCCTTCTTACTCATAGAGGTGCCTTTCACGACCAGAAACTCTCTCTGATACAAAAATCAGAAAAAGAGGTAATGTAACAGAAAAGTCCCCATAATCCCAAAAATGCCCATAAAAACTTAAATTAAGCCAGTCAGTATTAAACAGGCACAAACCTCTAAGAGGCATGGCAAGAAATAAGGTCTTCTTCCTCTGTGGCTAGTACTTCATCAGATAATCACCTTGCACCAGTGGACTCATTTGGGTCCAAAAGACAGGTAACACTGTACAATTTCCCAGCTTGCCTGTGGATCTCTTTTTTTCCCATTACAGCAGATGAATCCTCAAATCTTTCAAATTTCTTCTATACTAAAATTATATTGTAAAAGCAAATATTTTCAGGAGGCTTTAAAAAAAAAATCTATGAGAAACTTTTCAAAACTGCAAACTTTTTGAAAAACCTTTCATCGAAGTGATTAGGAGTTGGTGATGCATGGGCTTGCTGAGATAGCACTCACTGGCAGATCTCCAGGTACCGGATTCATTTCATTATGTTTTGAACCATTATTGTCTCTCCACAGGTCCACATCCTAAGGGTATCCATTTCAACACCACTGCATGAGAACACCTGATTTTCATAGTAAACGTAACATCTAAACTTGATCCCACAGAAGCAGAGAGGCAGCTAAAACCTTCATTTTAACAATATGCGTCATTGTTTGTCCCTTCTTCTAGCTGCAAAGTATTTTTAAGGAAGAGGAGAAATTCCTTGTTTGGCAGATTTTATATGGTATTACAGATGGTGATAGCAGGATACGCAGGTGATGTGGAGGACAGTTTGGTCTGCAAAGCAACAAACAAAAAGATCACAAGCAAGTCTCTGAGTTTAGGACTTAGTTTCAAAAGAGAACAGCCAATGAGGGGAAAAAAAATTCCTGGTTTAGAAAATTAGGAAAATCTTATCTCAGCTCAAAGAAAGGTCAAATGTTCAACTTTAAACAGCTCTTTTCCCAGATCACTGATGAGAGTAAAACTACATTTCAGGTAAAAGAGAGCTGAGGTTGAGAGACCTGTGGAAAGGAGCCCAGAAGTCATGTAATGATCACAATCTAAAATTGGGTAGGAGGACAGCACTTTGGAAAAAACCTTCAGGGAAATCATGAAAGAGTCTTGACAAGAAATTAACTAGTTGGTAGGTCTGAGCCCTCTTAGAAGAGCACACCTCCTGGCATTCACTCACAGTTTGTCTGCACTGCATGCAAATCCCCTCTACTAACTCACACAGCTCAGAGCTTTAACCAAGTCAACAGAGATCAACGTGCAGACATCTAACAACTGCTTGCATTAAATGGGCTTCACTTAGTCGTAGACCACCACCATGCCTGCCTTTCCCTCAACAGGGCCTGAAGAAAACTCCACTTGTATAAATGCACCAGAGAAGGATGTTTGCACACAAGATGCTATTGCAAAACCTACTGCAGTATTCAGATGCTTGACCTGTACTCTTCCTGATAAATTTTTAGGAAGGGAGCTCCTTTGGAGCAGATGAGGCTGCTCTCATGAATAAGGACTATCAGGTCTATGCTGCACTCCAGAAGGCTTTAAGTACTTAACACAAGTGATGCAATGCCCTGTGTAATGTCATTTCCCAATGTGACCACTCACACAAAAGAATCTGGGTGTACTGGACAGAGACATCCAGACAAAGCCAAAGAGGAACATCATTGCTGGAGCACTGAAGTAAGGTACCAAGGAGACAGCCACCCCTAAAATCCACATGAGCAGGTTTTGAGGGGATCGCCGGAGACCTCTGAGCCAGCATTCCTCGGAGGGACGGAACCATGACCCTGTTCTGTGACTTCACCAAGGAGACAATGCTATTTGGTCCATTGCTTTCAGATACTAGGAATAAAACACTAACTCCAGTATTTGCTGAGAAAGTGCTTTGAAACACTGAACTTCAAAGCACCCTACTCAAGCAGGATCACAAATTTTCAGATTCTGAAAAATGACCACGGCATTTCTGCAAGCAGAAAATTAATGGAGAAAACAAGCCTGGAGCACACTCATGCCGTGAAATTAAGCTCAGGACAGAGATCTGTGGCAGAATCCAAACAGTTCTCAGATTCCCTGCTCCTCTCTCTCAAGGACCCAGAGAAGTAACTAGCTATTTTCTAGACAATGACGGGAAGAGGGTGAAGAAGGGGAAAACTTGAAACATCTGACAGTCTCTGTGCTTGCCAGCCAAGGCAAAGCTTTCCCTAAAGCAGTACAATGTCGCTGGATGCAGAGGACTGTGTGTCCCATCACTCCCAAGTACATGGGAACCTCATTCTTCCTTCAGAGCCTGACAGCTGCAGCTGCTCCACACAAGCTATTAGGGTGTACACATATAAACAGCCCAGCAGTGTCAAACGGCACAATTTTCACTTCTCCTCCCAGCTGAACAGCATTTTCTGGGAATAAGGGAACAACACCAGGCAAGAAGAATGCCTGGCCTAATAACACGTTCAGAACTGCAGCTCCCAGATACGAAGAGCCTGTGTGTCTGTATATACGTATTAAGTACTTCCTCCACTATACAACTAATCCGATTAACAGCTTTAGGAAACTCTCAAATGTTATAATTCAAGGGGTTCCATTCAAAAAAGGTCTTAGGCTGTTTCTGTACAGAGGTTGCATTCTTCCCACTGGAAATAAAGCAGGGAGTAGGATTTTCTCCCAGGGAAGAACGGAGCCCAATCCCCACCATGGTGAAGTAGACCACCCTCTTACAATTCACATGAGTGTCAAGCAAGCCCCACAAGAGAAGAATCAACCCTTCCTGCCCCTGCAGAGAGCCCCTCCCAGGGCAGGTGACCATACAGATCCCTCAGTGTGTGCTCTGCAGAAAGCATCACAGTCACGGGGGCTGCCCATTTGTCAGCTGCACTCCCAGGGGTACAAATGAAACCTGCCAGAGATGAGGACAAGGGCAAGTGAGTGAGGTGACGTCTCCGTTCACTAAAGGCAAAGCATTGTACGACGCACCAGTAAAAACTGCGAGGAAGAGACTGGTCCAACCACACCACATGAGCCATGGCTCTAAGAGACCAGTGCCTGCATTACATGATACAGATGTGAGTTATAAAATCCAGTTCATTTTCCAGATGGCATGGGTCTGGCACCAGTGCCAAGTGAAAGAAATGTGCTAGACATGTGAACTAAAAAAGTTACCAGAGAAAAACTGATACGTTCAAACATCATCTGACTTTGCTTTCCCATTAGTGTCCTCACTGAACTTCAGGAACTGACAAAGGGATGTGGAAGAGATTAATGCTGCCTGTCCCACTTAGTCCTCATTTTCTGATATATCTTCTGCTCCTAATAACCTATCACATAAGAATGTGTGACAGCCAAAAACACGATGTGAAAGGGCTAAGTGACATGGCAATGCAGGACAATGGGATTTCCAGGGAGCTACCCGTAATCTGAAGAACTGGACAGCCCTTCTCGATCCGATCCGCTACATTCTACCTAGAATTTCAGCTACATTGACAATTAAATATGCCTGTGTTGGATGTGCCATCTTTCACACTCATCCCAATAGGAACCTGGACCACTCATCCCCAGAACCAGACCTACACATTGCTTAGATGCTCTGAAGCCAAAGTTAGGCAGTTACAAGGAAAGATATTCAGCCACCAGTGCTTTCATATGATATATGAGCTGAATTGCACAGGGGTCAGGTGAATATACAATTTCAGTGATTTTTTCCTCTACCCAATCTCTCACCCTACTTGCTAAACTAGAGGCAGAGCAGCAAAGAAAAACAGAAGAAGTTTGTTCTGACTCGCTCGGTCTCCAGTCCCTCTGGTATCTCTCAGAGCTCAGACTTCAGCAATTTCTCTCTTGCAGCAAACAGTCAAGTAGAGGGAAAAACACTGTGGGGAGCCCTCTGAACCAGCTGCAGAGTGTTTCAGAGACTGTTAAAGCTGGAGTGCAGTCAGAGCTCCTGAGTCAAGAAACACCTTTGGTCTGGCATGAGACTGAGCATACATGAGAGCTGCATAGGGGGACAAAATGAGCACCCACTTTACAGAAAATCAACACAATTGTTAACCGATTTCGATTATAATATCACCTCTAGGGCAGACTATATGCAAGATCACAGTGGGTTTTACTAGGCAGACAGCTGAAAAAATGTGTTATTCCATTAGGAACATACAGTGAAAGAAAAAGCAGCACAATAAGAGCCAGAACTCCTGCCAAACTGAGTGGCCCAAACTCAAACACATTTCCTTCCCAACTGGCAAAAATGTGTCTCCTCATAGAAAGAGATCAGTGCTGTAAATCTGAAAATCTCCCTCAGACAAGATAGGATTTGGCTACATCAAATTGTGACTTGTTTTTTATTTAGCAAATTCAGAGCTGGATCCCACCCTCAGTGCCATAACTAAGCTCTGCACGCATCGCCCTGGACAAAACCAGGTGAAAGAAGGCACCACCACCCCGGGGCTGCCCTTACCTGAAGTGTGTCTTGCGTTGCCATCTGAGTGCTTTGTTAAGTCAACAGTTCTGTCTATTTGAAACAACTTCAGATCATCTTCATCTAAAGCGATATCTCCCCAAAAGGCAGCTGGAGAGAAACAAAGTGCAATTAGTTTAGTTTTTATTTTGGAAGAAAAGTACAGTTCTCATCTGGCTTGTATCACATCTAAAAGGCAATGACTCCATGGACCAGAAAAAGGTCAAAGGCTGCTGCAGTTCTAAAAGTACAAACAGTGGACAACAGTGGAGGCCAAGTGACAGCACTTACATTAATTCACAGCATAGATCCACCAAAATGAGATTATTATCTGGGATTCCTTGCGCCACTCATTCATATAGGTGTGACTCTCAACCAGGTGAACATTAAAGCTTACAGGAGGCAACCACCAGCATTGTCCTATTTCCTGTGAAGGAACTAAGTAAGTCACAGCTCAGATCCTTACTGAGATGTTGCACCTGCATCATCCCCAGGCTAACAATGTATGTAGGACCAGAGGACAGCAGTGAAGCACTTGAGCTCAGCAGTGTATATGCAAAGGCTGCAGGCTCCAGGACCTCACACACCCAGACACACTGCATTGGTCTCAACCCAGCCTGAGAGACAGCCTACCATTTCGACTTTGCTAGAGAAACACCGGTTATGTGCCCCTTTGTGGATCAGTTCCCTAGATTTAAGTTTGCAGAGTTTTAAATCTTGTAGAAATCTTTGAATTTCAGTCAGAAGTCAGCAAAATAAGGTAAACAAACTGATCACTTGATATTCACAGCTCAGAGAAACAGACTAGAAATCATTTGAGTGGAAAAAATTATACCCCTGGAGTATCCTGGTCGAGTTGATGCTGCACAGTGTACAGTTACCGCATTGAGAATTTGAACAAAACAAACACAGGCAGTGAGGCAGTTGACCAAGACTAGCAGATCTTTCAGAGATAACAAAAAGATTACAAACAGAGCTCTTAAAACTCATACAAGAAGCCTGTATAAGCTGATAAAAAATAAGAAAAAATAAAGCAAATTAATTAATGATACAGCTGAAGAGAACTCGGTCAGACAGACAAGGAACAATGCTAAGGCAGTGTCTGCAACAGTGACCAGAGTGGATGAAATTGCTTTTTACTTCTCTTGTTAAGTCAACATTTACATTACTTAAGGGGAAAAAACGTACTACTGCTATACTAGGAACATCACTGATCAAAGCACATTAGGCCTGAGAAACCAATGCGCTTTAACAATCATCTCACTTTTACTACCAAGACCAAATGGAATATGGACCTTTGCCCGAATATCAGAAACTTGCAATCAGATCTGTGGCAATTGAATTAAGAAAGGTTAACTCAGAGTTTTCTCTGACACAACATGGTGCTGGTCCTGATGCAACACTTGATTCCTCTATTCTGCATCTCAGCAGCTCAGTCAGTAGCACAGAACTTGCCAATGTCACTGTTCTGGGATGTGGGCATGGCAAGAAATCTTTGCTTGCTACTGCCTGCTACAAACAGCAGAGCCCTGGCATGAGCAGAGGGTGACTCTACTGCTTCTCCCTTTCCCTGGGACAAAGCTGTCCCCCGTTTACCTGGCCATGGCAGCCTCAAGAGAGGCTGGCTCCAGCGTTCTGGCTGGGTCTACTTAAAAGTGCTGCCAAAATCCAGTTCCAGAAGAGAACATAGTTAGTGCAGACAAACCTATACACAGACTGACATAAGTTATAACTAGGGTAGAACCTCCATTTGCTACACAAGGCTCTCCCCAACTTCTGGGCAATCTAAGCCATCACTCAGAACAGAGAAGAACCCAAAACACTGGCAGATCCCCACCAGGTAACAAGTCTACCAGTACAGTCAAACATCCCAAGCCGATTGGGATGACAGTGGAAGTGGAAGAAAGCAGTGACATAGGTTCCTGTGGCTGCAGTTTGAGGAGACAACATTTTACCCATCCACAGAAATTACTTGCCCAGAACAATGTGGCAGACAAGAGGCAGAAATGCAAGCTTGGTAAGTCATTACTATACTGGCCATCTACCACCACTAATCCCTATTCTCTTGTCAAACCTACTGTCCCAACTAACTGCCATCACCCTGGGCTCTCAGTGGCTCTTTTCCATTAGTACCACACAGTCTGTTTCTCAGGCTAAGGCAGCCCATGCGAAAACACAGCTTTCAGGGCAAGCCTGCAGCGTGGATTTACACCAACAGAATTGTTACATTTTCCTTCCCAATGGAAGGCAGCAGTTTTCTCCCAGCTCTAGCAAAGGGATCTCTTTCTGTTACAAAGCCATACATCATCCTGAAAGATAGCCCACTACAAAAGCAGAATTTTCCTAGCATTTATTTCCAGCTCTCTGCAGTCCCAGCGTGCTCCAGGGGAACCATGATTTATCACAGTCCCCAAGAGCTGAACAATTTTCCTTGCTGGAAGTCCCGGCTGAGAATGCTACACTGCAACTTCTCCTGTGCTGTCAAAGGCCCCTTCCTAAAGACATGCAAGCCTGAAAGCCTGCCTCCACCCAGAGGGAGCCATCCCACAGGAAAGCCCAAGTACTTTATTTTAAAGGGTCACAAGTTCAGAGACTGCTGGCAAACGAAGCATCTCAAATCATCCCTTCTGATTTAGTTTACTAAGTTCTCCTTTTTAATTTAATGTGGGAGGATTTCCAAAAAAAAAAAAAAAAGAAAAAAAAAAAAAAAAAAAAAAAATTTAAATCTCCAAACAGCAGGCTAACAAGCTTGGAAACCAGAGTTTCTCTTGGCAGAGCTCTGTAGTGTACACCCAGGTGCAAACTCTTAACACACAGTGCAACAGCATGCCAGCTTTTCTTTGAGAAAATGCATTAATCGCTCTGGATAGTAAGAACAGAGCAGCTCTTATTGAGCTTGATGGAGCCAATGTGAGAGACTTTGCTTCATTGCTGGATGGGTAACCTGCACCAACCACCTGAATGCTGAACCTCACCACCCCCCAGCATATGCATCCAGACAGCATTTGTCTGCTGAGCAAAGGGGAAGGATGACTGTGTTTGTAAAACAAATTCAGCACCAAAACGAAAAAAGCAGCCCGGCAAGCTGTCTGCATTTTCAGCACATTTCTCCCACAGGAAAAAAGTCCACATGCTGATGTCTGAATTGTGTGCTGAGCACAGAGGTGCCGTGACACCAGGAAAGTTTGGCAGGTGGCACTGGGAAGGAAAACACGTTCTCCTTCTGGGCAGAGGACTGGCTCAACAGTTTTTCCAGGTGCTTCCCCCACAACCAGGGCCCAAAACTATCAATGTCCTCCCAGTCCTCAATTTCCACAGTAACATTCTGGGGAGTCCCCAGCAATGTTACAGCACAAAGTGTCTTTCTAAAAACTTCACCACTCTTCCCTGAGAATTACCTCCAACCTGCTTTTTCCCCCTAAGGCTGTCCTTCTCCTATTCCCCACTTGCATTTTCTCCTTTTCCTGGTTCTGAGTAGCACAATCTTATTTCAGGGGAGAAAAATAATTTTGCTATCTCTCATGAAAACTCAATTGAGAAGTGTTCACAACTGTTTAAAACTTTCATTTTCCATGAAAAGTGTGTGTCATCCAGGCTTTTAAAGAAAAATCTTGTACTTTCTGGGTTTTTTTTCTCTCCTTCAAAGACAAGTAAGCAAAAGAATAAATTCCCGAAAGAAGCTTATGGTATTCAGACAGAAAACTAAATAATACTGTTCCTAAATATACATCTCAAACCAGAATGTACTGTTGCAACTCATTAAAACCAGGCTGGTCTCTAACACTTCAAGACAAATTCCTGGGGATGGGTATCCTTCACCCTCACCACAGTCAGCTCCAAGCTCCTACAAGAACACGAGCCACTTGAGCTGGCAGAAGAAGAATATAACTCCATACTTGAGAAACATCACCCAGTGTCTGTGTTTGAACTGATCTTCAGCCACCACGCTGGAGCAAACCTTTCATTCATTTGCCTGCCACGAACTCTTGCCAGGAAGCCCCTACTCCAGCATCAGTACAGGCCATAGCTTTATCCTGATGACAGGAATCAGCAAAGCAGTCACCCTCTGCATGCTGTGGAAGACCACTGCAATTCTCCCTCTAGCACTGATCAGAACCAGCTGTGACAGAGACTGACAGAGAGACTTTGGAAACATGTATACCCTGCCTGCCTCCACGGGAAAGCTCCCTTCATCCCACTCCACCTCAAATATAGACTCATCATCTGAAGCTTTTATTAAGAAATGGCAGGTTTTAAGTGCTGAACAGGATCTGAACCTAGATTGAGGACTATGATTTGAGTCAAAGGGGCCAATCTTTTATGGGGTCACACTAAGCTGTGTATGTCACCAGCTCCAGGGTCTTGTCTGAATTCACAGCTAGCTGGCACAGCTCACACTGACAGATTTCATTTCAGTCCTTCTAGCAGAGCTCTAACAGAGTTTTGCTGCTCTTTTTGAGCAGATGTCCCACAGGGCAATACAGCAATGGGCAGGTTAAACAAAGCTCAATGTGAACCCAAGCAGGTGCCTCAGATTTGTTTTATCAATACTCACAACTCAGTTTTCACTAGCATTCACAACCCCTGTGTGTAGATAAGAGCTGGGTTCCTAAGCAGAGGTGCCTCATGACTCGTGCCAGTACAAAACATACAAGGAAGAAGTGCTTGCACAATTAACCTTGACATCTCCAATTCTGTGAGCATCACGGGCAGGCAACTGACACAGCCTGCCTGACACAGACTCAGCTGTGTCACTCAAGTGATAAGCCACACTCTCTGTTTGTGCCTCACAGTGCAAACGTAGGATGCTCTGAACCCACCCATGAGATCAATCACATGTGCATTTCCAAGGCACGGCCTCTACCCCCACCCACATCTCTGCTCTCCATCACCTACATTATGGAAAGGTCCTAGGGCATCAATTTGCTCCTTTTGGTCTGGAGTTGACTGTACCATACCCAAACAGTACAAGAGAAAAACCATGTCCCTCCCACCTGAGCAACAGGAGCACCTGGCAAGGGGTGCTGGGCATATGTGGACACAGAAACACATCCCACCTCCTGGCAAACAGCAGTACAACTCCTCACGCACTGGCAAAAACACGCCAAGTTATTGTTGAGCATGTGCTGAATGCTTCCCAACCTGACAGGTCTGAGTGCTGGGAGATTTAATTTTCAGGGCTGGCCACGCTCTCATTAGGGCTAACACTTTGCAGTCTCACAATAAGAAAATAAATCAATAGATCAAAGCGTGTTCCCGGCACCTCCATATTTCTTTCCTCGCAGGAAGGCAGGTCTGTTGCTGAACCTCCCGCTGGCACAGGAACCAGCAGAACAATGTTCTGAAGTATGCTAAGATTTATACCTTAGAGAAAAAACTCAATACATTCCTCAGGGCAAAGTAACAACTGTGTCAGAGGGAAGAGCAAAGCCTCAAAGTAAAGCAGAAACCACTGAAAGAAGAGAAAGAAAAAAAATCCCAGACCAACAACTTGGAAATAGGGCCAGATTGTGAGCATTGAAGACTCAAGACAAAGGAAGATGGGAAACAAGCAATAAGTAAACGAAAAGCATCAAAACTGCCACATTCAGCCATTATGTCTTCATCCAGATCAGTAAGAAGGATCACAAGTTTCCCACTGGCCAGCTTTGGGGATAAGCTGCCGTGGAGGCTCTGATGGTAACCGGCTCCACTCAGCAAGGGTGTCTGGAGTCAGAGCTGGTGTCTGGCATCGGTGGGGCTTCCTGGCAATAGGGACTTGGGGATTCTATCTTCAGTGGGAAGTTCCCCTGTCCAGGGAGCACATTTTGTTTCAGACATTGCTCTCAGTTTGCGTAGGAATGTCTATGAACATGGTCTGCTTCTAAATGGCAACAAATACTTCAAAAACATCAAAATCTCCTGGGAATCAGAGTCCAAATCCATATTCAGACTTCTGCAGAAACCTAAACTGCCTAAATTATCATGTGTAGTGCTCCCAAAGCGCTGTCTCTTGGGAAGTGATCTGCAGGAGACCCAATTAGGCCAGAAGTCCTGATTCATATTCAATGGCTTTCCTATCCTGGAAAGTGACAATGCAGGAACAAAGAAATACTTTGGGCTTGAGTTTGTTCAAAACTGCAAAGATGCATGTGAGCCCACACAATGCCCAGCTTTGCTGTCCCTGGATGGAATATTATGTTTTTTTAACGAGGAACCGAGCAATAGAGCTTGCCAGAATCAGGTTAGGAGAAAGGTATTTTCATTTTAAAATTTACAACTCTTCTGCTGCTGGTTACTTCCTCGCTCAAGGTCTTCATCTTTTCCACTTCAACACGGTAGTCACGCCAATCCAATAACCTACGAACCCGTTCCCGCTAAAAAGAGCAGCGCAGGAGGGCACATGTGAACACAAAGAACTGGAAAGCCATGCCAGGCAGCTGGAAATCCATGCCACAAGCAGCTGGAAATCCATGCCACAAGCAGCAAAGCAGCTCCCTCTATGGGCCCTGAAGTGGTTAAACAGCTGCACCTTCCTAAGAGAGCGCTGCCGGGGGATGGATGTCTGCTGCCCAGCGCCTCAGAGCTTTAAGGAAGCTGCTCCCCTGTAATGTGGGATGCAAAACCCAAGCAACTGGCTTAACCCCTCCTGTTTCCATTGGAAGTAAATTAAGCTGTGGGAGCTTCATAACACTCTGTTTTCTGCTCTAGGTGACGATGCGAGTTCCATGGCAATGCTGACATGAGATAGGGATCTGGCTGTGTACCTCTGAATTTTTCTCCCTGAAAGCTGTAGACAGTCTGCAGAGTGCCTCTTGGCCACACTTTTTGTGTAGGCAGGAAACACACTTTAGGGAGAAGCTATCATGGACTCACAAACACATGTAGTTTGATCTCTACCCCCCAACACAGACAGGCAAACATCCTCAAAGCCACCCCAAAAGCAGGTAAGTTCACTTGGAGACCTCTTTCCCTTGCAAGTGAAACCAAGCTCAGCAACTCGTTTGGCTGTCCTGACCAGGCAACTCTGGCCCCCTTCTGCTGCCTGAGAGACACAGGTATCCTTCCTGGATTCTGTCCATTCCACAGAGCCATGATGCTCCAACAGCTTTTGTCACACCCTGCTCTAAAGTTATTCTGGTTAAATGAAGGCAGCAGACAGAGACAAGAGACCTAAGAACCAGCTATCTTCATCCCCTGCACCCCACAGTGCATACAGCTCTCAACCTTACTAAAAGTGGGAACCAGGAAACAAAGCCACAACCAGACAAAAGGATTTTGTGGCCTGATCCTAAATGATAAGACCTATAAACAGCACAGTGGCACTATTTGACAGAGGAAGCCCTTTCCCCAAGTGCCTATGAAGTGACCTGTGTTAGCTCAACCTGCAAGGCAGCAACGCTGTCTTGGAAATCCAGCATTGCTTCAGCTGCCCTTTAAGAGCAGGAGATGGCAAAGTTCTGGGTAATGAAATCCAAGGATGCTTTTGTCAATTAATTATGGAGAAAGCTGAACTACACAAGCCCCATCTCACTCCCTTCATCATTTTTGCTGCTCAATATAACTTTAATTAATCTTTCCTTTGGCAATTTGAAGGAAGGGTGAGCACACTGCAAACACCCACTGAGTATTAAATTGATTTTCTGTTTTATAGTCCTCTTTCCCTCCCTATTGGTCAAGCTGTGATTTGTGCCTCTTCCCTTGGAAACATTTTTTTCCATGCTAACATAATCCAAAGCCCCAAGCAACAACTGCATCCAGAAAAGTAACACTTTGCACAGTCCATTGCTTCAGCCCAGCCTCTGCCAGCACAGAGAAGATTCTCTCTTGCCTCCTTTTCTCCCCACACCACAAAAATCCAAAGCATACCTTCATCATTTTTGCCTAAAACCTGACAATGTTATTGTCCTAAGCAACTAGCAGATCAGGTCCCTGTAGTTTCCTGGCTGCCATACGTAGCAGTGCATCTCAACTACCAAAGCACTAAAGGAAAGCCTATTCCGCTGGCAAACACGACCTCCTAGCTGAGGTACCAGGCTGGTTTGCTACTGCAGGTGTCTGGACCTAAAACCAGAAGGCAAGAACAAAAGCTCAGCTGAGGTCCCTAATAACTTGCCCTACTCTCGGCAAGAGACAGCACCCCACCTTGGGCTTGTGGGGCTGAGAGCAGGGTCTTTAGCAGCAAGCATGCCCCAGTGCAAGGTGAACCAAGTGCAGCCCAGCTGTGCAGCAATGGAATAAGCTCTTTTCACAGGACCTTCTCCTCTGCCTTGTAGGGACCCCAGGCCCTGACTGTCACCAGTCAACCATTTAAGGCTGAGAGTGGTTAGGGATCACCTTCTTACTCCAGCATCACCTCAAGGACAGGCACGGAGACGGGCTGCCAGCAGTTTCTGTCTCAGGAATTCAGGTTCTTGTTCATCACTACTGGTTTTGGTACCATGAGTTAGGAGACCTTGACCTAAAATACTGCATGTCCCTCAGTGGCTGTCCCACAAGACCTTCTGAGCCTTATGGGCACCAGTTCCAGTCTTCTGGGAGGAGACATCCAGGTCAGACCTTTTCCTCAGATAATTCCCATACCATGGGATTTGCCCTGGATTTATTCCTCAAAATAAAGATGAGAAACATAACCTTAGACATGACTGAAGAAAATTTAAGACTAAAACTCTTCTAATTTCATTTGGAATGGTTCAGTGGCTAAGCACTGACCCCCCACTGAGGACATTTCATTTCAAGTTGCATCATTTGGGGGGGGATGATTTCCTTTCAGGTGGCCAGACACACACAGGTGTCAAAATCTCACTGTTCTCACCCCAAGCACTGCAACAGGGGAATGGGTGACCCCAAATAGGCAGAAAATTCACTGCCACCTGCCTACCCACAGAAGAAATTGGCTCATGGCAAAAATGAACAGAAGTGGAGCCACGAACCGAGCTTTTTCCTCAAAAAAGGAAGGTAGCAAAGCAGGCCTGCTTGGAGCAAACTTTAAGGCAGGCTGACAATTTAAAACCACATGGTCCTGGATGAAAGGAGGCAGTTCATGATAGATCACATCTATTCAAGGGCCAGACAAGGAAAGCAAGCATAGGCTCATTTTACTCATTGTTCTTTATCCACCAGCACCAGGAGAGGAGTGTTGCAGCACTGTTGGAAGAGAAAAAAGAAATGGACAGCAGGCAGGAAAGAAATGGGAGCTATTTATGGAGGATAGCTAATTTGAGCTGTTTACAGACTTTCCCTCTGGAAGCTCAGGGATGGGAGGGTGGGCAGGGAGGTGGTTTCAGCCATTAAAAATACAACGTGAGAATCCATTAATTTTCCATAGAAACAATGTCGTCACAGAAGCGAGACAAATCCGATCAGTCATGCAAATGTGCTGATGTTAAATTCTCAGGCCTGGGTGGGGAATTTGGGTTGCCAAAAACACCACAATGAAGAGATCAGAATGAGATTAGAAGCCGGAGTGGCTGCGGCACTGATGGCATGGTGGGGGGCATGAGACATAACCAAAGGCACCCCAGATTACAGGGGAGTTCGTGCCTTAAGCCAGGCCCAGGTGTCCCAGCAGGAAAGACAAAAAAAGTCATCCTTGCATGAGATCTCAGGAACCAGGCAAATGCCACATTCCTGCTCTGCAAACCAGCAAGGACCACAGCTCACTCCAGGGAATGAAGGGCTCAGCAACCCACAGAACTGGGGCCCCCACAAGCTGCAAAGTCACAGCATCAACAAAAAGCAAGAGGTGATAGCAGAGTTAAGAGGTGAGCATAACACAGCAAAGCACTAGGTAGTTGCAGTTTTGGAGAGAACTGTCCCAAGTTGGCATCAGCACTGTCCCAGGCACATGCTGAGCTGTGATGAATTCTCAAACATAGCATTTATGTTGTGTTAATAAGGGGCAAAATAAAAAGTTTATTTCCCCTCTGAAAAAAACAAATAAAAAAAACCCTCAAACCAACAACCAAACACAAAACAGAAAGAGGCCAGCAGACTTGATCTCCTTTCTTCACTCTTCTCTATAAAAATCAAAATTTACAAACACTCCCTGGAGGGAGATACTACACATGAAAAATTACAGTGGCACCCTGAGCAGGAGGAATGGAAATCACTCACCCTGGCAGGGAACACAGCTCTTCCTTGCTGGTGTCCAGTCACCATCAAGTCAGCATCCTGGACTGGCCTCACTACAAATACTTAGGGGTTAAAAATAACCTTGCAAAACGAAGTGCTCCACCCCCTGTAATACACAAAACATTGCTAGAGTAACACCTGGGACAAGGATGCTTCCAGGCGAGTCTCACCACCAGCAAAAACAGTCCAAAGAAGCATATGAATAAAAACAAACGAGAGGTCAAAACACATCACAAGAGATATTCCACCCAGGTTCATCCATCAGTCAGAGTGTTAGTATCTGTCATCACAAATAGCTGTCTGGTTCACCTGCTCATTTTGAAAATGCATTGGTTTTACATTTGAAGCCTTTGGTGCTACAGCCAGGGGAATCCCCTCCACACAAGGGCTGTTCATGCTCGTCAGGTGGCTGCTGGTGTGCACAAGCCTGGGGAAGGGCTCAGCCCACCAGTGCCTGAGAAAGGGCACTCACACCGCACTGTGCACCTCAGGGAAACTCCCTGTACCACCAACTTGCCCAGAAACAGGTGTTTTCACCAAGTAATTCACCTTGGTCACCGAAACCAGCTCTCTAGCACCATGTAATTCAGAGAGGTGGCTTCCCCAGAAGGGGACAATCCTGCAGGATACAGTGGTGCCCCAGATGGGTACTGTGCTGGTAGCTCAGCACAACACAGCCCACAGCACAGGCTGCTGAAAGGACTCTTGGTTCAGAGACACACTTGGTTCTAGAACCCCTAAAATACCACATGTCCCTCTGGTCATTCCCTGTCTGTTTTGAACTCCTACAAGAAACCTGAAAAAACCCGGTGATTGCCTCATCATATATACGGAATAAACAGGATCTCTTGTGTCCCCTTCTGTGGCTCATAAGGCTCACCAGCAGCCCATTCAAATACCTCTCTGGATTTGCACCTGTAGACACACAGCAGAGGACGGAGCCAGCCTGCTCCAGCAGGCACTCTTCCAGTCTGCTTTGCAACGGCAAGCGCTACAAATCTGGCAGCAGCACGGCCCTCTATAAATACTGCTCTGTGCAGACATCCCTGAGCAGCACACAAAATCACAGTGCTGCCCTCACAGGAGAGGTCTGCATCCTGCCGTGGCTTTCAGTCAGATGGTTCTTTCTGATGTCCCAAAATGTTCATTGCTTCCTCACCCTTTTCTGAGTACCACTGCCATAAATGCTCTGTTCTTGACTTTCAGTGTTACTGTTCCACATCAGCTAAACTCAGTCACCCAAACATCTACAGCAACAATCACTGATTTCTCAGTGCCTCCCACCGTGGTCTGTCCCATCACAGTTGGCAGGCATAAAGTCAAAGCTCTCAATATTCAAGGGCATTTTTATTGTCACAGCCATGCACACCACAGTGAGCATCTAGGACTGTACAGCAACACAGTCCTCCCAGTGTACAGAGCTCCACAAGGCTTCAGACTTCAGGGGTTGTTGTAGCTCGTTACAGAAGCATCAGTTTTGGGTGCAATTTCTCCCCATACAAAATTGGTCTCAAGACCCACACCCAAAAGTCACAGCGGCCACAGTTTTCTGTTTTCTTTCAACAAGATCTCATTACGCTCTGTGTAATAAGATTGCTCAGAAAGGTGCAGAATTGTGCTCTGATCAGACCTCGGAGTTTCAAACTAGGTTGTTGATAGACCAGCATACAAGCAAAAGACACTAGCAAGGACATCCTGCACCTTGTCTTCTTTTGACACAACTGATCCTGCACCAGCAGTGAGCAGCCAAGAAAGCAGTGAAAGGTTAAGTGTCATTACCTCCATTCACGTTAGTTATGCAGTAGGTGCCCATGAGAAGCTGGTCTTTACTGATACATTCTTTAACATGCTAGTTCTGTTTCACTTCAAGCACTTAACTACATCTGGGTGAGGACATGTTCTCACTTCCCAAGCAAGCCAGCTGCACCCTTCACTCGCTCAAACATCAACGATAAAAGCCTGCTCAAGAACATGCATCTGTTTCACGCATGGCTTATATGGCTAATTTAAACAGTTTCCATATGTTGCCAAAGAGCTGTGACCAAATGCCACTTGCAAATAAATGGGAAGACTGTCTGGCTTCCACAGAGAAAAGTTTCATCTTGGAGCAACAGCTCCTTTGTTCCCAGGTCTGCCTGGGCTTCCCCAGCCCCTTCTACAGTCAGATGTTGCTGACAGGTCCAAACACCGCCTCCTCCTGGGATCATGCCGCTGCAGCAACGCACTGTACAGATCACAGCGGGCAGGCTTCGGAAAAGACCTGTGATGAACACCTCAACACGTGGAAGTCATAGACTCACAGAAGGGTTTGGGTTGGAAAGAACCTTTAAAGGTCTAGTTCTAACCACCTGCAATGAACAGGGACACTTTCAACCAGATCTGGTTGCTCAGAGCCCCATCCAACCTGACCTTGAGTGCTTTCAGGGATGGGGCATCTGCCACCCCTCTGGGCAACCTGTTCCAGTGTTTCGTTAACCCTCTATCAGTGTAACCACCTCCTGTGCTCCTTGTTCCAGCAAAAGTTACTTCTCATAGGACAGCCATGCTTTTGCTCAGTCCTTATCCAGACATTTCCATTGGGCACCAGGCTGTAACTGCTGGAATTGCTCAAAGCATAAATGAAGCTCTGTGGCTCCATATAAGCTATAATTTAATGTTTCCACATTTTGCTGTGACACCAGAAGCTAACATTTCACTTCTAATGTATGCACAGTGGCTTTCTTCTCTATTCCAGCCTGCCAAGAGGTCACTTGCCATATTAGAGCTAGACCACATCCAAACTAATGGTCTCTACATGTGTAGATGGGAGGACTGTCAGTAAGGCCTTCACTCAGGGTTACTGCTCTCCAAGAGGTAGATCCCGTCAGGGACGTATACAGTAAACATCTCTATTTGGAAATGAAGGGGAGGCTATTAGAAGGATTTAAAAATTCAAAGGGGAAAGTACACGGATGCCACTATTTTCCTTGTCAACAATGGCAGGTTGTACTTGCACCCAGGGAAGTGCAGTGCAGAGCCTGTGCCTACTGGAACTGGCCTTGCACAGTAAAATCCACATCGTCTCTTCAGACAGAGCTTGCTGAAGGAGGCACCAAACAGGTGCCTCCATGAACCATTCAGAGATATGTTTCTCAGCCTGTCCTGAAGAAGTGATTATTTTATGGTCACAGAATCCAGGACAGAGCTGGATGTCCCAGATCTCCACCTCAATGCTCCACTATTAGACAGACCATCTACTGCTGGCCAGCTCCAAGGTGCTGGAATTCCCCTCCCTTTCTTGAGGATGGAGGGTGTCTACTCCTTGCCACTTCACCAGGCAGAAAGGGCAGTCGGACCAAGTGGAATATGAGAGCATCCAGCTCCACATTGCCTTGCACAGGGGGCTGTCTCCCATTGCCCAAGGTGAGGGGATCCACTCTCACCAAAGCTATCCTACTCCTACATCTAGTGGCCACCTTGCAGTATCTCCACCCTCTTTGGGGAAGTTGTTGGAGACCACAGACACAGTTAACAGAAAATATCCCTCAAATCTAATATTGGGTGAAGCACATGAAAAATTACTCAGGCAATTGATTCACATGGTTTCCATCATTCAGAAATTCCTATGCATAAAGGGGAGACGTGGGATTTGCACATAACCGACTCAGACAGCTGCAGATTTCCAAAGGCACTAAATGTCTGCAGGCAGAAGCCACTCCTCGTGTAATCCCATTAAACATGGAATGAATGAAAATGCTGAAAAATTCAGCATACTAACAGCAGCCACCTCTGCTTCCTCCACCATTAGCTCAGGGTCCTCTCCAGTTCAGCCTCTTCCCATGGGTCCAAATTACAGGAGTTATTTCATGCCCTAAACTCTGCAGGAAGCCTGGAGCACATGTGAGGCTACAGTAATGGAAGACTGGCATCAGAAAGTGCTAGGAACATATCCAGGCTCTCCATCACAGTCGTCTTTGCTTTTGGGGATATCGCTGCAGAACACTCAAGTCTCCTCATGAACAGAAATCAGTATACTGGAGATTGGGAATAGAATTAAAATCAACACACTGCCATCTCCAAAGGCAAGATGGTGGAATTCATACCAAATATAATTGCTAGTAGACTGCAGGTCCAGACCAGAATCAAAGGCTCTGGAATCAGGAGGATCTCGGGTGGAAGCTGTTTGCCATTTAAAGGCCCTTCATGGCATTTAGCACTGTATCACACCAGAGCAGATGTGAAGAGCCAGCATAAAAATAGAGTATTCAGCAATTTGAAGGAGGCGTCATTAATCCTTCACCTCCCAGGGAAGGCTAGAGACACCAGTCTGAGCTCTGCTCCCTCAGGCATCCAGCAGAAGATGACATTCAACAAGGCTTATGCTTCATGCACGTGCAAATATTGTCTACCTTCCACACCTCCATTAACTGCTAACTCATCCCCAGTGCTTTCCAGTCACATTTGATTGCCAATACATGAAATCTCCTACAACTTCGTGGAAACTGGAGGGTCTCTCAGGGAAGGTTAACTAGAGCCATGACTGTCCAGACAAGTGAGCAGGATGAGACAAGCACACGCACAACAGAAATACCATCAACTGTACATGGCACGCAGCTTGCAGAATTGTTCATTTACACTCCTAGAGGCAGCTGGGTTTATCTCTTAACTTCCCTTCTTCCTTTCCAATCACTTTTTCCTGTGGCCTTTCCTGTGCTACCACAAGCATTCAGAGGACTGGAAAGTAAAAAATCACTTGGTTCTGAGTAAAAACCAGATCAGTCCCTCTGAGTATCCCCACTGATACTCTCCCAGTATCAGTGAACTGTGCTCAGTTCCCACAGCTCACTGATACTGGGAGAAGGAGGATGAGAGGAAAGACCGTCTTCCTCAGCAGCAGCCCAGCTTTAAATCAGAATAAAGTAGCCATGACTGCAGCATCAGTGGACTTGGCTGGGTCAGAGAGCAGTTGTTGGACCCTTAGGCAGTGGGTGGACTTCTACCTCAGTATACCCATCCCTCCCTTTCCAGCTTTGCCCTGAATACAAAGGATCAGTCAGAGATACTCATCCCAGGCCTTCACAAGCATTCATAAGATTACACTATAAATATTCAACTATATAAATATAAATCATAAGCGTTTCTGCTGGCCATCCCCCTCTGAAACACCTCAGCTGCGCCCTGTGCATTAGCCCAGTCTGTGTCAAAGCTCTGCCCCCCACTTTGTGACAGCAATACTTGGCACTTCTGCAAGTGATCCATATGCTCCTATGCCAAACACCCAGTAAAGCACAAAGCTAGCAAGGATCTTTTTCATCCTTGCTCTGCGTGTACCTCCCTGGCTCTACAAGAGAAGAGAAAGGATCTCTGTCCAAATCAGTCCCCTCTGCCCCACCGCTGGATCTATTCCTGAAGCAGCGTCATGCAATCACGTAATTAGTGACTATCACAATACGTAAGCAGGGTAGGGTTGAAGGTATAAAAGAAAACTTCGATTTTGACATTTCTCAGCTTTAATAAAATATCATTACACAGACAAGTTCTTCCCCTGACAAGCTGTTTGTGCCCTCTGGAGAGCAAACAGTCTTGTGTCAGGAGTGTGCCTGTCTTTGAAGTGGGACATTGCAGTTTGACAAAAGCAGGAAGCAAAGGCAAAAGGGACCAGAGCTGCTCTGAGGCAGTTGCCAGGGTTTAGCGGTGCCAGTACAGTCTCCATGTTAGGCTTGCTCTGAGACAACGAAGCCCTTTTTTGGCTCAGGCTCTAAAAACGCTTCCCAGCCACAGGCAGACTTGTCAGGGAAAACTCCAGCCCAAAGAACTGCAAGATAGAATCTAGCTCCTTTCCCACAGCTTTAAGCCAGGCCTTATCATGAGCAACCCTGAGCACCAGCAGCAGGCAGGGTCACCAGCTCTGCTGGAAAAAAAAAGGAAGGCACCAAAATAGAAAGTGGCTTGTTTACTGCATGACACTTGTCCTGGGTTAGAAAGAGGTGGTGCTCAGGTGTTTGCTCCAGTGGCTGCTGGTTTTCAATCCCTCCTGCTCCTCCAGAAGATGCCATGGACAGAGGATTAGCTCAGCAGGAGAGCCTGAGGGAGCAGTAGCAAACCCCTTTCCCTCCCACCATTAGCACAAAGGATGAGGAGGGAGATTTGCCTCTGGCTCACCCTTTCAGACCCAGCTCTGGATCAGTGGAAAGCAAAATGCAGGCACTTTCCAGAATGGCTGCCCCCATCAAAAAACATTCCCAGCTATTGTAACAACTCAGCAGCAGCAGATCTGCTCCCCCTCCTGTCAGTCATCCTTCTGCAGCCGCATCAACACCCATCAAATGCCAGTGTTCCTCTGCATGGTACACACCTTGCACAAGATTAAAGACCACCATAAAGCACTATGGCCTAACATGGAGGACTTCAAGCTGTGCTCTTCTGACTCCCCTCCAGATTTTGCACAGACCTGCAGTACAGTGGGGAGCAAACCTTTATCCGCTCTTCACATACCTAGGTGCAAGAGAGGATGGAGTTCCCTCACCATCAGACACTGAAGAGCTGAAAGCAGGCAAATCCACTGGTAAAAAGGGGTATTACAGGGTCTAGCAATCTGAGGATGTTGAGAAAAATAATATTTAATGTAGCTCAGAAAACATAATTGAGTTGCCAACATACCATATTCCTCAAACAAAGCAACTAACGTGTTGGTTAGGCAGCATAAATACAGTTCACAGGGTTCTTTAGCATCAGAGGTGTCGCGACTGCAGGACACGGCGTAACCGTCATGCAGGAACTGGGTGCCACTGGATAGGGAACCATTATTTCCATGGCTGGTGATGGCTTCACATGCTAAGCCTGGCTTTGTTTCCTCACCAGGTCTGACTTCACAGGAAAGGTTACAAGCGTGGCACAACGGGTCAGAGAGCACAGGAGAGAAGGAACACATCGGTGTATTTCTCTGGGCTTGTTGCTAATACACCCTTTTACACCCACACACCTGAGGTTGAAAATCTATCATGACTCATGTGAAACCTCATCTGCTCCACTAGTCCTGTATAGAGGACAAGCAGCCATTGGGAAAGTTTGGGGAAGAAAACAAGGAACTTCACAGATCTGAAACAATAAGTAACCCCCAAACTACTCCCCTGAAGAGGGAAACTAGTGCACTACACTAAATACACCTGCTTCTGCCATCAGCAGGGAATATTGAGTACAAGCTACCCAAAGGACTTGCACTGCCACTTCATGCTTTCCAGGTGCCAGCAGAATGAGGGTAGGGTGAGAACTTTCACAAGCTAAGAAGTGCCCCATCCATTGCTCTTTAAAACTGCTCTTCCTGAGTCACCCCTAGCTCCTAAGCAGAATCCCAAACCAGCTGAAAGCCAGTTATAAGCTCATATGATCTGCTGCAGAGAAGCACTATGCAGTTTCCACAGGGTGTGGAGCATGGCTGCCTGCTACTGTCCTCAATGTTTCCCCTCCTTTTCCACAGCCATTCTGATCTCAGAGTTCTTAAAGAAAGGATTTTCCTTCAATAGCAAAGGATGAGCATTTTCTGCTACTAAAAATAGAAGAATTCCTCTGAATCTCCTCGAGACAAGAGCCAACATGTGGGAAGCTTTGGTGTAAAAGGAAACAAGAATGAAAAGAGCTAGGCAACACCAACTAAACCTCTGAGACACCAGATGCTCTGACTCACAGGTGAATAAGAGAAGAGCACAGGGATGCTGCAGCTCAGGTCTGGCACTTCTTGTTCCAGCAGGCTATGGATGCTAAAAGCTTACACAGGTTCAAAAAGAAAGCAGATGGAAGACAAAGCTATCCAATAACATTAAAGACAACGAGCCATCTCTGGACAGGGGGTTGTGGAGTCTACTGCAGTCAGGGAGACTTTCTGGATGTACCACTCTGTTTTACCCTGCTTTTCCACACCTCCTTTGGCATTTACTGCTGCCCCAATGAAAACAGGTTACTGAGTTGGTTTTGAGACAGATCAGTCATTCTTGAGTATTAACAGTACAATTCTAAGGGATCATTTTAGCTTTAGCAAAGCTCCAAATATAAAAGAACAGATTTATAAAAGTCCTTTGGAAAGTATTTTCCAAGTGCTTATCCATGCCTTTTGGCTCCCAATTAACTTTAAAATTCTGGCCTGAATTGCCTTTGGTGAAAAAGCACAGTTCTTATAGAGGGTCTTTAACAAATTGGCAGGATGTTATCATCTCTCTGGGATGATACTTCTCGTAGAGACAAGTCACAGTAAAACATGCAGTATGTTGGACACTGAATGACAGGGCAAATTCTGTAAGCAGGAAAGAATAATGTGGTTACCAGCCGGGAAGCTACTGAAGATGCAGAGCCACAGACCAGTCCACATGGTTGGAAAACCCCAACTCCCACCACTTACAGTTTTATTCTAGCCCAGCTCAGAGCGCAATAACAGGCTGAATAATTTCTGCTAGCCCCAGAGCACCACAAATGGTTTCAAGAGTGGAAAGGTGTTCAAGGACCCTTGCTTCGAGGGTCCAACTTTCAGGCAGCAAGAGAGGAAAAGGGAAAATGCAAGGCTGAAATCAGCTCAGACACATTCAGCTGGGCCAAAGCCTCCAGCAGTGGGATTTATCCAGAGCTTAAAGCAGTTCTCTGGGACTCTTTGTCACAGGAGTGTAGGTACAAACAAACGGTAGCTGGGACAAAGGGAGGCAACACACATTTTATTAGTAAAAAGTTAATCGGCTTAAAGTGTGCAACTAAAGAAGCAAAGCTTACATTAAAGTGACCCACCAAGAAAAGACGCCATGGAAATAAAGTTATAGGAAATACAATATAGTCTCTATGTTCTTTTGTAATCCAGCACGATAAATATTCATGATTCTGGGTTAATGGGGTATGCAGCTCTCAGCCACCACAATAGTTTTTTGTTTATTCTCAAGACCATGAACTTTGGAACCATGAACCTGAATTTCAGGACTCTGTATTCATGCATGTTAGCAAAATTCAGGGCAAGGCAGGGGGATGGAGACAAGGCCAGGATGTTGGCTTGTGACAACGTAACAGAGTTTGCTGCAGTTTTTGACAAATAGTAACAAGAGCCCCAGGATGCACAGAACTTCTGGTGTATCCATCACCCTCTCTGCCTCCACACCAGCAAAAGGAGGAGAGAAGAGGCACAACCCCATGCCTCATTTCCAGTCCATTCAGGACACGGCTCATTCCAGAGTTTCCCTCCTCAGAAGACAATGGCATCCTCAGACCAGCCCTTGAAGAAGCTGCTGGCATCACACGGCAGCACCACAGAGAAGAGGAGAGGTCCACTCCTCACGCAGGAAGGAAGACCTGCACGCCCCTGAACACAGTCCTTTGAGCTTTCATATGAACTGAAAGGACACTTTTGCATTCTGAAAACAGTCCTGCAGGAAGAGGTCACCAAGCTCCAGTCCTGCACTCACCAGATAGAAAACGCCATCCCAAAGCGTGTTTTAAAGAGTCCCAAGCCTCCCTAGCCAGGCCCACATCCAAGTTGTTCCTTTGATGGTGCCACCCTCTGCTGACAGCAACATTGCCAGCCTTCCCTTTGCTATGAGACCTTCCAGCCTCTCTACTCCAAGCTGCATTAACACGTACAGATTACAGTGCCCCTTTCAGGGTATGTTAGGAGTCTTTGGGGTTAATGAAGGACACATAGAAACTTTAAAAAAAAAAAAAACCAAAAAAAAAAACCCCACCACAGATTCAAAGTTCAAAGCCTTGAAAGCAATAAGAGGAAAACAACTTTAAATGCTTGATCGAAGGCATTTTAAGACATTCTAGTTTGTTGTGTTTTTTCCTCACAACTGCTTACAACTAAAAGCAAAGACTGTGATCCAGTAAGGTCTTCAGCAGATTTCCAGTGTGTTCAACTCACCGAAGTATCCACCCCCTTTCCCTACAAAAACTTCCAATTACCTTTTTCCTCTTTCTCCACATAATGTAGTGAACCATGAAAGCAAGGCTTCCAATGGCCCGGCACCAAGAGTCAGGCCGTGTTTTGCTGAGAGCTGGGAGCACAGCTCTCCACTCTGCACCACTATGGATCAGTCTGCTTGGTCTGCAAACAGAACTCAAATCCCCTCACTGACCCCTTGAGGTTTAATTGCCTTTTTTAGGGAAAGCGCAGCCTAAGATTCATAAATAAATAGGATCTATTCTTCACACACCTTTGTTTAGGACAATCTAGATGACAACCCTTGCCACAGAGAGCTCTGTTCCTCTGTTTGGGCAAAGCTGATCATTGTGATCAGCACTAGGACAGGCAGTGCGAAGACCAACCACGGTTTAAGAATACACCTTCCTGTAACAACACAAAACTCTAAGAGAAACAACAACGCTCCCTTAGATTTTAAGCCTTTGATGCTTCAATTGCAATAGTCCAACAAAGGACTAGCACAGAACATTTATACATAAAGAAGAGGAATTTAGCAAGAACCATGGAAGTTGAGAAATTAACACAAAATATGAAAGTCTACTTTTGGAAAGAAAACTCTTTCTCCAGCTACTGAAATATCTGCCTTGAATCACAGAAAGGCTCTGTCTAAAACTCAAGTACATCAGAAAACAACAACAGCCTTCTCAAAACCGAGGTATCTTGCTGAGAGTGCATGTATTTAGCATTGTAATATTTGTAATATTTTGTCTTTGCAATAGCACAGAGATGGCTGTCCAGAGGGAGAAATACACAAACGTGCACAGTAGGAGGGGAACTGGCTGGGAAGCAAACACTTTCCCCGTTCCCTGTGTGGAATTTTGCACTGAATGTCCTATTCCTTCTGAAACAGGGGACACCCCCATGCCCTCCCACTCAGATCCCAGGAGATGCCTCTTCCCCCCACACTTGCCACAATCTACCTCTGTTAACAAGAAGACTCTGGGACAAGCCAAAACCTGGCAGCTCCTTCCATTTCACCACAAAAGCACAGGGATCCAGCCACTGCCACAACACAGGGGGACAGAAAGAGCAGGCACACGTGATGGTTTGAGGGTCTCCCCATTTCACGCATGCTTGCAAACCCCATGGGAAATGCGTCACACCTCTGCCAGGAGATGAGGGATTGTACAATGGGCAAAGAGAGAAAAGATGCTCTTTTCAACATCAAAACAAAAGAGGGCAGCCAGGAGGTTTTACTCCTCATGTCAACATCCTATTACCAACCAGCAGTTTGTCTTGACAACAAAGCTTTCCAAGAAAAGGCAGAGATGTGGGCACTTGAGTGATGGTCTTAGGAGATCCCAGCTCTTTGCCCAGGAAATAGCAAAAAAAAAACCCAAACCAGCATATCACATATCACCTTCCTACTGAAGCATGACAAAGAGGAGAATATATGGCAAAAGAGGCCAACGAGGGGAAAAACAGAAATCAATAGGATCTAACAGAGCGTGACGGAAAATCACTTCCCTCATAAAAAGAGGTTACTTACCAGGTTAATGAATCTTTTCTGTTCTGTACTTAGACACCCAGGAAATGGAAGGGGTCACAGGAACAGTGTGGGTGGGAATGAAATCCCTAGAACATGCTTTCAAGAACAATCAAAGGTTAGAGATTAAATCCAGGCAGCGGTCAACTGCACAACAGATCAGCAGCTTGGTACAGCTGCAGCTCAGAGCCTCACTGAGCAAAACACTCTTCTAACATCAACAGCACAGCAAAAAGCAGGCTCCTCTTCCAGGGCAAAACCAGCGCGACAGGCCACCCTGCCCCCTCAAAGGGTCAGCCCCAAGAGCCAGAGCATCCCTGCCTGCTTGGGTCAGCAGTACCAGCACGGTCCAAAAAAAAATGGTCTATGGGTCTCTGATGTAACTGCAACAGAACCATGGAAAACAGACTGCACCAGAAAGCAGACTGTGCAAATAACATAGACAGCTCTCGGCTGTCTTCTCAAAACTCATTTTTATATAAAGCTCTGTTCCTTACCTTTGTTGGAAATGCACATGCAAACAGAACAACAAAGCAGCATGTGGGCAATGGCAGGGTACAAGATCTAGTGAACACAGAAGGCTGAACTAGACCTCTGGAATATCAAACACATCCAAAGCCAGAGGCATTCTGGAGCCCTACTGGCAGGCGCCACAAATGAGGCACAGACCCTTGCTGCTTTATCACTCCCCTGCCCACATCTAGTTTGAGCTACTGAAAATAAGTGACCCAAGCAATAGATCTACTTAGGTCCAAGGTACTCAGTGAGGGAGACGCAGGTGCAAGAGTTCCATCCTTTTCCTAAGGCCACTGAACTTGTAGGTCACTATACTGGGTTCCCCCACTGTCTGCAAGAATCATTTACCAATGGATGTTTCTCAGTCTGGGCCCTCTTGAACCCAGTACAGCTCAGACACCTCTGCCACGCAGCTGTACAAGCTTCTCCTGTGGCAGCTGCCTTGTATACTACCCACTACCCAATTTCTGCAACAGAGATATGGATAATGCAGCCAGAAATGCCCTTTGTTACTTGTATTTGATGCAGTCTCAGGTTAGATTCATTGCAGAGGATAGCTATTCAAGTCAGAGTTCCAATGTCATGTCATCTGCCTTCATGCCCAAGAAACTACACCACGAGCTTCAAAGCAGACCTAACTCTGGCATTTCTGTGAGTTTTGACTTTGCAAGTCTAGTGAGTTTAAGGATTTTTATGTCTGAGGAATTTCAAAGCAAAACCAATGCCTTACTGAACCAATACCTTCATCACACACATCCTGCCAACACACACAGCAGTGTGGACAGTCCTCCACAGCAGATGTCTGTTCCTGTAGCTGGGACAAGCCCTTCTGTCAGGTACAGCCACTGTTAGCGGGAAGAAGGGCACAGTTTGTAATTACATCCGTCTCTTTCAAAGTCTGCTCTTTGAAATGAACAACCCCCAGCAGGTCCCACCTGAAACTCAGCATGCAAAATGCCAAAAAAACCAGCCAATTTTGCCACAGTTCTGAGCAAATGAAAGCGCTTCTGGTTTGGCAATGCAGCTTGCAGACAATGCTAAGTTCAGAGTCACACTGATGAGGAGCGTGAGACTGGCAACACCCACTGTGACATGAAAGGTGGAGAAAGGTAATTCTCAGCACCCAGTACGGTATCAGTCAGCCTCTTCTAATAAGGAGGCAGAGAGACCCAATTGTATTCCAGCAACAACTCTCAACAGGAAGAGACAAAGCACTCAGCAGGCTTAAACTTCTGTCTCATAACACTGTGGTACGGTTTGCTCTGTGGACAGCATTGGGGTTTGTGGGTTGAGAAATTAAACAGATGCTTTTTCCTTGAGTGCTGACATACATTTACATGAACACAAAATGACTTGAGAGGATGTGAATTTCCATTCAGGTCTAAAGTTGAGCTGATTCACAGACCAGCAGCAGCTGTGGGTCTCCAACAATTTGTACCACTCAAACCAGAGGCTTGAGAAACCAGGATTTACCAGTTGCTGGGATTTCCTGTGGGCTTCCTTCTCAACATACAGTTAGAGATTTCTCTCCATTGCAGGCTGGGCTGACACAAACTGGCCAAGAAGGAGAAATCAGACATTGAGAATTCTTTAATCAAGGGCTTTCTTGCACATTTAAGAAGTTTCTATTGACAGGGAACCTTCCTGTTCAGGAAGCGCTCGAATGGGTCTGAACATCAAAGTGTGCTTGGAGATCAGCATTTCTGGAAGTTCAGCTGCAACAAAGGATTAAAAAAAACCAAAAAGCAAACAAACCCAGAAGACCTAGTAGCTGAATCAAAACAACAGCCAGTTTCTGCTTAGTCATCTATCTCTTCTGAGTACTGAAATCACATTTCAGCACTAGTTGAAAGTGGTTTTGTTGCAGCTTAATACCTGCAATACTTGCGATCCAGGACAACAGTGTCATTCAGTGTCAGAGGTGCCTCCTTTCTGCCAAGCCTGCCCATCTCCAAAGCAGCATACAGACTGCCCCGTCAGGTCAGTGTCCCCCCAGTCCCATCATCACCTCCTCAGCACAGACAGCTCTGCACTCTGACTCACAGAAACCAGCCCTGCAGTCCCCTCCTATTTCTCGAAGGGAAGGGGAGCTGGGCAGAGTAGCACACTTATCAGAGCAAACAGCCTGTGGCACACAACTGGCTGATCAAGTGCACCACAGCAGGTGGATTCACAACAGGGCTGCTCTTGGGTGAGCAAGGATAGAAGAACCTACTGACCTCTGCGAGTCACAGCCAGAATGGGAGAGGAGATGTGGTACCCCACAGCCTGGGGGAGAAGGCATTGCAGGACACTTGAGGCAGGAAACAGAGCAGGATCTGAGCAATTCTCCAGGCAGGGTTTGGAGGGGGCTTTAGCAAAAGGGAGATGGGGGAACACCTGAAATGATCTAGGAAACACAGAGGGAAGCAGGCAGAGAGCACAAAAGTCTCTGCAGCAAAGGCCATGGGGAAAAAAGAAGGAAATGAAAGTCTCAGGGAAAGCAGGTTAGAATGTATTAGGCACATAGCACTGTCAATTTCCCAAGGACTACTGTGTGAGCCTAAGCACATTGCAGTGGGTATCTGCAGCCACACAGCTCTTCCCAGACTGGGCCAGAGGCCGCTCACCTGGGAGACACTCACAGGCACAGTTTGAGCAGCAAGAAAGAGGTGGGTTAACAGTAAATGCAGCAACTTCTTGTGTTAACCATCAGCAAGGGCAGGCACACTACACAGGTTAGAGTAGGAAGAGAATAAAATCTCCAAGCACAACTGCAAAGGTATAATGTAATTACCCAAATGAAAAGTGCCTCTGACCAAAATCCTCAGTTTTGTGGACTTTTAAGTCCTGGAAGACTTACAGCACAGCTTCTAAATGCCTTTGTCTGGGACTCTGTGATTTACTAATCTTATGCTACAGAACAGCTGAAGAACAAGCAGCATTCCTTGATCCCACCTATGCAGGCTATGGTCAAAGGCAGACACCTGTGAACTGCACCAGACCACAAAGTTCAATAAAAGCTCTGGAGAAGTATCCACGACAACTGCAAGCACATCTTCCCCACCCTACCAGGCTTTTTTAAGCGGGGAAAGAAAAAAGTGCTCTGTCCTAAATTTGCCCATCTTCTGTCCTGTCCATTGCTAAATCCCAAGGTGTAGGTATAGCACAGAGGGTTACAACTCCTACAGGCCAAGCAGATCCAACACACCCCAAGAAGTGTCAAAGATCAAGCAGGATTTAGTCAGATCCCAAGAAGACAGGTAAACACTGGAAGGACTTCAGACCCAGATCTCAAGTCGCAGCGATCATGAGGTTTTGCTCTCCAATTACCCAGGCCATTGACTTCCCTACTCAGGAATCTTGGGTGCAATAAAAGGGTTGGTGGTTATTATTTCTTTAAGCCAGAGCCATTAGCTTGTCCTCAGCTAGGATTATAATAAAAGTCACCTTAAATCTTCCCTTTGAGGAGGAAGCTCCTGCTGCAGCTCTACCTCACTGCAAAATGCCTCCCCAATGGCAAACAGCTGCATCACTGAAGAGTGACTCCAATAGTATTCACCCACCTGTTTTCCGTTCTGTAACTGCTGTCACCTCCCCAAAGCAGGTAAATTAAAGACTGAACAGTCTGGTCTCTCATTCTTTCCCAGACCACCCAAAAAGAGTCAATTTCCTCCTTGAGTGTTTAACCCTTCCTGCAATGTACCAGGGAAAAAATGCAAGGGGAATGATTGCCAGGGAAAGCTCTCTCCTTCCTCGATAAAAGTTTCCATCAACACAGCATTGAGGAATCCACAGATTGGGTCATGTCCCAGACTCTTCTCCCAAGCATTCCTATAAGCATTGGTGGCAAAGAAATGAAGCTTTCCTTTCTGGAAGGCCATGTACCTTCTAACGTCAGGAGACCACTGCCACCACCACAGGGACTGCCCTTGGGTAAGCCTATGGCTCCCACTCTCTTCTACAACTCAGACCCCACACCAGAGGACTGGGACCTTCACCACAGCTGCACTGCCACTTTCCATGCAAGCCCAGAGGCTTCAAAGCTGTACAGAAAATCTGTAAGATGCAAATGAGATTTCTTCACAGGATTCTGTGATTCCCAAGCGAAGGGCAGGTTGGCACACACTCTGCCAGTGCTCCCACCATTGCCAAACTAAACAGCACCACTTGCAAGATTGCAGGAGAGCCCTTGTCAAGAAGCGAGTGGGCTGGATCCATAGCACAGCCTGCAAAGAGCTTTCTAGTTTCCCTGCTAACGTGATGGATCCATGCTTCCAACAGGGGAAACAGCATCTGCATCGCACTCAAACCCCAAGCAACATTCAAATGACCCAGACTTTACAGATGCTCTCTCCCCTTTCTCATTTGATTACCCCCTGTAGGCTTTCAGTTCCTAATAACAAATCCCTCAGCTGCCCACAGAAATGTCTGCACCTGACTTCAGATGTTTGCCACAGCCCGAATGAAATGTGCAGTCTCTGGAACAAAAGTCACTGTGCCTCTACAGAGGAAGAGCTGTGAGGAACAGAACAACAATGAAGCACAATTTACAGCTCTCAGGACAGCACTCAGTGTGAGAATTCTAAATGCATGGGGCATTTAGAAGTTGGTGGGTCAAATCAGCAGGTGGAGGAGGAACAACGATGCACAACCATGTCCTGTGATGGACAAGCAGCATTCACACTTGAAGGAGCAGTGGCTTGCAGGAAAAGATGAGCTATCATTGCCAAACTGCTTCTCTAATAACTTTTCTAGTGATAAAGAAACAAGAGATATGGGATTGCTGCTCAGTTGATACCCCTTCAGTTCTTCCCCTTTTGAGCTCATATCCTGAGAACTCCACAAAATCCATAGGGACTAATCACTTTCTAGGGGCTATCTCTCTCCCAGAGCCCTGCTCTGTTTTGCAGCCTCCCCTCTCAGAGCACTGCAAGCAACAGCCCAGAGCAAAAGCCACGGTGAGATCAAAGTCCCACGGAAAGAAGCTGAGCTTGACTGCCAGGTTCATTTGTACCTATAGGCAACTCCTCCTTGGTCCGGCTTTTCTCAGCCACACAAACCCTCCTGACGGACTCTTGAGACACATGGAGGCAGCAGGAGCCCAAGTTCTCTTTGTCCTGTGCCTCAGGAGCACATGGCTGGGCAGGCAGCTCTGCCAACCTCCTAATGCAAACACCTGCACAGAGAAACACTGCATTTGGCCTGGGAGTCCAGACATGAAGGTTGGCCTGTGTCCGGACCTGGTCAGCCTGCAGTCAGGACATGTCACACCAGGATGAACTGCCTAAAGCAGAGAGAAACAGGACTCCAACACAGAACACCCTCAATGGACCCTTCCCTGGAAGAGGAGCTATTGCACTGCACCTCCAGCTCACAAAAGGGAGGAAGTACCACGCTAGGAGCCAAAGTACCAAGGAATCAAGATGGTGGGACCAAACTGCAGCTTTTTCTCCTCACCTGGAAAAGAGCCTCATGGCACGTTTGGGCTGGAAGGAAGGGATCATCAAGCCTGTACACATCTAGAGGACAAGTTATTCAGTGCCCAGCTCTCCCCCTCCTATTTACACCTCCCCCCTCCCCTTGCTGACATAAGTTGGATGATATTATCCCCAGAGGTCACTTTGAACCTCAGAGATTCTGCTCTTCACCTCGAATTAAAGTTTGTACAAACTTGCACCTAAATAACTAACAGAACAAATTACAGTCTATTTAATTCCTTTGGTTCCAATTTGTCTGAGGAGTCTCAGAAGGACATGCTTGTTTTGTTTTGAAGGCATCTATAGTTCCTCCTGCTGCCTGCCTGTCACACAGCCTCTCTCAGACCTGCACACTGGCCTGGGTGTCCTTAGCTGGATCCTCTGAGCAGATTTATCCAAAGCACATGTCAGGTTTATGACATTTTTCCATCTAGTACAGAGCAAATCTGGGCAGGAACCTTTGTACTGTTCCCTTTGAAAAGCTCCAGTGACCTGCTACAAGACTCAGCAAAATCCACTCCATAGAGCCAGCACTGCCACCTTCCCTGGCAACTCAACCTGACAGTGCAGCCCTGCCTCAGTTGCCCCTTGATCAGCCATTCAGAAATCTCCTTGTTTCTTTCTGCCTTACAAAAAGGCAGGAAAGCAGCCACATTAGGAAAAGAAAATCCTGGATGAGTGGAGTTAAGGTCTTGAGCAGCAGTGGAGTTATGGCCCATCAGCTGAGCCCTGGTAACTGGGCATGTGTCGATACCAGTAGCTCAGCGGTTGCAGTGCTTTAGGAGGTTACTGCCCTGTGCTGTCCCTCCTGCCTTGCTGCAGGAAATTATTACATCCTCCACTAATGCAACAGAGAGGAGCATGTGCCAGGCTTTCCACTCCCAGTCTAGCAGAACACCCATCGACAGTCTGCACTCAACCTCAGGGCATGAGCTGCATGGGTGAGGAACTGCCAAGCTTTCACGTCGTAACCTGCCAGATTTAAATCCATCACAGCCTCTGGGCAACAGCCATTAGCCCACAGGAAATTAGAGAAAATAAAAAAAGATAATAAAAAGAAATAAGTAAAGCACTATAGTTTGAACAGCTTTGGAAATCATGTAAGAGGAGCAGCAGCTTGTCTTCACAATGGGCTAAGAGCCTGCATACATTCTGCAGCCACAGGACCGTGCACAGGAGCCTGTGCCTACAGCGGCGATGGAAGCATCACCACAAGGCTCACAGTGCCAGCTCTGTTTCCACAGACCACCTGATTCCCCTTGCAAAACATACCAGACACCTGAGCATTTCACAGCAGGTCTGCAGCCACTGCCCTCTCCAGTCATGCTTCTTGACAGATCCCGACACTGTCCCACGAGTGGAGGAACTCGGGCCTAAGGAGGTTAAGAAGACTTGTCACTGTTATAGTTCATCAGGGACAGAGTGTGACAGACTTCCCATACAGGCATTAGACAACAGCCCAGACAGGCCCTCTTGGAGAGGCAACCCTATTAACTGTGTCTTCACCTTGTTTCACTAATAGAAATACATCACTTATTAATCTTAGCTCAACTAACCCTTTGAGATGGTGTTTGCAGCAGAGAACACCTGCCTAGCTCCACTAGGAGGTGACGGTCTAGGACAGGAAGAAGGCTGCAAATGCAAGGCAGGGTCTAACAGAGGTCCATGGGGTACAAGCCTTGTTTGGTTTGTCTTGGGGCTAACTTTAAAAATTGGAACTATTCAGTGCACTGAGAGAGGTACATGGCATGTAAGGAGTGTCCTGCTCCCTAAGTGCTCTGCACTTTAGGTGGACACAGCCACATAAAGAGAAACTGGATCAGAGAGCCTGGAAAAACAGCCAGTCAGGACACACTGAAAGAGCCAGAGTCTCTTTCTTCTACAGAAAGCAAGGGTGAAACTTGAGAAAGCTGGTAATGGTGCTCACCCCTGCTCACCAGCGCAGGAGGCTGCAGCCAAGCAGAAGGCACTGTACTGTCCTCCACACGTGCACAGACTGAGTGAGAAAGGCACACTCAAACTGCAGGACTGGAGCCTCAGGAAGCCAGAGAGCAGTGCTGGGCTAGGCGGCCTAGCAGCCCCCACAGCAGACAGCTGTGTGCCAGCACCGCACAAAAACATCAGCTTGCTCCCGGGAGGAAAAGGAATCACCTGTGTGACCTACACAGGTCTTGTTCATGCCTCCCTTTCTATTGGAAAGAAGACATTGGAAAAGCATAAAAGGCAAACACTGAGAAGTCAGAAAATAAAGATAATTTCTGTGATTGATCCTGCCCGAATTCAATTAACAGGAATAACGCACACAAAGTTTTTCTGCCCACCACAAGAGGAGGTGCTGATGTAAATGAAGGGAGGCTGTCCTTGGCAGTCCAGGGTCTTTTCTGTGTGCATGCAGAAGTGAAAGGGAGAGAACTTGGGAAATGAGGGGACTGCAGGAGAAAAAACTAAAAGGTCCTGCAGTGAAGGCAGGCAAATGGAAGGCTGGGAAAATAATTTTTTCCCCTTTTCTGCCACAGGTTCCATGTTAGATGTAGAGAAGTCAAATAAAGTAAATGTTCTCTGTGTGGTCTTTAAAGGAGCATTCCTCATCCTCCATGTACTTGCTCTGACAGCAGCACTCAGCAGTCACAAGGGTAAGTGAGGCAGTAGAGATGATGGCCTAATTTTGAGGAGAAAGCAAGGATAAAACATTTTCAGATGGGAAGGCCGAAGCACTGTACCTGTAGCTCTCCAAGTCTAAACCATAGCTGTGTCACTAACAATTAGTTTCACTGGAAAGAGAGATCAATTCATTACCATTTAGAAGCAGACACAAATACAGTAAAGCATGTTTGGGCTGGATCCCATATTCATTAAAAAGAATTAACCTCCCCACACACTAAACCATATATCAAATGACAGAAAACTTGCTGATCAAGGGAATGTTTTGTGCAAAAAGCACTCTTTGGAGATGACTGAGCTGAATTTTGGAAGGAAACCCACCACACTCAGCCTACATACAAGGCCAGCTAAACTTGCTGTACCAGGCAGAGAAGCTCTGAAAGACATTACATTGACAGAGCTCATCTATGTGAGCAGATACGGCTGCAAGTACCACAAAAGCAGGCAGGAGAGAGCTGATAACAAGAGCAGCTATCACCAAGGAACACTGAGGAACAGCTAGGAGCATATTCAGGGGGCAAAGCCCCAACTCAAGAGACCAAGAACTCCACACACAAAGAAACTCCTTTCTTTTTTCGACTCCTACAGTATTCAGAAAACAGGACTTCACACAAAGTTATCTATAAATGTAACACGACTAACAAGGCATCAGTTGCCAATTTCTCAGCAGAGAAGCAATTCACAATTCTCCAATAGCTGGAAGCAAAACGAGTAACACTCACATCAAGAGTACCTCCTAGTTTTCCAAAGAGAAAATCTGGGTCCATATTGTCTTTAAATTAAGGGAATTCAACATTAGTGATGACAGCAGCTCTTTCAGAACTCAGATAAAAAGCAACGAGCTCAGAACCAGCAGAGCGCAGTCTGACAAGGGAACAAAAAAACTCCAAGAAAGGGATCGAAGGAGCAGCTGGAGGCTTCCTGGAGAGGATGCGGTAACTTGCGCACAGGCAGCTATGGAGTACCTGGATGCCCCGGGAGGCCGGGCTGTGTGCGAGGCGGGTCGCGCCGGCTCCCTACCGCGGGGGCGCCCCGGGGAGCCCCGCCAAGCGCCGCCGCGCTCCCGCCGCTCCGGGGCACGCACCGCAACTTCGGGCTGGACACACCTCGGGACAAGCTGCCAAAAAGCTGTGAAAATGCACAGAAAAAGCCAAAATGGTTGAGGGCGAGGGGGAGAACCCCCAACCCCAAAAGGCAAAGCACGGCCGGGCATTGCCCTGGCTTTGCAGAGGGAAAGCTCGCGCGGGAGTGAGCGGGACAGGTGGGGGAGCGGTGTGGGAGCGTGGGACGATTTACAAAAGAAGCGCCTGGCACAGCCTCCCACCCGGGGCTACAGCCCCCAGGCAACGCGGGCAGCGGGGCGCAGGCTGGAGACAACCAGAACCCTCCCGCAGCGGCGGGCCGGGGGCAGCGCGGGAGCTCGCCGGGTGCGCGCTGGGTTCGGGAAGGCAGCGGGATGCCGAGGCGGCTCCCGGCCGGGCCGGGGGGCTCCCGCCGCCGCCAGGTGAGCCTGGGCACGGTTCGGCCGGGCGGACCTGGGGTACCGGGGAGCGCTTCGCAGGGACACCTGTCCACAGCCGCCGTGCTTCCAAACTTCTCCCAGAGTTGCAGCCAGCCCGCTTCCCTACCGGCTTTGCAAGGGTCGCGGTACTCCATCAGCTCCTCCGCCGTCTCCGGTTTCCCCAGCGTTAAGGAGGCTCCGGGCGCGCCCGTCCCCGCGGCCGGCAGCAGGAGCAGGGAGAGCAGCAGGCGGCGGAGCGGGGCGGCCCCGCGGCCCATGGCGGCGGCGCGGGCGGAGCG
>VZTI01005562.1:161012-215662 GCA_013397865.1 Struthidea cinerea
CGCCCCGCCCCGCCCGGCCCGCCCCGCCCGGCCCGCGGGGGAGCCGGGGCGCAGCCGCTGCCTCCCGCCGCACTTGGGAGCAAGTGCCCCGGCCGCAGTAATAACGTACATAAAGAAGGTAGAAATTATTAATATTACGATTAGTTACTACTACTGTTATTAGTATTATTTTCCCTCCGTCGGTACTTCAGGGGCAGCCAAAGAGAATTACCCGATCCGCCGCTGGGAGAAACAACGTTTCACATCTCAGCCTTAAAACCCGTGCGTGAGTGGAGTTGTTAGACCACGGATGGACAACGATAGGAAAAAAAATCACTCCAAACTAAAGAATGGGAGAAATTAAGAAAGCTGGGACTAAACGTCGAGTTGTGCATTTATCCCTCTCACCTGCTTTTCACAGTAGTTTTCAGGGGCAACTGGGCTGTTTTACTGGAAATTTGGGCTTTGGGATGATCCATGTACAGCAAGGCCTGGGAAATCAGGCACATGGATCACATGCAAGATGCTCAATTGCATCAAAATCTACACCTTGGTATCTGATCTAGCGGATCGTGGCTGTCTGAGCCTGTACAATATCTTGGACATCTCTAGCAGCAGAGCATGGGGTAGCACACTGGAAAGCATCATACTTTTAGGGCTGCTGGCTTGTGATGGGGCTAGTTCACACAGGCACAATGACTCTGCTGTTTGCATAGTGACAGGGAGAGGGCAGATGGCCAAAGCCCAGCCACCTCACCGGGTGCTGAATTGTACTAAGATGAATCTCACAAAGGCCAGTCAGGTGCTTCTGCATGAATTCAACACTGCCTAGCACAGCCTCTGGTCTGACAAGATGTTAGTCTGAGGCCGGAGCAATATTTACAGGTTGATCACCTGTGCTCATGCTGCTCAGCAGATGTAGCATTAGGCAGAGAGGGTACAGATGCCATCCTGGTGAGCAGAGGAGAGCTGACAAGGGTACAAGCTCAGTGGGGGGTTCTTGGGGTGAACGTGCATACCACAATCTCCCTGTGCCAGAATTGCTCCTTCAACTGTGTACTTCCAAGCTCCCACAGCAGGATCTTCAAGCAGCATTTCCCAATACAGCACAGGCTCCAAGCCCTCCCTTCACTCAGACAGATAATAATTTGCCATCCATAAATTTGTCCCTTCTCTTCCAGCCTACAGCAATGAATGATAACTCAACATAGAAGGGCACACCATGATTCAGGCATCTCCTCAGCAGCAATGCAGTCTACTTACCAACTGTTTCTGACTGTTGCCCCTGCCTCTCATGTAGTATTTAAAATCCTCTTCAAGCCTTCACAGAAGCCAAAAGGGCTTCATCAAACTCTGACATGAAGATGATGGTGAAAAGCTCTGCTAATCAAACACACTGGAGTTTCTTACAGCTGGTGTTCAATGAACCAAGGAAGATTTAGCTTTCAGGCAAGCTTTCTAGCAGTAGAACAGGGAAGTCCTAGAGCAGATTGCCATGAAGAACCAGGGAGTTTCCATCGCTGTAGATTTTTGAAGAGGAGTATAGACACACAGCCCTCAGACTGAACTTTGTAAGGTAACAGTGTTCGTCTCCTGAGTTTTATACTGCTCATTTACACAGTAACTACTTTTTCTGCATTAGGTTGCTACTTTCTTTGACTCTGTCAAACGAAGAGCGGTCTAATGGTTATTTTAAAATGAAAAGCTGATCACCCGTGTTTTAGAACTCCCAGCTTTTATGGGATGAGCACTAGCTGCTCTTTCTCTCTGCAAAGAAAGTCCTGGCAATATTATTTTCTGAGGGTATGGGAAGCTGGAAAATAAAAGCTTGAACCTTTGTAAGGGTGGTCAACAGCTTCCCTGACCAGCATCATGAATCCTTGTCATCCCTGTGGAAATATGGGCTGTCACCCTCTAAGAACAGTCTTTTGACCACATGGAAACTGCTTGTTAACCTCTTCCAGCATGACAGTTTACACTGGGGAGCCCAACCTCTTCTGCACACAGAACCTCTATTATAGACATGGATGGACACAGAAGAGGACATCCTACAGCTTTGTAGGAGGAAGAGAGTAAATTAAAATGTGGATCCTTAATTGTGCAGTTAGAGTGAGTCTGTGAGGGAGTTGAGAGGAATCTATCACTATTATCCACACAAAAAAAATAACGTTGCCCTACTACTGGGAACTCTGGAAGTCTCTAACATGAGAACAGCTCAAACCTTCTAGAAATAGTTCTCAGTAACAACCACGGCACTTTGCAACTGGCAGCCAAAGCAGTGAACCCAGAGCAATGACTGCTACGTGGGGTTTAGGAGATCAGCTCATGTCATCTTGATTGGCAGGGCCACATCAGTGCAATTAAGGAACACAGAAAGCCCTGTGAATTTTCATCTGAGCTGGTAAAACAGTCAGTGAAGTCTCACATCAGCAGTGCAACTCGTGACACCAACAGTTAATTATCTGGAAAGAAAACAATCCATATCCATTGCTGTCAAAGGCAGTCTTTTCCTTTGCAGAACCCTCTCCTGTCCAACACATGCAGGCAAAATCCACTGTCCTTTCAAGCCTCGCTGAGCAAGAATGCACACAGCTCTTTCTGAATAGCATCCATGAGCAAAGCTATGTGAGCTACTTAGTGCTGATGGAATATCCCTGCACACAATAGTCCTGAGGCCAAAACACACACAAAGGTTTTTAGGTCTTCCCCAAGACCTGCTTCTTCTCTCTTGCCAACACTTGGGGTCCACCAAATCTTCTACCAAAGTGACCGAGGCACCGCTCCCTTGGAGCCGGTCCCACTGCTGATTCCCCAGCTGCCGCCAAGTTTACAAAAAACCAAGCACACCAAGGTATTTGCATCACCAATACAAGGGCAGATGGAGTCCTGGAGAGATGGGGCATGACTCTCTGAACCCAGAGCATTCTCTTTCTTCTTCCCTCTGCATTTCCAGTACCCCTCACTTCTCCTTAAACTTCTTTCATTGCTTCTTTTTATGGTAGGAAAGAACCCCTGCTGCAGGTGTAGCCCAATGAACTGCATCAATGCCTACAGGCACCACGGGGCCCTCTGCAGAACCATCACCCTCCCTTAGCTTCATTCCCTTCTAGCAGAGGCTCATTTACTCTTAGTACCATTACAGGCTTCCCACCCTGATGAAGCCAATTCACTTCCCCATCTCCTTTTTTCTCTGTCCAGTTTTATCTAGCAGTCTATTGCTCTCGACTCCCTTATCACTCATAGAGCTGACCACTCTTGGGACATCCCTTCTTTCCTGACCAGCTGTGGAAAAAAATCCAGGTGATAAAATAAATATCAACCCCTGCTCTCTCTTCCTTCCATCACCCATTTTAGTTTCTTGTGCAGTAGATTGGGGGTGGGTAATTTTTTATCAAGTTTATTGCATTACCACCCAGGAAGTAACTTCCCATAAGGTTAAATGAGTTGCTACCTAAAAGGAATCTTTTAAAATGCTGACACATGTGTGCTTAAATGTGTTCTAGGAGTTCTGAAATCCACTGTACAGAGCTCACTGCAGTCACAGGCACATTCACCTGTGCATTAACAACTCAATATATAATTAACAACAGCCTTGTCATAACAGGCAGTGACAGAAAAACTAGAAGTAAGCCATGGTTGGAAAATTCCTTTTTGTTCACCGAAGTCACAGCAGGCAGGATTTTAAGTCATCCCACATAAAAAAGCACCAAACATTTTTCCCATCAATAATGCAATCCTTGAACTATGTGAGAAAAACCAAGATACTTCTGGGGTAATTTTGAGTTGTACAGGGACAAGCTGGGGGAGGCAGGGAGAGAAATCTGTCATATCTGGAAGCATGAATTTTGGCTTGACCACTGGTTCCCAAACTGAGGCATGTCAAGCTGATGTTTCATTACTTCACTTAAAATCCATTTTCAGGGTTCACACAGGAGTCAGTTGTGCTTGGAAAGCACTGAGCAGAGCTGGTGGTTTTGGTGATCTCTGCTGCAAGGTTAAGAAGAAGGGCATGGGAACATCTTTGGAAAAGCATCTGCCTGTTCAAAATTTGAAGAGCTGAATCCACTGGTTTTTCCAAAGTACTTTTTGCCACAGGAAAAGTTCTGTCTTTTTCTTTTTTTCTTCTCTTTATGCAGAGGAATAAATCTGGGAAAGTATAAATATTTCTCCAATCCTCTGTTATGGGATGAAGACAGGATAGTTGCATTTCCCTGCTCACAGGCGGGCAGCCTTTACAGAGGCTGGAACATATGCTACCTGAGTTAAGGCTGTTTGACAAGTGCGTAGAATTTCATGAATCTCTCAGAAAAACAGAGACACTGCTCCATTAAAAATTGCCTTAGAGAATTTTCCCAATTACAGCTTCTGCACAGGATTTCTGTACAGAGATTTAACTATAGTAACCTCTTCATCCAAACCACGCACAGAGAACATGCAGGTATTTCCTCTTCTTAGGTAAGCAACACTTTAAAATAGGTTGATCTTACAAGTCACTCTTTAGAAACCAGGAACAGTGATTTCCTTTTTCACTATTTATTTTACTATACACACCATTAAAAATTATGGTAATTTCAGCTTCAGACAAAGGGGGGTGTTTGATCACTTTCTGGTAGTGAGATAATCAGAAAAAAAATCTCAACAAAAATCAGCTTTCAGCTAGCCAATTAAAATTACTAAAAATTATTCTGCAGAATCCGAATGCAGAATTTAAGTAACCTAATGGTATTTCTTCAACATGTTATTATACAGGTCTCCAATTCTTAAAAGTAAATGGGTGCCTGACTCTGTCACATCTTTTTAAAGTAAACAGTAGGTAATATTCACTATTCACCTGCTAATGTCTGGCCAGACATTATAAGAAAACAAAAAGAAAATTTCCACCCCATTCTTGCAGTTACTCCTGTGTAGCAGAGCAAGAAAAGCCTCACACTACGCTAATTACATAACCCACTTTTCTCAGCCCAATAAAGTGGTAAGACAAGTGCTTCAGAATGAAGAAACAGCATAAAATGAAATCTAAAGGAGAATTACGTCTAGTAGCACAGAAAACCACTGTGCCTTGCTTAGTGCTTTAAGTCTGAAATTCCTGATAAAAACCTTTGGAAAATGAGAATGAGCAGCCACAAAAGCTTCCTTGAATTCGGTCTCTGTCAGTCTCGCATGATGTTCTCAGCCCTGTTTGGAAGCTTCTCAGAAGCAGTTACTACAGCTCTCAAAACATTTCAGAAACCAAATAAAAGCTTGTGACACACAGGGTTCAGGAAAAAAAAAATCATCACCGTGTGGTGTCTAACGGTAGCATGTTTTTCTAGGTCGGGCAGCTTGTTACACAGAACTGCTGGAGACTGGCCTTTCTCACCCAGATCCAGCATTTCGTTTATAGGACTTAGGTCTAGGCTTTGGTGAACTGGAATCTATCTAGGTAACCACTGCATCATGTGGGTAAGCACACCTCACAATATTGGGAGAAGCCTAAAATAACAGTTGTGTAAAATTAGGTGTTTTGTTAATTGTACATAAAGTCCCAATTCTACAAATGCATGTGTTTTCTGGAATGCTGTAGTCACCCGATGCCGGCTGAAGGATAACCATGAGCTTGTGCAGGTATGTTCTGGAATCCTCCAAGCCCATGGTCCTGAAGGAGATGTATCTAGAACGCAAGGAAAGTTCAAATGGGTTAGGTTTTCATAACAAAACAAACTTCAGCATGGTAGAACCTCCAGAGATACTTGATTAATTGTTCTGTATTGTATTAAGAGCTGGTGAGAAAATCAATGTATCAATAAGCCAAAAATGCTGGTACCAAGCAATATTGCCCCCTTGTTCATGGCAGATGAGTCCTTAGTTTTTTGCAAAAGCCTTGCACTGCGGCAAATGCACTGATGAAAATAAAAACACTGTAACTGGTGCAGGGCTGGGGGCAATGACATTGTTAACAGCCTATCTGTTTCAAGGTCTGCCTTTCAAGTAGGTTAGTCCACCAGATAAAAAAGCTGTTTTGTTATCCTTTTCCCAAATTAATTTCTGCCCTTTAAAGTGATTCTCTCCAAGAACTGCTTGAATTTCCTGAACTACACAAAGCCTTCCAGACTAATGGGTCCGCTCACCATCTTTATAGGTTGCCCACACAAGCCAAAACCCCAAAATTGGAGGAAAAATTTCAGAACCACTGAATGAAAGTAAATACTGTAAGAGTCCCTTTCCTGAACTGAAAAAGCACTCCTGGATAAAAGCACACTACTTGTAGAACGCACATGCAGATATCTCCTCTGCAAGTTTTGAGAAGTTTCTCACTGAAGCCATTTAGCAGAATGAAAATGTTCCCTTGACAGGCTTTGGAAAAAAAATGGCACCAAAACTTTTTTCCCCCATGAGATACGATGCTCCTGAAGAATGCAAGCCATAAACACACTGCTCCAACAATTCCAGGTGTGGCTTTATTCCAAGAGAAGTCCAACAACAGCAGAGGCTTTCGTGACTTCAGGGCTAAACCTGGTATGAGATACTCATTTTAGATGGCAGCAGTGCTAACAGCTATTGCAGGGCTGCTCTGCTGTAGTGCATTAACCTGGAAAAGATCCAAGGGATCTAAAACTGGAATTCTTCAATCTACAGTTCCAACAGACTTGAAATGAACCACAATCTGCACAGTCAAGAATTCATTCAAAATAACAGGAGCCCTAAACTCCAGCTCCAACTATTCAGTTTACTTGTCCACAGACTGGAGAGGAGACTCTGTCTTTTCCTGAGCTGATGCTTTCCGGACACATTCCAGTGGAGAAATTCCTGAAGCACTCACAATTACAGAATTTTGCTGTCTTCAGTGAAGCTATGTATATAGACTTCATTGGGCAAATTTGGCTAGATGCTGGTGATGTTGAAGCTAGAGCAAAATGTAACTTTCTCATTTGTGTTAGCTCTGCAGTAAAGATAGTGATAAGAACGTGCTATCAATTTTACTGTTTTAGCACCAAAAGTGTAACAAGTGTTAGTGTTTTGGGTTTGTTTTTTAACCTGAAACTTGTTAAAGAAATACACTTAGGACCATCCTACAAAAAACAATTTGTGTGCCCTTTACACACTTTGGAATGTAATTCTGGGGAGGAATTAATAGACACTGTGGCTTCAAAACATTCAGACAACAAAAACAGCATAATGTAATGATTATTTGCAGTCTCCATTCCCTCCAATCCAGCACTCACCACTTTCCATATATTAATTACAAGAGGCACTTTCTATATGCACTCTGCCTCAACTGAAAATATTTACAATTGTATTTACCTAAAACATTTGGTCAAGACTGGCTACTGCTTATGCAACTATTTACCCAAATCCCTGGCCCCTGTACCAGAAGTGGGAAGAGAAGCGATGAGCAGCCAACTGAAGAGTTATCAAAAAGCCTGAATTCAAGAACCAGAAACTCTTAAGAAACAACCATGGTAAGAGGAGTGTTGTCTATAAGATCTTTATTTCTTCCATAAAAGAGGAAGGACTACATCATCTAAGCAGAGAGCTTCCAATTTCTATTAAGCAAGATGGTTCAAGCTATACCCACATTTTTGGGGAGGAGGGCAAGGAGGGGGAAGGGGGGCAAACAGCCTTGCCCCAAACAGCAACCATGAAGACAAGCTGTTGACAACTGGTCACATTTTGCACTCCTTCAGAAACCAAAAGGGGGAAAACAAAGCAAACTCCCAACTTACGTGCTAAGGTGGCTGTATAAAAATGTCAATTATTTAAACACAGTACTTCTCCGGAGGAACTTGCTTGCAGAAACAAAAGCAATGCCTGTGCAGTAAGTATCTTTTCAATGTCACTTTAGAAGATATACAATCCTATCTGGATATGCAAAAGCCAGTAATGCCAGAGGACAGAAAAAGCAAGTAGGCAGCCCACCATCCTGTGGCATTAAAAAGCGATTAAATGAAATTCACAAACGGTTTAGAGAAGTTTCTGATAGACTAATCACATAGCAGTGCTCTAAATAGAGAAGCAGACCCATTATCAAAACATTCCCTTTAAAAAAACTTTAATCTTGGCAGAGTACTTAATGTATTTATTGTGTGGAGATAATGGCTTCTCACTTCAGATTTAGAAGAACACGGATGAAAAGAGGGCTTCCCACAGCTGTATGCACTAGCAAGTACTAGTACAAAATCCATTCTTTGCTTTAAGTCTCCATGTTTTGGAACAAACTATTGACCAAGTTTATAAGCTCGTATTAAAATCAGCCTGTACTTCAGAACTTAAAAAAAATTATTCTGTTGAGCAGCAGTGTTCACCTACAGACACCAATGATTCACTTGAAACATTATTAAAAAAACTTAATTATTTTCTGACAGATTAATTAAAATTGCCCAGGGACATCAGAGCTGAAAGCTCAAATACTTTTCAGAAGCCATATGCAGCAGGATGCACTGCTGCCCACTATTACCCACCTGTACAGTTCACCCAAGCTCCAACACAACCCTGCCAGAATAGGGATGTTTCTCTTTGTGGCTACTGCATTATCAGTACTATTTATATAGAGACAGTACAGTGCTAATCAATACAAATACTTGGCTCATTTTTTAAGTTCAGGAAGTTTCCTTCTCCACTGGCAGGTGCTCTATTTCAGACAGCCACACTGATGAAAACATCCCTACATGGCAGATGTCTAAAAAAAAACCATGAAAAAACCAAGCCCAGTGGCTCTCAAATCTGTCACAAACACATTCAGGATACTTCTAGCTAAATACAGTGCATAATTAACAGTCATCTTAGAAAGACTTAACCTTTATTTGCTCATTATTTCAGTCCACGCTTACCCCCACTTTTCCCAGTACACTGGCTGGATCACAAAACACTTCTCCACAGCCAAGAAGAATCCTTTTGGGTTGGTCATTCACTTTGGAGTTGTATTGTACAATAATACAGTTGTAAGCAAATTCTGAATTCAAAGCAGGGGGGTTTGATAGATGAAAACCACACTAATATTGTATACAGAAACTGGCGCTCAGCAGTATTGCCTTTTCAAACATTCTCAATTGCAGACTCATCTATTTTCACAATCAAAACATTTTTGTCTGAAAAGTTTATTTTAGTTTTCTGAACACTCTAAAGCAACTGTGCTTTTGATGTTACACAAGTGTTCAGATAGGATTAACAAAAATTAAAATGTTCTAAATTACAAATTTAATTCCTGTAAGAGCTTGAGAAATAGAACAGAAAAGCATGACATACACACATTGTGAAGAAACCCCAACTTTTCATGCAATGGCAGGCAAGATGTAAAAAGCCACCCGAATTCACACATTTTTACACCGAATCATCAGAAAAAGTACTCTGTAGTAAATCTGTACATCCAAATACATTTGGGATCTACACCTAAGTTACATTATTTAATGTTATATACACTTATTACCCCTTGTATGATGTCTAAAGGAAAATCTTCATTCAACCCAACCCCCAAAAAAATATGCAAGACTAACTTGGAAAAAAGGAGAATCACTTTAGACATTCAGTTAAAATGTTGGTTTTGTTTTAATCTAGACCTCAGAGTGTTTATTAAAAAACAAACAATCCTCTTCATTTAACATTTTGCTTTCTAACTGTACAGTAAATTGCATTGCAGAGAACACACCCCGTCTTCAGACTGTATTTTCTTTGGATGGATTTAAGATGTAGCTGGGTATTACTTTAAAGATAAATAAAGGGAAGTTGGTCCAACTAGAACAATAGCTGATATATTACATGCATATTGGGATTTTATATATTTTTAAATTATTTTTTAAACAAATGAGTGTAGGGTAGTTGATATTGCAAATAAACCAAAAAGCACCTGGAGTTCAAAATACAAAACATACCTCCTATCCTGGCAATGGCAGTAAAAATCAGAAGAGTAATCTTTCTGGAACAGCATTTTTACATAATTTAGAAATGTTGAGTACCAGGAAGACTACTAATCAAGTAGTTTTAGCAGCCAAGTTTCCCTCTTTTTATTGAATGGAACAAATGCTTTAAACAAACCGTTTGTCCTCTTCACTGAAGAGAGCTAGTCTATTCATCTTTAATGAGCTAGATTTTTTGTTTTTTGATGTTGGTTTTTTTTGGGGGGGAAAGATTAGCCACGTACTGTAGTAATGCCTACTGCATATAATCCAAGCATTTGCTGTGAACAGTTGGAGAAAGCAGTCAGTAAGAACCTAGGATCAATGAAATAGATGTTACTTTAAGCCATCCACAAAATGGAGACCCATATAGTGCCCAGTGTTAAAACCCAAATCTCTTCTCGCGCTTTTTGCTGTGCAAGTTCATCCCCAGGAAAACAGGAGCTGATCCATAGTTCAATTTTCTTATTTCCTTAGTCAATTTTCACATTAGTGTAGATTTTACGAACAAAGGCACTTGTTCCCATGTAACCAATAGCTCCTGCAAAATAAACCAAAAACATTGAATATGTTAGAGAGCTGATCATCAAAACAAGCCAGCGATATAAATCACACACACTTAAACAGAGAAAGTCACATAAAGCACGTAGTCCACACACAGAAACTTCTCTACCTGCAATACTGGTTCTCAAACTCTAATTATCCATGTTCCCCCTGAACGGCTGGCAGCAACTTCCCCTGTCTAGCAATCTAAATCCATTAAGCCATCTTACCAAGAGGCCATGCTCACTTGGCCTTGATAAATATAGCAGCCCCCCTACTGTTGCCAATAACCAAGTCCATCTTTTCTGAGAAGAGGGTAAAAAACATACAATCACCCACTCTGCAGGGAAGGTGGATGGGAGGGTGGGTTTTTGTTATAAGTTACATGCCTTCTGGATGAGTGTTTTATTGGCAGATGGTTTCTTCCCTCCCACAAGGCACAAATAATAATAGATCCCCATCCCAGGAGTCTTACACTCCCAGGAGGTCTGTACAAAGACATTAACAAGTAGCAGTTAGTAGTTAAAGAAATTGCAACCTGTGGTTTTCAAATTAGTAAGAGTCATGAGCAAAGTACGCGTTGTCACAGCAGTAATGAAAGAACAGGTCACTGAGTTTTTGATAGGGGCAACAGCTTACACTAAACCCAAAATACTGCAGTATTAAGGACATCTAGAAAAATTAAAGAAATGCACTGGACTAAGGCCTCTTCTCAGAAAGAGATTCAGCAACCTACCTGGTCAAACCCAGAACCTCAGGTTTGCCAGGCTCAGTAAATACTGTGATCTTACAATATCAGCAGGGAATGTCTTCATCTCTTCTGAGCAAAAGGAGAGTAAGTCAATTTGGTTAATCGTCATGTTTGAAGTGAAGTTGAAAATCAAGCAAGAATTAGAGACAACTGCTGTCTGACTGCCAACACAGTCATAAAATACAGGATGGATAGAGAAGTCAGAGTCTGAAAATCACTACAGAGAATTCCTAACATTAAATGTGTGGATGCTTGGTAAAGAACAGACTCTTAAAAGAAAAGATATTCTTCATTCCTTGAATCAATAGGGAAATGGCCAGAACAAAGCACTGCAGTGAACTAGGATGCACCAGAAGTGCAGAAGACATGTTAAATATAAAAGTCTAACCAATGCTAAAAGTTTTATGCCAAACTTTCCAGTAAAAATATCAAGTGATATTTTTGCCTTTACATATTAAGGCCGTACAGACCTGCAGCTGGCATTGCTGACTATGGAATTATTCAGATCCTTAAGAGTTCTTTAAATCCTGGAGACTGATGGGATAATTTATGAAGTCGGCCATTAAACTGTCACAAAGTTTTGATTTTTAGACCCTCAAAAGCCCAATATTCGTACCTAATCAAGAAATCTGCACAAGGCAAACCCGGTAAATCATTCCAATGTTTTTGGAGTGGTAAAGAGCCTGTGACTTCAGCTTCTGTACAGCACAGCATTCCAAGTTGTAAAAATATCATGGCAACTATTGCACTGGCCAGCAAACCAGGGATTTGCATTATCAACTTGGGCAAAGTAGAGTCCAATTAAAACAAGTACAGCACACACAAGATCAGGTTGCTGCTTGCAAGCAAGCTGAGGATGCAGCAGAAGGAAGGCCTGGCTGTTCAAGGAGAGACCAGTGCAGCATTTGGACAGACACAAGCACAGGCTGTGAAGAGGTGATGTGAGCTTGGAATCATACAGAAGCACATGAAGATTCTTCTGCAGCTTGTCAATAAATTAATCTTCTGTTTTATGAAGTAAATTAACAAAATAATGGCACTGAACTCCTGCTTTAAGACTCTCCAGATTTTTCCTGTTAAAGCAAACACTGCCAGCAGATCCAATGCCCCTTTCAGTTGCTAAACTGGGGTACGTTCCAGAACTTGTTCTTTGAGAGTTTCTCTAGTGATATGATGCCAGGTATCACAGAGATTTGAGAGAACAAAGCATTAACTGTGTTTCACTTGGGATCTAGAGAATGCATGAGATGGAAGTGAGGGGGAGGAGTAGAGAGTAGCAGTCACATGAGACCACAAGCTCTCATCCCCATAAACAAATCATAACCTATTCTGAATGAGAGAGGAGCCTTATCCATGAAGGCCACTAATGGCCAATACCCAAAGCAGGGGTTAAGCCGCAAGGCTACTTCACAGGCATTGAATAAAACATGGGGCAGGGAGGCAGAAACCCTGGGCAATGAGGACTAAAGAATGTCCTCCTGATTCAAAGGCAGGACAGTTGGCTCATTTGAATAAAAAAACATAGTAAAAGGAAATATTTTATTTATTTATTACACACCTTACTAGATGATATTTATAACCTGGTTATGGCCTATATAGGTTTACCAGAAACAGACCGCAAGCATATTTCAGCAGAACAACAAGCTTTTAAATAAAGAGAAAAATCCAAATACTGAGGAAGAGCAACCACAACGCAAAAAGAGATTAACTGCCATCTATTACTTCAAACCAATTACCAAATTCTACAGTTGCGACTTTGTAAGGACCAAATTCTTTTAAAAGCTTTAAAGTATACTTACAGTACTTATCTGAATGCTGAAGTGTGGTATTGCAAGAGGCCTTCCACTAAGTTGGGAAATGAATCTTAACCTTTTCTGCCACTAAGAGGGAAACATGAGGAGCTCAAAAGGTTTGGAAATTCTCATGCGCTCCCTAATGTCCAGTCCCAGACCTCAGATGCTCTCAGAGAGCAGCAAACTTTGTGGATCAAAGCATCCCACTACATGTGGGATTGAGTTCACTAGGCATTGCCAAGGGCATTAAACCCAGAGCTGGATGATCCATGCCTACAGAGCATTTCCCTGTGGCTGCTCTGGGCCCTAACTAGTTCATTGCACAGCCAACTGTGATACCCAACACGTCCACTGGTGTGAGCCTCCAAAGAACAGCTCCACACACTTTTCACAGACCTACAGTCAGTAGCACACACACTGCACAAGTCTTTAACATAAATGTCTTTGTTAGACCTCAATAGCTGCAAGTTCCCTACACAAATGCTTTTTGACAGGGGATTTTTTTTGCCACTCCACATGCTGAAAATGGGACGTCTTGGTAAAGGAACCCCACAGCTTCTCTTCCAACACACTTAGAAAGACAAAAAGAAATCTCAACAGAGCTGTGGAAATAAAGTTTAGTGTGAAGTATTTTCTGTTTTTGAAAAATTTGGATTTTACTCTAATGTTCCATCAAATAGTGTCCTACCATGAGAAGCATTTGATAATCCTCCTTTTTCATGTTTTAAAACACATTTTAATTACAGAAGCTGGTGGACAAGCTTGGCTTCTGCATCACAGACATTTTAATCAATACTGGCCTGAACACTTTAGAAAGAAAACATTAGAGCTGAAAAGTATAAGCCTAGTAAAGAAAACAAAATGGCTGCAAGATTACCAAAACAGCAGGGAAGTCTTGTAATGTGCCAAGAACCTGATGAAGCAAAACTAAATTGTATGAGAGAAAAGGGGAACAGGTAGTCAGTTGTTAAGTGATGAATTCTCTCCCCTTTTTATAAAGCATTGTGGTATTACCCACCCTCTTGAGATATCACGAAATGTATACTTTACAGAAGTAAGTTCCTGTAAGATATCTTGTGTCTCAAATGTAACTCTAAGAAACCTTCCCACTAGCTATAGGACTATTCATTCACTACTAAGAAGTATTAAATTACTCACAAAAAACCCAACATTATAGAAAAGTGCAAAAGAATCAAGAAGCACTTTCTGAAGGTCATTAAGGAAATGATAAAAATAAAGTTAACACATGAAAAAGTGTTTGGCTTTCTCAGATGACCTCCCTGACATGAACTATGGTTTTCTCTAAGCATCTGTCAAAATAGCATCTTAAAAAGCAACAAAATCCACCTGCACACAGGAGCACCCTGCACTCTCCTCACCAGTGAATATTGCAATACTTATTTCTCAAATATTATCTTCAAGTTTTCAGTCCTCTGTTCTGCTCACCCTCATATATACATGCCACAAGATACAGATGGTACTGTCATCGGTGTGCTATCACTGATGCCTCGATGAGTGCACCTAGCTCCTTATCTTGGTCGACAGTAAAAATTCCAAAGCAAAATGCTAGCATGGTCTCAACTTTATTTGGAACTTATTTTGCAGAATTTCTTGCCAAATACTGAGTCTCTCACACTTGCACTGAGGGTGAGATTCTCTGCACAGTACATAAATTATCTTCTTATTAGAAGACACAATCCATAGGAATCTCCTACACAAGGTAGGTACAAAGTGTAAGCAAAAACTCTTTGGATTTTCTTAAAGGTTTTTTGAGCAGATCTTGCAGACATACACATTCCACCATCAAAACGATGAGCTAAGGTCAGAAATATGAGCCTGAAAAAAGGTTAGAGAACTTGTCAAAATATCTGGAACTTACCACACATTATTCCCAAAGCTGTGCTAAATACTGCCATATAACCAAAGTAAAATGATGTTTGAAACAAGCCATACATCCTGAAAAAGAAAGATAGAAATTTATGCTAGGTATTTCCCCCATTTTTTTTTCAATAAAACTTATTTGGCAATACAGTAATCTGATCTTCAAGCAAGAAAACCATCACTTACTTTGTCTTGAAAAAGTAGTAGTAAAAGGAGTACATGTAAACATAAATCGCAGTTGATGCCGCAGAAAGAAAGCTTGTCCATTGCCTGAAAGTAAACATGCATGTCCATCACACAACCAGCCAAAAGGCTTCCCAAGAAGATGCACAATGCACTTGGAAAAGACCCATCTAGATTGAAGAAACACTACTTTTCTACAAAGTCTCACAATCTGGTTAAGTACTAAAATAATACAACACTTACCACCTGTAATCCTCTGCATTTAGCAGGAAATACGTACAAACGATAGTCACACAAACTGTCACAATGCAGAGGATAACCAGAACCAGCATCATAAAGCCATAAACGTAATAGATCTTGTAAGCCCAGAATGAAGTAAAAATGAAATACCTGAAGAGAGTAAACAAAATATGCAGATGATATTGTAATTTAACTTAAACTGTAATTTTTAATCAAACGGGGAAACAGCTGACATACTCACATTTCAATAAAAATTGATCCAAAAGGGAGGATTCCACCTAGGCAAACAATAACAGCTGGCTCCATGAACCTGAAAGATAGTAGAATTAGTTTAGGGATAATTGAAATATTTAATTTATAAATATATTAAGACCAGATAATTAATATAGCACAGAACATTGTTTAAAAGGCATGCTAACAAGAACATTTCTGTAGATTAGAAGGATTCCCTCAAAAATGTCATGTGTGTGGATAAAAGAAGAAGTCATTTTTGGGGAAAGCTGAAACAAAACATGAGGCTTGTGCCTATCACCTACAGGCACAAGGTTAGTCATCTAACCGGCCTTAAGGCCACAGAAAGAATCTTTCTTGACAAAAAGAGCCAAAGCAATCAAGGCCCATGACACCCACTAGCCCTTAATGAAGGCAGTGAAAACACATTGTAGCTGTTGACGGCTACAAATACAGCAAAAAGTGCAAGGAAAATTTCACAGGAAAACGGTTATATGAATAAGAACCAGAGTTCATTTTTAATGCTATACTGAGTCATGAACGTTTAGCTAAAAATGAATACCCAGCTACCTGCAGAAGACACTGTCACTAAAAGGTGACCTCTCTGTAGTACTTGCAATGATGCTGAATCCAGCTAGTAACCAGTGATTTAATTTGCAGCTTCTTGTATTATTTATAGGGAGACTTGTCTAAGTTGATGGTGTGTTACTTCATCATCGTCAAGAGAAGTATGTTTAACTGTCATGCTGATCCAGAAAAATCCATCAGATTCCCAAGATACAGGTTACAATACAAATTAAATTTTAACATCTGAGCTGCACAACCCACCACTAACAAGAGACTAAGTGTGCTGCACTTTTTGGACATTACAGGGTTACATGTTTCAGTGCCCCTTTCATTTTGTCTGTTCCATTCCTCTGAATAGGGAAAGCAAGAAAAATCTATTTTAAAAATCCTCTGAGGATATTTTAATTTCCGTAGCTTGCTGCTTCCACCTCAGATTTAAATTAATAGGAAAAAGTGATTGCATTCATAGTTTTCCAAAAACCTAAGTATATTTTTTGCGACTAGGCACCCCTTTACATCTACTTCAAAAATTATAAAGGTTTCTTCACAATTCAAACTGTACACCTGCAATATTTTAGGCTCTGTGCCATCAACAAAAGTACAGAATTGGGAATAGCATTGCAAGCTTCTCCCCACCACAACCCTGCAAATATGTCTCAGCTTGTGTATGGAGACCATTAATCAGAACAGTTCTGCCTCCAAGGCACACTCAATCCTAAACCTGTAAGAGGCATTAACTGAGGAGGAGAGGTTTTAGTGTCAATGTACCTATACAAAAACTGAGTTGGCACCACCCCCTTTACATAGGGACTGAAGAGCATTTCAGGCAAAATGTGAATCTGTGATCTAGGAGAGTAAAATCTGCTACAACTATTAACCATGGTGTTTTAACTCTAAAGAAAAATCATATAAAGAAAATGTCAGTTGAGCACTTCTTCTAGGCACAACTCAATTTAAATTAAAAGGAGTTATTCCATTAAAACTGAACACCAGAAATGGCATTTTAAATGCACTGAAGTGAATATTTCTAGTTAACATTTATGCTAGTCGTTACCATTTCTTCTCTGGTATAGGACGAGGCACTGCATTGACACGACACGGGAAATTAGGCTGTCCTGACAGATTTCGGCCAAGAATCGTCCCAACGAGGTTCAAAGGAAGGATGACAAAGAAACAAATACAGCACACTGCCACCTGCAAGCAAAAAATTAAAGCTGCAATTAAAAAGAACCAAGTCTAAGACAACAATAGAAGATAATCAACCAGTATTAGTCCTTATTAGTTATTGCTGTAGAATCATACTCCTACTTATGAAGCATTAGTCAACATGTATTTTATCAAATGGAAGCATTTTTTTCCTGAGAAACTTTCTAATAAACATTATTAAGTATATTTTCATGCATCAGTTGAGGGAACAGAACCATTACAGGTTACTTTACTGTTTCCATCTAATCATTACACTCAATATATTGCACAAGAAATAAAAGGAAATCTTCATGGTACTTCATAACAGAAAGTGTTGTCAGTGTCTTTTACAGTTTTGCAGAGAGTGCTAGCTCTGGGAATTAACATCTAGCAGTTAGTAGTTGTGCACAAAATTACAACTGTTGGGTGCAAAATTTTTAATCCAATCAAAAAAACAAAAACAAAACAAACCCAAAACAAAAAAACAAACAAACCTAAATCAAACAAACAAAAAACCCAAAGCAAACCAAAAAACCCAACAAAAAAACCCAAACAAAACCGAAACCAACCAACCAACCAACCAATAAGAATTACAAAACCATGTCAGAATGCTACCAATTTTGATTCAATTTTGGGTTCCATTTTTTCCACTATGCACCGACCAGGAAATTAAGAACATAGACTGACAAAGAAACCAGCAACCACTGGTATGCAAAGATACACAAGTTAGAAGCATAATGACCCTAATAACATAAATCAAGTTTATGCACAATGCCGGAAAGGTCAAGCCAATGTTCCAGCTCTTTCCAATGGAACAGCCTCTCTAAAAATCTACCATGAATCTTTTTTTTGCCACTATACTTATGCAGCTCCATTTTTTCTATTCCTTAAAGGCAACATAATTTATGTTCCAAAATAGGAAAATTTTAAGTGTTAAGCAAGACATTCTCTACTCGTAACTCTTTAGTGCAAAATGAATTAGCGTTAGACAGTTTGGTAACTTTTTGATATTGATAACTAAAGACAGAGCAGTTGCCCATAGTGCAATCACCACAGTTCTGAATACTGACCCTGTGGCCTTTTCTATGCAAACATATGAAAATACTGCCTTTTAATGGCTTTGTTGCCTGAGGCTCTGTGTACACCCTGGTGCCTCCTGAGCAAAGGAGCTACATTTGTCTTCACTCCAGCAGAATGCAAAGTCCATGGCAGCAGATTAATGCAAAACAACAGAGAGGGGAACAGGTCTAAGAGTACACATTGACTTGCTTGAGAAGCAGTTACTCCAAGGATAAAAAAAAGCTGCTCATGTGTGTTGTATCTAAGAAATCTACATTAAGCAGCTGAAAAGAATGATATTAGCTCAATACAAATTCAGCATTAGATGAATCACACAAATTTAAGACAATATTTGACTAAAGTCAGTGGGTTATTCTATTACTGGCTAGCTTAAGTCAGATGTGAAGGGCAAACATTGCCTGGGGTTGGATGGAACAAGCCTTCATGCTTCACAGGAGGGGTACACCAAACTGGTGGGTCAACAAGCAGAAGCACTTTCCAGTCTGCTCTGTATATCTTTGAGGAGAGGTTATTAAATGATTACTTCATGAGCCACTAAAATACAAAGCTTCACTGGTAAATGAAATGCTAAGTTGCACTTACACTTGCAGTAAAAATAATACAATAACAATAAAGCAGTTTTTACACAATTAATTTAGTATCTCCCATTTATCTTCTTCCATTACTCAAAAAACACAGGTAAGCAAGCATAATGTTTTAAGTAGGACACTGAGGTTGCCTAAGAATAAATTTCAGGAGAAGCATACAACGTGCTCAACGGATACAGGTTCTGCCCTTGAAAACTGCTCAGTCTAAATAAAAGAGCAGATGAGAATTTTCAGAGAAAAATGTCAAAAAGTATCAGAAACATCAAAGAACATAATCTTGAGTGATACGTTTATTAAAATCCTCACTAAAAGTCACAGCTTGTTTGAGGTGCAGTGGGTAGAAGATATGTTCAAGAATTAAGGCTTGGATAGGATCCAAAGAATTTCTGAGCTGAACATGCTGAAACCATTTCCATTTTAAAGAGTGTGCTCTGCTTCCTGCAGCAAGGCCATCCGGATGTGTCGGGTGGTCCATGGTGCTCTGCGGTGTTGTTCTGGCAGGTAGGTTTCACACCTGGCTGAGGCAGAAAGCTCAGACCCAGGCAACATGAAAAGGCATTTGTACTGCTCACACAGCCACAACTGTCTTTTATAGTGCAGGTTTTAAGATGACTGTAGCTTAATTTCTTGATCTTGGAAATCTCCCCTGAGCGGGGACAGTGGTAGAAAGAGAATCCACTGCTTTATTGCATAAAGAAACTGCCCAGGAACAGCCTTGGGCTCTAAGCTCACCTGGAACTACACTCAGCATCTTGTATTTGTCCATGTTGCAAAATGCATCTATTTTACAGAACCCACACAGAAAGAATATAACCTTGGACACAGAACCAAGCAAGAAACATCCAGGCCTAATTACTGATTAGCTGGCAAACTCCTGGATGAAAAAGGGCTGTCAGTAGCATTTCCTTCTCATGACACCCTTCGCAGAGCTGAATGGTTTAAAATCGGGTGGGCAAGCAGAAGGCCCAACTTCATCCAGCAGGGCTTGGCTGTTGTGTTATCCAGAAAACTGACTCAGCAGTAGCTCTGAAATCTAAAATGTTCATCTGCATAAAACAAGCAGAGACAGACCAAGGTTCCTTGAATAATGACTTCGGTAAGTACAGTCAAGCTGTCCCCAGTACACCTATAATTGGCATCCATCAGAAAATCTGAGTTCTTGTGGTTTCATTATCAGATCAGCCAAAGCATGACTGATAATGGTGCAACATCTTACATTCTGTTATCCATTCTGCTGAAAAATGAACTGATTTCAAAGAGAACAGCCAGCATCTTCAGTGATACCTTGTAGCAGCATTAGATAAAGTCAGCATTTTGTTAAACAATGAAATGCCACCTGTCTTAATGGTATGCTGTGTTCTGAGGACACCTGAAAGGGAAGTATATTTTTTTCCTTTTATCCTGGAGCCATTTCAGGAGTCTAAAATTATCTGAGATAATTTTGCAGTGCAAAGGAAACCCAATTGAGCAAACAAGGATGAACCATAGCACAGGCTCAGGAATGCCTCCTACTCCCACCTGGCTCTGATGCATTGTCCAAAATGAAGAAGATGTGAATGTTGTTCTTTCTGCTGAGGTAAGACCACCCTCCTGGTGACAGCAACCTGGTGGTCTTAGTAAGATGACCAACAAAAACCGGTACTGGTTGTACACATCACGTGGAACTAAGCAGCATCTTCTTTCTTGCTTTCCACTCATTGTCTGACTCACAGGTAGTCCACCCGCTCAGATTGATGACTGGTAAAACAACTTTCTTCACTCTTGGCAAAAATAAGCCTTCTCTGAATGCAAGAGATGACTGGGGATAGCTGGTGTTTTCCAGGCATGTTCCTCTTAATTTCAGGTCTGAGGCGAAGACAGTGGCCCTCCTCTCAAACTAAACAGGTAGAGCCCATAGCCACAGATGGCAAGGACAGCAATGATGCAGGCTGGGCAATATCCAAACCTACAGAGTCTAAATCCTAACTGAAGCAAACACAGGGTACTGGGGTTAACAAGTGTCTTAAAGATGAAGTTACAAGATTTCTGCCTGAATGGTTTCCAAGAGTAAGAATACAATGGGAAAAGCAGTTCAGGCACTTAATGGCCTCCACCATCACAAATGTAAAGGAGAAATGAAGACAAGATCAACACACGTACCTGCTCTACCCTCCTGCAAAAGTCACTGACAACATGCTGAGAAAACCGGACCCCAATAACAGTAGTTGTGTGACAAGCAGAGATAAGAAAGCTATGCATTTACGAGCATTTTAAGAGTTATTACTGTAACATTAGCCATGAGAAATTCAGAGAACCGTTTTAACTACTACTTCATAAAACACAAATTATGCAAAAAAGCAAATACATTACATCTTCAAACCTGTTTTTTCATCAAGAAACAAGCACAGGTTCTCTATAATCCATATTACTCAAGACAAATTACTTGAGTTTTTGTACCAATCCAGTACATTAAAAAATACTTCCTTTATTTTGACTGTTGCAATGTTGTACAAAATATCTTATTTATACACTAGCAGCTGATTTGGTTTGCAGGTTTTAGTTGCCATAGAAGAGACTGTCAATCTCACCAAGCCTGCATTCTTTCTAACTCCCTTTTGTTTTGTTTTGATGGGGAAAGAATATTCTACTACCCTCGACTGAATGTGCAGAATTCAGTTTTCCATATTTGAAAGGAAACATTGTCAAGAGGGATATAATTTATTTCCTAGTGCCATGTGTTTCATATTTTCTGACAACTGTAGATTAAACTTCATTCAAAGGTGTTAATTAAAATTTTTATGAGCATATCTAATATTAAACAGCTACTGGCAGGCTATGGTGCCATGACTGCTTAATGCACAGGGAAGAAAAGCAATAAAAATTAACTGTCAAAGCAGCAGCTTGATCTTTCCTGTCAGCTACCAAAATGCATTCTCAGTCACGAGACTTCCTCCCATATGGAGGTTACTGAATTTGTACAATGCAACTATTTTCTGCACATCATCCAAACATTACAAGAAAAAGAATAGAACAAAAGGCTTCAAAATAAAGTGTTACTAGTTTTATTACAACTAAGTTGTTAATCTAGAGTGCTGCTTTAGGTAATAAATTGAACTGTTGAAAGAGTAGGCAGAAGAATTAAGCTCTGTGTATTTTTAGCAAAACTAAGGGGTTTGACCAAGGGTTGCACAGTGACTTTCAAACAATTTGAGGAAGCACCCTGCTGAATGTATGTAACAGGATTTTTTTCTATTTTTAGCCAGGTGTATTTCTTTATCTGGCTCAAGGCATGAAAATCTTTGGCACTACTAGGTCCTCTTTTTTCAGTGGCAGTCAATACTCATATCAACTCAAAGCTGTCAGGGAAAGCTGCAGCTTGAATTAAGCTATTTGTTGGAGGAAACACTGTTTTCTTTTCCAAACAAGGTACAAAACATGCGAATGCTAGGGTCTCAATCCCAAGAGAAATACAGTGTGCTTAAACTTATTTAATTAAATCATTAAAAATGCACACTGGAAACATTAGCCACAAAGGAACCTACAGTTCAAACAAAACAGAAATGATAAATCTTAAAACAGTTAATAGAAGCTGCATAGATTCCACGGTCAGAATATTACATTAGTCATAGTAGCCTTAATGGAAATCTTTAAATTATGCATCACTCACAGAACAACGTAAGCACTCACAACTTACGAAATGCCAGAATTAAAATGGTCCCTTCAAATTCAATCATTCAACCATAGAAATTCTATATTACTCAGTATTTCTGCACAGAACTAGTACCATGCTGCTCACACATATTATGGAGAAGTCCCTTTACATACCATTATTTAAAATTCTTCTTAAAGCTTCCATGCTCCACTTTTTATATATAATTCAAACACAAAAAAATATAAAGATGATTGGTAAATACACCAAAAGGACTGATAAACATCAACAGAAAGTAAGTCGAGATGTGTAACAACTTCAGAACTAAATGTTCACCAGTAAGAGGACATAATCAACAAAATACACCAAAAAATCAAATTTGGACTCCAAAGGAATGAATAATTGAACAGTACCCGCTGCATTTCTATAAAGGTGAAGGGATGAGTGAAAAAAGCAGAGATTTTGTATCTCCTTCATATGCTCCGGGAGTTAAAAGCTTTAACGCATTAAGTTTTAAAAAGCTCTCGTATTTGAATAAAATCTGTCACATTCTTGATATCATTCTGAAGGGAAGGGCAGCTGAAAGCTATCCCAAGGAAGAGGTAAAGCCTTTGTTCACGCTCATGGCATATTTCACTGCAGAAGGTTTGTCATTCCACAGGTAAGACAGCTTGCAAGTATATCTAAAAGGGCTAAGGGCAGAGTCCCAAGAGTGAAGACTGATTTCAGAAACAAGCTTTGCATCTTCCCAGGCCCTGCCACATCTTCAAGGAGATCCCAGACATCAGGAATGAGTTATACAAGGTGAATGAAGTTTTGAAGTTCAAAACAGACTACAACAACAGTGAGATGCATGAAGGTCCTGAAGAGCCCAATCAATTTGAGGACTTCAAGACAAAGTGTAGAAGAGCAGATACCAGGCAGATGAAAGATGCAGCAACTGGGTGTTAGTTTGCATGTCCTGGATTTGATTCTATCAGCTGCCCTTGCCTAAATTCCATAGGAAAATCTCTCTGGAGGGAAGAATTAAGTCACAGAGACTACTTAGATACTTCACTGGGAAGTGGCAATGCAAAACTGGCAAAGTACAGGATGACATATTTAAGAATAGTCTCTTAGCAACCTTTTAGCTAAGGGATTTTTTTCAGCAACTCAGTTTCTGCTTTTCCCAGATTTACAGTAGTCAAGATGAGGGGGCAATACTTGCCAGCAATTTAAATCAAGGAGGGTTGTTTCAAGACATGTCAGGGTAAAGGAAGTTATTTCTGTGTTCTAGTACATTTAGGTGGCAGAGATTTTATTTCTCCAAGAAATCAGCAGCAAGAAGTTTGCATCAGACAGTTCTGGAAGCTTCTTTACATTGACAACAGAGGTGGAAAGACACAAAGGGATCTCATCCATAAAGCCAGAGGGCGTCCTGGGGACTTCAACCTGAAGCATAACCTGGTAATTGCGAACAATTTCCATTTCCTTCTACAAACCAGCTTGTTGATTTGAAATCATTAGAGCGTTGCTCATTCTGATGAAGTTTCCGATTCATAACCTGCTTGCCTGCTAACTCCACTTAAGTTTTATTGCCACAGTCACAATGATTCAAACACTTTCATAAAACCTTGCAAACATTAAAACCGCTATGTATAGAGTCCTAACATCCTGATTAAGTGAACCCTGAGGATTTATATAGCCATTTGCCTTTGCATGCACCTGCCCATGATCTTAAAATACAAATCAGCTGAACAAATTCACAAGACAAACTTCAGCACAGGTGGAATTGCCTTCTCTCAGCATTCCTGGCCTACAAAGGGGAACACAAGTGAGAAATGTGATACCATAACTGCTTGCTTAGCAGTAAAACAGAGCCTCTTTGCACATATCAAAGATCAATGCTGTAAACTTTTATGACAGTATTGTATATGGCCGCTAGTGTAGGAAAGAAAAACCAACACAATATTGCTTTGGGACACTGACCAACTAATAGAAACATATTCAAAGATAGAATTTTAGTCTAATTTCCTGAAGAAGAAAACTAGAAAAAATAAGTGAAGAATTTATAAACATGTTTAGCTTTATGTTACATTTAGTGGTTTTATAAAATTGAATTACTAATGTAAAAAGTTGGTATTCAGGCACACTTTGAAAATACTGTTAATAAGGAGGTGACTAGAACCAGTAACGTACATAGAACGACTCCTCCATCAGTGAAAAATTATTGAAAGTCTTTGCCTGAAACTGAGAATTGCCTCTCTTCTTGCTACCATTTATAATCTCTACCACATCCATTCATTAACAATGTGTTCTTTAGAAGTATTTTCAGTCACATACTGAATTCAATTATAACCAAAATAATACAATATATAAGACAGAAACTTCTGATACTAAGCTTCATTTTGTGGTAGATTTAAACTATGAAGAAATCCACAGCTACTTGAATATCTCTGAATTATTTGAACAACCTGATGCATCACAAAAACTGATATGCAAAGAAGAAATCTATATAAAATGTTCAATTCCAAGATTTGCTACAGGTATTATGGAAAAGAAAACAAGACTTCCTGTACTAAGATATCCTTTTAAGTTAATGGTGCTACTGCACAAAGTTAGAAAAAGCAATTTTATGGTGCATATTTAAAAAAAAATTCCGCTTTAAAACACTAACCCTTACAAGCTCAAACAGAAATTTTGCCCAAGTGGCAAATGAAAACTATGAAATGATTATTTCCTACATTTTATTCACAGGATTATTTGAGGTTGCTTGAAAGGGCCCAGCACAAACAAAATCCTGATAAAAGACAAAGCAAATAGAGAACGTCATCGCGACTAAATGAAAAAGTACTACAACAAGTATAGTTTTTCAAGTGATAGGGTAAATGTACAGACACAAGACCATAACTGGACAGTAAATAACACTGAACAAAGTGAAAAGGGTGAGTCATTCTTGTAAAGACACATCTGCTCAGAATGCCTTATCTCATATTGTTGCCTGATCATTTATTTTTATTTTTTTACTTGATTGCAATGACTTGGAAGTATCTTTCACTTGGAATCCCTTTGTATTTCTTTTCATATTATAAACAGTTTGCACTGGCCATCCAGAAGGAAATTCAAGTTGCTGATTTTCCATGTTGTTAAAACATTAAGCTTGAATACAAAGCAGAAGTGTCATTTTAAGCACAGAGAAGACTGGTTTTGGCATCCAGCAGCTGTTGCTATCGTGATTAAAATGAATTATACGTGATTGAAATGAGTTATACACCTTAACCCCCTCCCACAATAAATTTCTAATTAGCTAAAGCTATGACTCACAATTGTATTTAGATTTTTAAAAATGTAGTTTTTCTGAGTCTACAGTGGAGTTTAAATTCTCCAATAAAACAACTCACCATAGTTGCAAAGGGTATAGCTCTTGAAGCATGGTAGTAGATGGCAATGAAGTTGATGAAAAAGGCAGTTCCACACACCATTGCTGGAATAAGGAAGGCTCCAATGAACATCTGCTTTATCCATCGCCTTCCTGTAACAAGGGACATTCCAATGGGACTGGTAAGATACAGCACATTTTAAAAAAAATTTACTAGCAAGCACTCCAGAATTTAGATGCTTGATTACTTCTCCCACAAAAAGGCGAAAGAAGTAAGTAACAACATACTACATCAATACAAGAATTAAGGGCAAATGAAGTTTCATCTGACTCCTGGTAACTCACAAGATGCAGCACATTAATCAATTTAGTAAGCCAGGTAAGAAGACAAGAAAAGGGATACAGCATGAGAACGTTTCAGCTGAAGAACAGCATATGCTAAGCTGGCCAAAGAACCCAGGGTGTAAAACCTAAGGGTGCATGTAGCTGCAGATAAGAACAGACCGAGATAGCAGAGCTGGCCCTGTGCAGACCCTGCTCCCCCTCTGAGAGCACACGAGAGCTCAGCACTGCTCCCAGGACAACTCAGCACTACAGCTGCTTCCAGGCAGCACCTGCTCTGGGTTGGCTTCATCCAACCAAGCTGATTACACACATCAAGATGCATTAAGGAACTGGCTATCCTTGGTATAGAGCAAAATGCCACAGCATTTAACATACAGGAAAACTGGACTCTTGACATCTTCAACAGCAGAAAAGGTAGAAAGAAAGTGATTTCTAAACTCCAAGCATCAAGGGAACAGCAACACTTGTTAGTAGTTATTACTAAGTTTAGAGCCCCCTGAAGAGCTCAAAGAAACCCTTTTGGGCAATACCTTAAAAATTTTCCTTGTCTGTATTCCCTGTACTTTTTATGCTCTTAAATACTGTCTATATTTATACACCATGACATTAATATGCAGTAAGTAAAAACAGTAAAGAAATAGTACATTTTTTTCAAGATAAACCTATGTATTTTCACCATGAGCCAACATAATCAGCATTTCAAGGTTTGATACGTTTGACCTGTAAAAAAAAAGGCAAATCTGGCTCAACTATAGAGCACGGTACATTTCAGCACAGCAACCCTTCTCTAACTAGATCTGTTTTTGTACAAATTGCTAGGTTTATAAAAAAGCCACATAAAAATAAACTTCTAACCTCCAAACTCAAAGTGCAGTTGAGATTCAACACTAACAGGTATATTATGCTAAAAAGATACAAATTTTCTTTTGTGAACTTACCAGAATTATTTTTTCTAAGCACTCTAGAAGATAATAGGTATTGATTATTCTTTTATTGCAGCACAGGGAATGGATGAAACTAGTGCACTGCAAGAATCTAACTGGTCATAACTCAGAGGCATAGTGGGGAGCGTTTGAAGACAGCCCGTTCAAATCCGTCAATTTTATTTGGCTTCTGCTCTCTACTGATGCTCATTTTGACTTGTTAAGTATAAAGTAGAGCATATACTGGAAAGTAGAACATCCTTCTTGAAAAGATGATATGAACAGTTTTCCCCATCTGCAATTAATGGTCTAGTAAATAAACCATACTCATCCTTTTTGTATCAGCCTAACATAACCCCTCTAGTACATACAGAAAAGGACCACGTAGGAGTCATTTGGAGAAGATGACGTGAGCTGTTTAACAACATGTTACACAAAGGGAAAGGCTATTATACTATGTGGATGTCATGAGCCAAAAAATTATATACAAGAGTATAACAAGCAATTCAGAAGTCACAACTGTTAACAGTTCTTTAGCGCTTTTAAATTAACCTAAGACTCCAGTTACCTTTTTAGAAAGAGTAAGCCAGTACTGACTTGAGTAGATAATGTGAAAGGTAAAGATACTCAAAATATTTCCCGTTCATTAAGAATCTAATGAATTCCATCTAACTCCATGAGGACACTCTATATTGATGCAAATCAGAAAATAATAACTTCTCCATTTAACAATGCAATGAAAATGCTGAAACATTTTACCTCCTTGTCTAGCATAAAGGCTTCCTCCAAAATATCCATTCACTGGTGATGTTGCAGCATAAACAAATATAGCTGTACTAAGCATGGATCCTCTCCTACAAGAAGGGATGTTTTTGGTAAATGAAATACAAAACCAAACATGATTAGAACAAAAAAAATACTGTATTTTAAGCAGGAGCAGTTATTTAATAGTTTCATGTAATACAAGAATTTAGAAGTGCTTAAACTGTAAAATCTGCATAAGAATGAGAACTGTTTGTATACAAAGCTTTTGGCCAAGTCTAATTCAATGTGGGAAAGAGAATTTTGACATACTACATTCTTTTCTAACATGCATTTATTTTAAGTGGAGTACAGAATCTCACCTCTGATAAATATAATCTGACATTTGGATGTGTGTACTTTGTGCATAAATAACTATTTACATGACATACATTAAGTGTAAGATTCAACTGTAGATAAAATATCAAAAGGCCAGCATTAACAAAAATATACTAAGATTGTGAATAATGTTTCTGCCATCCCCCAGAAATTAACTTTCAAGATCGAAAGTGTTCATCTGGCAGAAAATTAGTTTCAGAAACTATAAATACTATAATGGAGTCACAAATCAGCATCAAGTAGTGCAATCAGAAGAGCTTAGTAATTTTTAAATGTCACCCCATTAAATGTTGGGCTACTAATTTTGGCATAATTTTTCTGAAATTTTACAGGCAAAGATAATTTTAAATCAAAGAAGCCATTTCCAAAACATTTTAAAAAATCATGCCTAAGAATAGGAAGATATAAATGTTATTCATTAATAGAGTTGTTTCTCCACATCCCTCTGCTATTCTTCGACAGCAAATAGCAGTAGGTTTTCAGCCAACTTACTGTACTTTCTTCAAATTAGTTGCTCTGAGAGATTCTAGTTACTGCCATTTTGGTTTCTGAGGAACCATTCCTGGATGCCTGCTGTACTCAAAGAAGCAATCTTTAGCACTTAAACTTCCATGACTGGGTGACCAAAGCAAATATACCTGCTGGTCACACCCACTAAAGGACTGTTTTGCTAACATTCGTTTTTTAAAAACTTCTTGTAACTAAAGACAATTTAGAAACACATGCAAAACCCCCACGAGCAGGCACAGCCTGAAATGGCACTGCCACTATATAAATTCAGGCTACCAGTAAAAACATCAGACTTGGTGCTATTTTCCTAAACAGAAGAATTGTCTGCACCAGATTTGGTCAATTGTTCCACTACATACCCAGAATTAAATTCACTTTGAAAGTGACAGAAAGGCCTATTGCAATAAAAGACTAAGTGCACGTATCTTTTCAAAAATTACTGTTCTGACACATTTTACAACTGTCAATGCTAATTTACAGCTCCCCTACAGGGCACATACATTCTGAAATGGTTTCATTTTGTCCTCTGAAGGGCTGACATGCTGCACTATTAAAAGTATGTATGTATGCCTGTCTAGAAATATAACCATGAGGCACAAGGAGGGGAATAACACCCTATGAAAAATGAAAATATGCCAAGATTCTGGTACTACAGAGTGGCTTTTTAAACACACCATTAAAAGGCTGCTAAATTCAAAAGCAAGAGTTCTCTCTAGTGGCACATTAGAAGTATTACAACTTGTTAAAATCAAGTTACAGGTGATATTCACAGGTGAAAGTTTAGTCATTGCTTAAAACAAATAACATGTAAAAGACCCAAAAAAACCCAAAACACAAGCCAGTAATTCCCTCCAATACCCGAAATACAATCACTGCAGAAACAGATGAAGTCCATCCAGTAACCCAAAAATCTCCATCAGATTAAGAGGTAAAGGAAAAAACAGGTGAACTACAAGTAGTGTGTTAAATTTAAACTTGAGTATTATTTCTTTGTTTTAAATTAATTCTTCCCAGTCAGGACCACAGCCCACCTGTTGCTGGGGATTTTACATCAACACAGGCTGAGCACTACGTGTTCAAAAGAACTTAAAGAATTACATCTTCATTCCCAAGCAGACTTGTGGGTAAGACTGACTTAATACTGACTAGCCAGCAGAAAACAGGACTATTCACAACAGAGCACACTCCTACTTCAGTTTTCACAGGACATGGTGGGGAAATAGGGTCAGAAATACAGTAACATCTTGTTACTCTGGATGAAACCAGGAGTGAAATATGTACCTTTTAACGTATATTTCCCATATTATCTACTAGTGATTCTGCAGAACAACAAACTAGTTTCATAATAAATCATTCAAAAAGCAAGCACTAAAAGAGAAAATCAAAGGAGACCGACTAACATGATAACAGCAGGACAATGTTTCATTACAAATTAAAAGAGCACTTCTTAATACTACATCTGTTCTACAGATTATGACTAAAGACTCTCAAACATTTTTTTCAGGCCAGTTAGAACAATAATTTTTGTAATTATTTTGTTCACTTAAACATTTATATATGGAAGACATGACACAATTATACTTACTCTGTGTATAAATCTTCTATCATTGCAACAACAATGACTATAAGAGACACAGCAAAAATTTGACAGCCAGAACCAATAAGCGATGAAAATATTAGAGGATGACTGGATGGTCTAAACACATCTCCATGGACCTGCTTCCACCCATACTCATCACCTAGATCTCTGTCCTGGGAACAACAACAACAAATTTAAAGTCTAGTCATGACAATTAAAGACAAACACACAAGCTAGATAAAAAAAGGTCTGATTTAATAAGGCAACTTCAAGTGCAAGTGTGTCTTCTCTTCCGAATGCATCAAATCTAAAAGTTTACTTTTCAGATGCATATGGAAGACAACAACAAATTACTACCTGAATGTACGACACAATAAAATCTATCAGAATCCCTCCTTGTCCCAAAAGCCTCTGAGGTGCTTAGGAGCACACCAGGCTTCTACTACAAAGTCAGAATGGACCTAGTTTATCCTAAGGTTGGATATGAACATTAACACAGTGACTACAGAGAGATTTTTGGGGTGCAACCTAGAAGCATGTTATAAAGAAAACCAGTAACACTTTCAAGACACACAAAAGGCAATTTTCTGTCCAACTGAAGCCATTCAGAGCTGCTATCACAATGAATGTACGACAAGAAAACAGTAAGCCTTAAAAAGAGAGCTTTTAAAGCATGAATGCAGATCTTACCATATCATCCATTTCCTCCTCCTTGCTGTATCTTGCATAATCTTTTCGCAGAGTTCTCATTAATATCATAGACACTAGGCCAACCAGAAAGATCACCATCATAAAAGAATTGAAAATTGAAAACCAGTGAATCTACAAAAAGAAAACACACCCAATAAGGTTTAGAACTTAAATGTATAAATGTGTTTCAAATTGTTCCAAGAAGGATAAATTGTTGCCTATACAGACAGCTTGTCACCACTAGCTAAGTAACAATAAATCCTATTGTAAGTAACACCACATTTTCAGAAAGTGACACTAAAACTGGCCTGTGAAACACCATACATAAAACCTTTTTAATAGCCGGCCTCGTTCATGATGAAGTTATCACAACTTAGTTAAGCAGCAGCGAAGTTTGAACAACTGGCTGTACACGCTCCCTTGGTAAACAAAAGGCAACCTAAGGTACTGCTGCCTTCCTAGAGAAGGGCAGGTAGCAAAGCCAAAGGAACTATTGCTTTGCACAGGATCAAAATGTGCAGCAGCATTATTTTTCCTCTCAAAAGCGTATCCTTCTGGTTTTCACTGAGCTCCAAACAGAATGCAAAATCTCTACTTTCAGAAAGTAGCACAGCTCAGTACATTACCCTTAAGGAGATTACAACCACAGATTTAAACACAACTGATAGTGCCAACTGGTTTAGGCTAATGCTTTTTGGTTTGCATTTACTTCAGAAAGAAGTGTACCTGTGGCCAACTGCACTTATTCAGCTTACACAGCTGTACAGTTGTGTCCCTGAAGTTTCATTGCTTCTGATCACCTGAATGTATTTTCTTGAACTGCCTTGTATTTTCTGGAAGCTTTAAGCTTGCCTGCATATCTATTGAAGCACTTTAAAAAAAATGGAGCCATCCTATTTTAGCAGCAACATTACCACTTAAACAACAGTCCTAGACCTCCCTGGTTTATTTTTCCAGAACCTGGAAAGACGTTCAAAGATGTAATCCAAAAATTGCATGACATCTAAACTAAAGCAGCCATTTTAAAGGGATATTTTGTAAGGCTGTCTTAGAACAATACATACTCTGTGCTGAAAGAAAGATGGGTCCAGATACTTGTCAAATCGGTCTTCAAACTTCACATCTGATTTCTTCCATTTCACCTGAAGAGAGAAAAGTTTGTATTTGAAAAGCTCCTTACAGTATTACAGTACAGCAGAAATCCAGAACCCATATTAAAAATCATCCACTTAGATGTTTTCTTCAATATGAATAGGTTTTGGCAAAAAACAATGGAATGATGTTCTTAAAGACTGGCATCTACAGGTCAGACACAGAATGAACATCAGCCACCTTGCCTCATGGATCTAATCTTGTCCGTGCTTATGTTTAAGAATAAGGAAGAATCAGTCTTGCACTGCCTCAGTTCTCACTGTCTCTGTGAGGCTAACCAAAGATACAAACTTGTAGTTGTCAAATACAACAAACCTTTTCCATGATTATATAATGAATCTATCTATCTATCTATCTATCTATCTATCTATCTATCTATCTATCTATCTATCTATCTATCTATCTATCATTCATTACTANTATCTATCATTACTATGAATCTAGACACTTCAATTGCCAATTAATTACTCTGAAACCAGCTGGAAAAGTATGTGTTTATGAACATACTATCACAGGGTAACAGCGTATTACTGCTGTTAGTTCTCTACCAGCTGCAGAGAGGACGGCTTTGGATTTGGAAAATGTAATTGCATTAATGAACTATGTGGTACTAATATGGTAGCAAAAAGTATTTTTTGAGAATTTCTGCAAGATCGCATTTAAAAATTAAAATTAAAAAAATTTTAGAAACTAAATACAAGCCTACACAAAAATCTCTTTCAAAAGCATGCCAAAAGATTACAATTATCAGGATTTTTAGGGATAATGAAACAAATGCAGCCCCCTTGTACACATCTATTTTAAAATACATGAGAAGGAACTGTCCTCTCCAAAAGCTGTTCTCTTATTGAGAGGAGAAGAAAGCATATAAATGTAGATTGAACACCCTAATCACTCACCACAGTCCTGAGACACACAAAAACCCCAAGACTCCGGCAGTACTTACTTTCAGATTTGATATTGATGTTCCTTAGTTCAAACTACAACCTTGTTCAAGATTAGTATCTCAAAACATTAATAGCTTTCAAAATTGTTTTAAGCAGATACATTTCACATTAGAGCATCTGCCACTATGAAGCACAGCTTAGAACAAATGCACCAGAGACACTCTGTGAATTAAACACCACACACAGGCCAGCCCAGCAACTGCCCAGTGGTGCCAACAGAATCGGACAGAGAAGTCCTGAGCTTTGTACACCAAAGAGTATTTTAAGGGAATATCTTATGTTATTTTCATTACTGGCTGCTACTCAATGCTGTCTAACTTAAAATTTAGAGCAAATGGACTTCACAATGCTGGTAGAATTTGAAATAGCAAAATCTGAAATTTCTACTATCAATTTTGCAGTAAAAATAGGGAGATCAGTATAATTGTAATGCTAAAAAGCACATACAAAACCCAGTTATCTGCACTTCAAACTGTACAACTTATTCAGCACAAGACAAATGTAATTGTGGCAAGAATATCCTCTGAAATAAAATCCTATGCTGACATCCGCTGCTAACACATGGCAGAAAAGTAATGCATTAAGAAATGGTTTCACTATACAAATGTGGTGAACATGACAAGTGAACCATCACAGATTTAAGTAACATCAACTACATAAAGAGGAAAACTGAAAAAATTAATTTGTTGTCTCAACCAGCAAGCATTGTTTATTCATTACCTTTTATCACAGCAACTCAATATCATAGCAGAGAGCTTCAGAAATTTAAAACCTTATTAACCATGTTATATAAACAAGAAATTTCTACTGGAATTGCAAAACAAAGTAAATTTTGATATTAACAGCTTGCAAAGCATAAAGGCTTACAGTGGGCTCTTATCCTAGCTCAGAATGCAGCTCAAACCTATGATGCAAATATCAGAAGTCCAAATATGAAGACCATGTGTACCTTCTCAAGGGTCCCCCATACTTCTAGTCTCCATCCTTTCAGGATATCTTCCTTTCCCACTAAAACACTTTTCTGCACATTATAGAAGCTCCAGTTTGACTGGAGTACTTAAAAAAATCATAATTTTACATTTCTTATTAATAAATCTATCAAGGTTTTTCAGCAACGGAACAAAAGAATTGAAGGAGTGAAGATGCATCTTCCTCTAACATAGCCCAAAGTATCAGTACAAACTGCAGTATACAAGTACCTATTTCTGAGCTATTTAGAATTTCTTATTACAGGTGCATCACCAAATTACTTACTGAATATGACATCTGGATTTTTGTGTTTGGTACCAATTTCACCTTCCCTTCACTGGTCAGATTGACATCTACAATTCTATTTCCATTGAAACCAATTTCAAGTTTTTTGTAAGTCCAAAGGTAATAATCTTCTCCATTTTCATCTGCTTCTCCAACAATCCCTGCATAGGAAACAAGCGTAAGCATCTATTACAGGTATGCTTTTCAGATATTTTGCATTTATTCTTAAAAAATATGGATTACAAAAGTTTTGCCAGCTAAAAAAGCAATATAAACAAAGAGAACACAGAAGACTTTATGCTCTTCTTTTCAACGCTAATACCTGGACTCCACTTTCAATCCACAGGTCTCTGCAAGAAGCACTTTGTAATGGCATTAAAAGAAAAAGCACGCAGCTACAAATACTGCAGAAGACCCAACAATAGTGCCTCTACTTTTATTTGCAAACCTTACCAGATAAACAGCTAGCTAAATACAGATTCATTTTTCCTAACAGAACTTAGCCAAAACCTCTATAATTTCCCATCTTCTACCTATCTGTTCACTCAGTTTTCTTCCTCTTAAAAATTTTACTTTCACTCTGTAATCCTCATTAGTTGACTTCCCAACACATGCTTTGTGCTCTTGTTTGCACACAAGTTTCCAATGCTTGCCAAAAATGTGGTTTTATATTAGGAAGAAATTCTTTACTGTGAGAATGGTGAGACACTGGAACAGGTTGCCCAGGGAAGTTGTGGCTGTCCCATCCCTGAAAGTGTTCAAGGCCAGGCTGGATGGAGCTCTGCACAACTTCATCTAGTGGAAGGTGTCCCTGCCTAGGGCAGGGGCTTGGAACTAGATGATCTTTACCTTCCCTTCCAACTCAAACTATCCAAATCATTCTATGATTAAGTTCTTAATTTTCAGTAAGTTAGTGCAAAATGTCTCATCTACTACAGAAGAATTCCAGAGACTGTGCTATGCTGCGTGAAAAGAGAAAAAATCTAACAGTCAACAAGTTCACAGGCTACAGGTTGTCAAGATCAAAGATCACATACAAGATATACAAGACAGAAAGTCACAATAAAAGCAGCACTCAAGATATAAAAGGGTGGGGGGAATGGGACAAGTAGCTGAAGGATATGGAACAGGCTATCACAAAGCACCAGGTACATGAAAGAAAGCCCTTTGTGCATCACCTGCGTTTTTTAATTTTCAAGGTAGCATTTTTCTGTCAAGTTTTTTACTCATGCTCATCTGTCAGGATTGTCTTGTATATGCCGTCCACATGAAACATGTGCCAGTTTGTGCCTCCACCATATAGCATGGCACTTGGCATGCCATGTGTTCCCACGGTAGTATCCAGAACCATGACAATACAGACCTCTAAACTACTTAAAGGATATTCTGATCAATCTCTCACTGAAGGAATGAACTAACACAGTGCTTCACATACTTAGGGAATGTCCTGAAACAATCAAGGCTAATCTCTCTTGCCACTGTGGGACAGCAATTCAGGAAAAAATATAAAATGGAATAATTTTTTCTGAAGGCACTTAAAAAGATCTGGTTGCCTTTTTCAGGTTAGAAAATAGTGTAAACCTTCCAGAGCCCTCAAACAGCAGTTTGATGTCATTACCCTCAATTATCAGCAGATAAGAAAGGTTAATTTATGCCTAGTCTTTACGGAAAATAGAGTACTCCTTACAGGGTGCTTTGAGGACTTCTCAGGAGAATTTTAAGAATTAATGTTTGTGCACATGTCTGATATCAGTGTGCCTTAGCAAGGTGGAAAACCATAAAGAACATAAAGGATGAACTTAACTAAAGTTTGCCAGGAGACAGGAGGAGTGCCATGAATACATCTGGATGAGCCCAGAGAAGTGAATGGTCCGCTTTAAGAATGGAATTAAAGAGAAGTTGCCTAGAATTCTCAGCAAACCTTAGCCCCATCTGATCCTTTTCTTTTAAACTCTCCAGAGATAGCTTTCTTTTGGTAGCACTAAAAAAGGACTCTATCCATCTACATTTAGGGAACAAAATTTTGGTTTAATCCAGCTATAAGATGCGAATCAACAATGAAAAAAATAGGATATTGGATGATACACTATATACAATACATGCTGGCTAGTAAGGATCTCAAGATAGGTAATCCAAATAAAGTGGATCAACATGACAGCATTCACATAGTAACAAAAAAAAGTCATTCAGCACAAGTTATTTTTAATGCAAGCTGAGGGTAACCAATTCTGGATACTATCTTCATAAAACCAAAAAACCCCTTCTCAGTATTCAGAGTATTTCAGAGATGCTGTCATAACTACTTAAGTTCTTAGACCCACATATCTTAAAGAGTCTTAATGGTTTTCTTCATTAAAATTATTGACATTAAGTAACTATTTAGAAATAGTTACAGCTATAAAATGACAATCAAGCAGAAGATATTTGCTTTCTTTAGTCTCTCTACCTGCCACCACATTACGTGGTACTAGACGAGTCTGTACAACGCACTGAAAGGCACCAGCAAGCTGGCTGAGGCATGTGTACAGCATCATTCATGCCATATTCAAACCAGAAATACTTAAAATAAAAATTGTTCAGGGAGCAGCAAGTCTCAGTGCTTTAAGTTTTAAGCAGCACTCAGAGCCTGAAACATTTCTGTTGCTGAACAGAGACCCAGGAAAACCAAAATTATTGCAGATAAATTATACTCACAGTTTTCTCCACTGTACTGGGAACACAAAGGTCCAAAAGACTCATTCAGACTTACAGATAAACACTTCTGATTGTGTTTCTCAGCCCCCCCACCAAGGGCTGATTAATTTTTTTGAATAAAAGTCAGGCTGAGATTGACCAATCTGCAGTCCTGCTAGTTTTACCTAACCCTCAGGAGACACAGACCAAAATTGTCAGCACTGCTTGCTTTCACACCTGATGTCAGATTATATCCTTACATAATATTACCAGTACTTATGATACTGCAGTCACCTATTATGTAGCACAGCTTGAGATCCTGGTTCTGAACTATCAAAACCAGCTTCTTAATATCTTAGAAAGATGATACATAGAGTCTACATGCTTGTTAGCTGACTTCCTGTGCATAAAAAGGATACTACTGGGGAACATTACAAACACTAAAATCACAGGAAAACAGGTTTTTACCTGAGAGCATAAAATTTCTCAGTGTATAGAAGATTTAGTACGTATGTTTGTTCTTTGGCATTTTAGATGATGAAACATGACCAGAAAAATCAATCCTAAAAAAGAAAGTCCCCAAGACTTGTTAGCCACATAGGATTCCAAAAAGTCAGCTTACCATCCATCATCCTTGGGCAATTCAAAGCCTACATACCTGCCACCAGTCTAGAAAAATAATTAATTGGTCTTTTGCTGAAAGGCCAAAACCATAAAAAATATTGTAGCAACAATGACTGTCAGTCATGCATGCTTTTAAACAGCCTACCAGCAAGTGCACAAGTAGCACAGTAAAGGCCACACCGTGTAATTCAGGTCTACTCCAAGTCCTGCTACAGAGCCATTACACACAATAAGCAAATCAGCTGAAAAGAACAAAATCAATACCTAAGTACTTCTCTTCAGGCATTATAATGGTACCTCTTAAAACCAGATACATTAAAACAAAACCAGAAAAACCCAGATCTTCCTGGCTACCAGATATATAATATATAAATAAAGTGTAAATATTTCTGCCATGTTCATCAGACAGATACTTTCTAAAACCAATTAAAATTATAGGAGCTAAGAAAAGCACCCTTTGTCAAAATGAATGAATGATGGATAGCATTATTCATACCAGCTATCAAAGAACTTTTCTCACATGACTTGAACTGCGTTTTTGTAGGTGGTGTGGGATTTTGTTTGGTTTATGCAGGTTTACCTCTTCCATGGAACACAGGCAACCAAGACCTTACCTTAACAAAACATTTTATGGCTGTTTTTCATTTCCTTTCGGTTTATATCTACAACAGGGAGATTAGGCCTTGGGGAGTTTGCTTGATTGCTATCAGTGCAAAGTGCAATCTGAAGAGCACTCTTTACTACTTATGTGATCTCAGGTTATGAGGGAGCAACAAAACACAGAGACCTTAGGAGACAATGGCAATAAAGATACACACATTTTTATTCAAGACAAAAGCACTTCTTAGCCCAGATTACTAATATTCAGCAAAAGAAATTTTGAGAACTAAGAGGAGAGGAGAAATTTAAAAGAACAAGTAAAATAAAACTCCATATAAACAGACTACAAAGCAACACTGTTGACAGCCACTATATTACCATAAAAGTAAACCAAACAGCTTTTGCATTAGTAATAAAGTAGCAAAATAAATTTTAAATTCTGAAATAATTCTATGAAACTTGTTATTGACGATCACAGTAACACAAACCTTATGTGTAATGTATCTAATTATCACTCACTTGAACATTTGAACAAATTTAAACCTAAGAACTTACTGTTATTAAATCAGGGCTTGAGAAACAGAACAGCTTTTCACTGTTTTTGTAATTCACTAATACAGTCATCCTACTATTCTTTCAATGCAATAATCCTTCAACTTATTTCACACAGAATCACACAAAATTGATTAGGTTGGAAAAGACGTCTGAGATCATAGAGTCCAACCTATGACCTAACACCACCTTGTCAAACTAGACCATAGCACTGAGTGCCACATCCAGTCTTTTCTTAAACACCTCCAGGGATGGTGACTCCACCACCTCCCTGGGCAGCCCATTCCAATATCTAATCACCCTTTCTGTGAAGAAATTCTTCCTAATGTTCAACCTAACCCTCCCCTGGAGCAGCTTAAGACTATGTCCTCTATTACTTCATTTCCAATTCTTGTGAATTTGACTTGCATATAAGTTTTATATTCTTGTGAAATTTTTTTAATGAAGCTTAGTCATTAAATGACTCCATGGAATCCACTAGTACAGGACTTGAGTAGGTGTAATCCAGTTATGAATGCATAATATCACTCACCCCATATTGGCAAGTCATCAATATACATCTGGTACCAATAGTGATTTTTGATAGCATATACAAATGCATCTCTTCTTCCCTTGTCCAAGTCAACTTCACAGTAAGTAGTCTGCATTACATCATCTGCAAAAAATAAAAGCACAATTAAAGACTTATTCATGAGCTGGCTCAAAGTGAAGGCAAACCAAGCAAATGGGGGAATGGACATTGCTGAAGTCTCCAAGCCCTCTTGGCTATCCCCAAGTAGGTAACAAAAAAGGATATTTTAAAAGGAACCATTAAAGCAAATACATGATTGTTTTCAGAAATCTACACTTCCGCATGCAGAAGCTTCCAACATATTGGATAAGGAAAGGTTTCACAGTATCCTTTTGCTGCTTCACCCACACTAAATTAAGGTACAAAAGCTGATGGCAGATTCACCTGAACAGATCGTGAGACCTCTTTACCAAGAGGTATGAAATTATTAACAAATACCTAAAACTGTTTACAACATTATCTCTCTATTTTAGAGTAATCAGCCTCACTGACTCGGAATAGTGTTTGTAAAAAAAATCTAAAACTTTTTAAAGTTCTCAGCAATTTTGAAGAAACTACCACTAAGGAAGAAACATAGCAATCAGAGTAAAGACAGAAAAAAGTAAGTAGAGAAGACAAAAATAGGACTAATGCAAAGAATGCACAAGAGGCTGCATTTGGAATTAAAATAAATCCACCACTTTCAGCCAGAAAGCTATTCATCCCCATCTACAATTCCTACGTTATACTGTTAGCAGCCATTCTTTTGCATCCCAGTTTCCTTCACTAATGTTTCCTTTTCAAGTGAAGAAAGACAAAAGACCTCATATTTACAGGACTTCAGGCAGCAACAGATTCAGTGACAAGCTCCCTCATCTACGTCTTAGTAATTGTTTTCACGCTACAAACAGTGAAACACAGTGCAAGCAAAGAATTCCATCTTCTCCTCTCCTCTTTTTGTCATCACTGGAATTGAGGACCCATTTTAGTAGATAAAATTAATTTATGCCCTAAGTACAGCTCTAATCTGTATCAAAATTCAGCTTACTTTCTTCTATACACTTACTACAACATAAAGCTTAAAAGGAGAATCAGATCACCTGCACAGAAAAAGCAAAGGCAAGCAGAATATTTAGATAAATAAAACACAAAACATAATTTCTCTGATAACAACAAAAATCAAAATATGTCAAGTACATCTGGTCAACGAAACTTTTTTTCTGGAGAAAAAAAGAGAGTAACAAAACCATTCAAGTCAACAAATGTACCAAGAAGACTTTTAGTGCATGAACAACATTTTCAGGGCCCGTACTGGTACATTCAAGAGAGGGAAGCCATTAAAGTTGGCACCACAGTCGAAACATGTCTCTTTGTCTGGCTGCTGGGCTGGCTAGCTCGGGGGTGAGATCCCAAGCAGCTCAGCAGGCAGCTTAGACCATGTTTAGCCAGCTGAGCTGGCTGTGATTTTTCCCTTTTCTGGCAGCGAGCTCTCCAGGTGATGCAGCTGCGTCCACAGGAGGTCCGGGTTGGACCCCCCTGGACCCGGAGAACAAAGGACGGCGAGAACGGAGATGCTGGAGGTGGCACCAGGGGTTTATTTCTCGTCCCCTGCAGCAGTCTGACTGGGGAGCTCCTGGCTTGCCCCAGGGACCCGGGATGGGGGCGGGGCTTACGGGAAGGAACCCGGGGCCAGCCCAACACCCTTGGCACCGTGGGGGGGAAGGGAAACCGGGGTGAACCAATACACATTTGTATAGAGGGAACATTAACAGCGAGGGTTTTTCCAGGCGCAGCTCTGTCCCTCCGAGCCCTAGGCTGGCTGGTTTTGCCAGGACACCCCAACAGAAACAGACTTACAAATTCAAGTTTGCACTTATGCCTCTACTGAGCTGGATCCTATACTTTTTGGACTATGTTTCCCCCCACCCCCAAAATGCCTCTGCTTGGCACTTTTTCATTCTAACAGATTTTTAAATTGTCTTGACATTAATTAAAAGGAAAAAAAAAGCCAACTCACAAACCCCAGAATCATTATTTTCTGGATTTGTTGCTAAGTAGGGATTCTTTCCAAAATATTTGCCACTTCACTGTCATACTATATTCAAATAAAGGATAACACCTTTCTAATACTACATTTTTTGACTCAAAGGATTGTTCAACGCACAGGTCAAATGGATATGCTGTGAATTAAAATACAGGTAAAAGAGAAACTGATAGAGGCTGTTAAATAAAGCACTTCCCAGTGCCAAAGCAAGAAGCCTGTTTTGGGTAAATGTTATGGGGGCCAGGCTGGCTTTAGGTGACTCTCTGGTTCACAGTGGTACCAGCACAGGTAGGTTAGACTGTAACCTACTCCAAATTACTCCAGGGGCTTTCAGACTGTGGAATTTGTTTTTTGTTTGTTTGACTAACTGAAATGAGCCATTCTGCATATAATGCTTTAGGATATAAACAGTGAGGTTTGCTGCTGTTAAAAAAAAAAAAGACTTTGAAATATCATTTAAAGTGAAACGACTGCACTGACACCAGGCTGCAGATAGCAGCGTGCCACAAAAAAACCTGTCTTCACCCATTTTTATAGATCTTACTCCCAGCATTCAGAAAACCAGAAGATATCACAGAAATAGTATAATCAAATCTGGATTAACTATGTTACAAGTTGCTCCAGGGCACATACATAAACCTACAGCGTTATCGCTAGAAACAATCTCATTCAATTCTTGCAAAACACAGACATGACATTACATATGGAATATGATGTCACCCTCAGCCATACTGCACTGTATAGTTCTCACCTCCCCCTAAAACAAGTGAATGAAGTCAAGTGCTCCTTTCTCCAGCCACTGACAGCTGAAGCTATCTTTTAGTTACAGGACAGGATTAGGTGGTCAAGCTTAAATCCCCTGTGTTAAATTATTAAATGAAAGAAGCTTAGAACAGCATTCAATGGCTGGGGAACCTGACGTCTACTTCATTACAGCTTTACCAGATCTAAGGTTTTTTTTAAGTTATGGCTGGATGTGTATCTAAGAGGAGAGCGAAGTTAAAGGCAAGTTTTGTGTTGCATCTGCATCAGGGATGTCAAAGAGGTAATATCTGCTATGTAATAAAGCTTCAGTAACATCAGTAGCACATTTAGGAAGTTTTTTAAAAGCATGAAAGCATGACTCATTAGAAAAGCAAATGTGCTTAGCCAGATTTCAAATTTCCTATGAACAGTCAGATCAATGGGGTTTTATTCAAATACACGAACCACATTAAACATCATTATATCTGACAACACTAAATGTCATCCTGGGTGGCTGCCATATATTCTAGAGGTGTTGCAGAAGGAAGTTTGGGCGAAGAATTCTCCATTAGAAATATGGTGATTTAGTAACATTTCTGAAGAAGTGCAAAATGCAATTCTGTTAAAACATCCTTTTCCTCTTCAAATTCATATTATCTAATGACATTGTATAGTAACACCAAAATTTTCGAATTGAAGTCGCTGTGATTCCAATGTTCAATACATTTAATAATTTACTAGGTCTCAGGTGTAACAGAGGATGCCACTCAAATACCTGAGTAAAACTTGACATATTAATTAAAAAGCATTACTATCCTAGATTTAGCTTGACAAGATAATTAAGCCAACTGAAAACTTAAAACTTATATTATAATGTAAGTGTATGTTAATAATTCATTACTTTCTTCACACAGGTATTTATACAGATTTCAGACCTGTCATATAAGAACAACATTGTTCACATTGTAAGAGAAGGAAAATCTGTACGACTGCATGTATCCTGTCATATGCCACACTTAAATACAAGAAACACTACTTCATAGAGACTTGAATACACGGTAGATTTGCCCCACCAGTCATCACTATGAGAGTTCAAGTGGAAACCTTCACTCTCAGAAGGCCACATTTCTGCAGAATCATTTTTTTTTATTCTAGTTTGAAAATACAGGCAATGCCTACTGATTCAACTGCCAGTTTTACTTACACAGTTCAGTACTTCAGCTAATAAGAGCTGTAGCCTAAACAATTCTTTGAATATGATGAACAACATGCAGCCTCACACTTACCGGCTACTGCTGTCCAGTCAAACAGTGTTGAGAAGGGAATTGTTTTTTATTGCAGAAGCAAATATATTAGAACAATTGTGTTTCCCCTCTACTCACTTTAGAGGATAAAAACATAAATTATGAAGTTCAAATCTAATTTAATTTTGTAAACTCATACAACACTCATTTAAAGAGAAAGAAATGCCCGTAACTGTTTATCTTAGCATAATGCCAAAGGCACATAAAGAAAAGCACAGATGCCTGTTAACTCAGAACTTAGGTATGATTCACATATTCATGAAGAAAATCTGTGCAAGTTTATAACTTATTATCTTAATTATTTCAGCTGCAGATTTTACATACTCAACAGTCCTTGAAGCTGTATCTTTTACTTAAGAACACATGAATCTATTGGTATCAAACCAAGCCTTTGTCTGTTAACAAAAAGGAAAACAAAAACCAACCAAAAAACCCAAACCACCCACAAAAACACCAACAGCCCTGTTTCAGTTTAATTGCAGCAGCTTCTGGACCACTGGTGCAGAGTTGAAGCATGTATTAATCACACTGAGATAAAACTTATTCATTACAAAAAAAAATTATTTCAATTTCACTCATATATTCTAGTTAAAATTAGGAAAAAAAAAAGAAAAAGAAAAAAGCAAACACCACTTCAGCAAAGAACAAGGTCTACCATTAAAGTGTCACTAAAAAACTCAAAAAGTCAAAAAGTGAGCTACCATCACATTTCAACAATCAAACTCTAAAAGAATTTTCTATACAGATGCTGAACTTTAGGACTGGTCTATAAAATCCAAATTTTACAACACATAAATTGGATATAAATTGTACTGGGTTCATGACAGCTTTTAAGCCTCTAAAAAATGAATCTCACATTGCAATCCTCTGCTCTACTTCTTTCATTTAAAAACCTGTATATCAAGGGATTCGGATAACACACATTTTACATAATTTCATATTAAATACTAATTTCATATTAGATATTAATAATTACTGTTACAATTAATTTATACTTGTTGCTCAGAAATTTGCAAAAAAGACTATTTTAACACTTCTAACAGCAGAATAAGGACAGTAAAATAGACTTGACCCCATTCAGATTTCACTTAATGGACCACAGCTAGAAATACTAAAACAGCTCCTGATGCAGAAGCTGCTGGATGACAGTTAACAGCAAAGAGATTATTGTCTTCATCTTTTATCCAGAGGACAGAGACTGCAAGAGAAAAAACTAGAAGTGCATGTACATGTACAGCTTCACACATCATGTACACATACTTAATAATCAACCACCTACCATGTACCACTTGCTTTATAAAAAACATCTGATCTGCAGCCACTTTGGTTGGGAGTTCAATTCACTGCAGGTCCAATACAGATTATCAATCTATACTAAGATCCAAGATGTTAATAACAATAACTAAATTTTTAAAAATTCTGTGCATTGGCTACATCATAGCAGTGAACATCAACTCACAAACCATCTAGTCTTTTCAATTTGGTGCTGCACCTAGAGAGCGCATTTGTCACAGGAATAAAAGAATCTCTTTGTAAAGCTGGGGTACTTGAAGTAAAAATTACACATCAAACTGGCTGTACAAACGAACATTTACCATATTCTGATAATAGAAGTTTTATTAATCTTCACCACTGTGTTGAATTGCTGCCAGTTGCCTCCACCATTCTATCCATGTTTGTGTTTCTGAGGACATCCTATGAAGTTTGACAAGGAAACTACTTCTCCCACGTTGAGTAAAATTTGCAGCATGCTACAAGTGTTACAAACCAGTAGTAGGGACTGTTTTCCAGTGTTTGTACATGTACTGTTTCTTTCTTAAAAGGAAAGATTCAACTCCAAACTCCTTTAGTGCAGCAATGTATCCTCTATGCAAATTAAAAAATTATGAAGAATTTAAGGTATTAACAAACTTTCTAAAAATCTTTTATTCAACTTATCCTACTGCTAGCAAAAACATCATCAGGTCTCTTATTTTGCATACGTCCAATTTTGGATAAAACTTTTACAGCTTACAAAAACTAAATCCCATCTGACTGTAAATGCTCAGACAAGACATACTATGCTTAAGTTGTCCATCCAGTTAAGCACATGAAGTGCAGTGTTCTGGGAAAAAAGATACACAGAAACACAAATTGAATTAAATTTATAAATGTTAAAATTCAAGAGGCAAAAATAATCTGTTAAATATTTGAAGTTCTGCAATTACTAGCTACAGATATCTGAAAGGACACACACAGAGAAATTATGCAATAGAAGAGTCAGGCCTTAATATCAAGAAATATATTTGCGAAAGAAGTTAAATATTTTCTCTGGAACATTATGGCAAGATGGTGAGGACAAGAAACAACAGGAAAAAAAACCAGACCAGCTTCATCCTGCTCCATCCTGACTGGCATGTAATGAGTTAGAGACAATATATAAAGGTATTTGTCAAAGTTATTTTGAACTAGACAGTAACCAGAAGGATACAATCATCAACTTTGTGTTGAGATGGAACTTTGAGATGTTGAGCCCTTGCTACTCCTTTGCAATTGCAGCAAGTCTGCAAGTATTCAACATCACAGGAAAAAATTACATCTTCAGAATTGAAAATTCCAGAATATGAATTCCAGTATATATTTAAACATTCATACACAGAAAACTTAGTTTTACTTTGTAAAATGATATCAGTTACTTCAGAAGCACGTATCTGCTGCAAGCATATTCTTTCAAGGGCACACAGATGGAAACTTCACTGTAAACTCAAAAGCCAGTGGTAGTACACAACCTTGCAGGGTGTACCAAACAACAATAAAAAACACACTCAGTTGCTAGCAGCAACAAAATTTCAGTTTTCTTCATTAAAAGATCAAGTTTGAAGAGTTTGTATATTCTTTTAAGTGACTAAATGCACTTTGAATTGCTTACCTTTAAATTTGATGTCAAGACCACTAAACTCCAATTCAACTCCTTGAAGTGCTTCCCCTAGGGTTTCATGGTAATGGCTGATGCTTTTTTTTGATCCCACACAGAAGGGGAGAGAGAAGTATTTGTATGTTTCTTGGCGATTATGGTAGGGTCCTACAGTATTCATCCATAGAACAACTTCCTCTTTATCTTGGTACTGAAAGATAAAGTTATTGAGTTAGATGAGAAGACCAGCAGAATAAAAACATTCAAGAAGCTCTCATTCATATTAACTAGAAGGGCAGTTAATCAATCACAGGCAACAGTTACATTTAAAGACAGCTGAGCATTTTTGTCTTTGCATGACAGGGATTCTAGGATAAAATGTTCAGCCTGCTTTCTTAGAAAAAAAAAAGCCAAGTTGATCATACAGTTTCTTAGAGCCTATCAGTGAAGTATCAGACAAGAGGGATTTAAGAAAGACATAGAAGATGCAGTGAGCAGAAGTGGAAAAAAGCACAAGTCTTGAAAATAAATAACTATTACTAATTTTGTGAAAACATGGATCAATTAAAAGCAAAACTCTGCTTATCTCAACTGAAAGAAAGGAAACACCAAATTAATGTCTTTGTTAAACAAGATCTTAGCAAAGAAGTCAGGCAATCTACCCACCCGGACAGACATACTGTATTTTCCTAAAATGCAGCTCCCTTTCATTTTAGCAAGGATATAAACTGCATTCAAAATTCCCGGAAGAGCACAATGCCTCACAGGAAGCACTAAAATTAAACTGCTGCATACCTACAGTAGCCAAGAGCCAAAGTCAGACAGAAGAACTGCATTTTGATGCATTTCTAACATTCTTACAGTGAAAAAACAGAACAGCAAGAAGTCTGGTGGCTGCCATGAAATTCTCTCTGGGAACATTCACTCTTCACTTTCCAGAGCTACTGTTAGCCAGGAAAATATATTCCTTGTCTATGAGCCAGTATTTTTTTTCTAGCCCTTATTATGTCCGAATAACAAAAAAAGTACTTAAAGTCATTAATCTATCAGTACTCAAATACTGGATAAATTCAGGAAAAATATGTGATCTGAAATAGTAACTTGCATTAAATCTGTATGCATCTGGACAAGGTATCAGATTTGCTGATTACTACACAAAGCCTCTCACCCAACACAACTTCTTCACCTATAATTTCAACAGAATAGGAGGGACAGGGGCAGCAATGTAACCTCTAACACAGAAAAAAATCCCTACTTATAACTATATCCTCATGAAAGCAAATCACTGTATAGGTCCTGAATTTTTTTAGGTACAGAAGTATAAAGTACTATTATAAGACCAAAACACAGACACAGAACATCTTGGAGAAGAAAAGAAAGTAAAAAGTTAATTAGATATAACTATTACACAGTGCACAGCTGAAATACTGAATATGGTTCTGTCTCTCCCTTTTTAACAAATGAACAAAGGTTCTTCAACTCCATTTATTCTGAACAACCGCAGTTGTACCAAGAGGTTAATGCAGAAATAATTAGGTACACGCAGAACGCAAAAAATTCTTCTGATGAGGTGTTTTAAAGTTAACTCAAGGATTTAAACAAACATGCTTTGGAAAATAATTTAATCCCTTTAAACTAACATGCCATCTCAACTAAAGGCTCATCTTTTTTGTTTACAAAGATGTACAAGGGTCATTCCAGCCTCTTATGTGAGTGATTTCCAACAAGAAACTTAAAGTATCTTACTAATTTCATTCTGAGCTGCAGCAGAGACCAAACACTTATCAGTTTCACAAACCTGTCCCTTTGCAGAGTACACACTTCAGAACATTTTTTGACAGGTAAAGAATGTCTAAGAAGGATCAAAGAAAAAGTAAACAACACAGCAAGAGAAAGTAACATTCCTCCTCTCTGCCAGCAACCCGAAAGGTTATACTAGTACAGCACAGTTGTCCAAAGAAAGTTGGGAAAGAAAACAGAAAGAAAGCAAAATCACAGTTCCAACCCCCTCAGCTGCAGAAGCAGACAGTGGAATCTGCACTTCAAATCTGCCTCTAGCTCTTGCCAAGGGAGCACGGGACAAGATGGTCTGTATCTCTTCCTAGCCTGTTACGTCTATCATGTCTTCTGTTTCCTCCTCTAATAGATTCTTGTATTTAAGTGTGGCATATAACAGGATACATTTCCTCCTTTCTCAAAATGGTCTTAACTTGTCAAGAGCCCACTTTAGCACTACTTGTACCAAACAACTTACATGTGAGTGGACCTACGCCTCTGTTCAACCTTCAGTAATAGAATATGACAACATCCTTAGGTCTGTGAGTTCATCTTTGACAGTGCCTGAATTAAGAAAGCACTGACCACTGCTTTACTTAGCTGCTTGTTTCTGATGTGCTTCATACTGAGCTGGGACCTCCACGTTTTTGGAACTATACCAGAAGTGACAGAAGAGGAAGAAACCAACAGATTAAGAACATAATATGCAAAATGTTGCTACATTTTCTGATCTACCAATGTAACTAAACAGTAATTACAACATCTGCAATAACAAATTTGGTCTTTGCTTGTCTCTCTCTTATCTGCATGGTGTTTAGTCCCTCTTCAGGGCTTACAAGTTTTTCCCACAGTGACTCCAAGATGCCATCAGCCTGCTGTAGAGAGCAAAAGAGCTAGATCAAACGTAAGTGAAGAATTCACTCTGCATTTATTACTTCCTCCTTTCTCACAACCACCCCAGAACAGCATGAGATAAATCTGTTCAGGACCGCTACATAAACGAACACAACACCTCAGCCAGCCCAGGCTACACCACACACAGAGCAGTCCTTAGTCACAGCCGTTTACCATCCATCAGGTGCTCCCGGTGGCCTCCCCAAATCAAGACCGCTGTAGTAAGCAAAACAACTTAAGCAACTTCAGCTTAAATTTGGGGGTGGTGTCTAGTAGAAACTCAAGGACATTTAATTCTCCTTAAATATGTTGGGTTTTGCTCATTGTCAGTTATAAAGATGAGCTTTCACATTTAAATAAATTTCTGTGACATTATATATCTCATCCTTACATTCTTAGCCTAGTGGAAGGGTGATTTGGTGATAAGAATACAGTGCTACTAAAGAGTTCAAGTTTGTGGTGGTTTGGTGGTGGGGTTTCTGTTTGGTTTGTTTTCTTTTCTTTTTCGTTAGTGCCTTCATAATATCAAAACATCTACAACAAATAACAATATCAACACAAAGGAAAACTTATTTAGGCAAGACAAAGCACTAGAGTATCTTGTAGGAGGTTGTACTGTCACCTCTTTATGAGGACCACTAGGTTTTGAGAAGGCTTACATATAATACACCTTTCAGCAAAAAGGTCATGCTACGAGAGAGAACATAAAATAAGCCAAGATGAACATAGTAAATGACAAGGCAAAGAAGGTCAACAAATATGATGCTGCAATCTGTACTGTGGTGTATCTCAGCAAGCTCTTCTGGTTTTGGTTCATATGAAGGGATAATATACTGCATATAGCTCAGATATCCTAATTATATTCACAGTCACAAACATTTAAAAACTTGGTCATGGTGCCGCAATTCACATAGTTCAGTACTTCTGCATGTGAGAAAAGACTACAAAACACAATTTTATTTATGTTTCACTTACTGTAATTTATGAAAAAATGTCTGTAAGCTTTGCATATTTTTCTGCACTAAGTTTAAGATCAGCTCAGCAATTTCAGTAACTATATGGAATATATAATGATATATTTATAGATGCAGCCTGAAAAGTCTCAGCATCGACACAAAAACCTACCATATAGCTGTTACAGTCTGATTAAGGGGAGATAAACCTTCAGGAACTTTCTTCTGTAATTGCCAAGCCGGTGGTGGAGGACCAACCTGCACCTCAAGTGCAACTACATATCATCTACAACCCTCATCACAGCTGAGGACATCTGTTCCAAAGCAGCACAATATGGTCACGCTGCCTGTTCAGAGCAGCGGGCTGCAGGGATGTGTCTGTACAAGCTAAAATCACGTCCAACCCATCTATAGCTCTTCCTTGTTGCCGGTATTGATGGGTCCACTCTAGTTTCCTGCAGGACACTAAACTGGCAGGAAGCTTGTGCAATCTGACCTGGCCAGGAGTGCATCTCTTCCATGTAATACAACTAGTGAAAAACGGGGGGTGTGCACCACTTTGAGGCTTAATACCAAGACAATTTCCATACATCTATCCAGCTTAGAAACTATTCAAGTATAGCAATACTGAGACTATCTTCAGTATAGCACACACATCTTTCTTTCCTGTTACCCGACAGGGCGCTCATGTGTGGAAAGCAACTTTAGGTCCTCTTTGCACAACTGTAGAAATTAGTATGGTTACCCTAAAAGAGACTATTTATTCTACAAAACAAGTAAGGCTAGATTAAGTCAGTATACAAAAGGTTGCATAAAAAGATGAGACTGTTGGGTTGTTGATACTCCTCTTTAAACCAGGAAAACACTTTGCAAAAAACAAGATGGAGACAAAAAGAGGATTACAACTGCCAATTCTCATGTGATGATTCAGCAAAATAAATTCAAATCAAGACAGTTCCTTTCAGAAAACATGCAATTTTACTCCTTTTCTCAAACAGAAATCTGGAATGACTCTCTCCACAATGCACATCTTTCAGGGGAAAAAAGAAGACCAACATTATCTGTCACTGGCGAAGCAAAGCTGTAGAAGCAGGACAAGAAATACAAGAGGCAGCAAGCAAGACTCACCTAGTAAGTAATATCTCAGGCTTCTAGTCCTCGGTATCTTACAGATATTCTATCTGTCATGCACTGTGATAATACACAATGTTTGCAGCTCACATCCAAACCCTATTAAACTGTGGATTTCAGCCTCATGCTCTCCTTTGGACAAAGCAGGCTATTTCTAGTAACACTTCTTCATTTCTCCCTGAATTGTAGGCCTCACCAAGATGTGGCTAGAAATGTACTGGCGGCACAGGCTGAACTACTGCACATGCAGTACTTTGACTGTTACACTTCCTAGATGCATGAGATTGCTCAGGCACACCATGTCCTGCTTCCATGACATTTATTTCACCTCTTCAAAATGGAAACACAACTTCAAAGAGGAATCATGCTGCTCATCTGCACACAACTTCATATGCAAGTAAGTATTTTACATGCACTGAAATGTTTTCCACAGTGTTTCTCTAACTGACAATTTTCATATACTATACAAAGTTCCTAATTTTATATACTAATTTTAAATAAGCCTTACATGCTCAGGGTTTTAATGTACTTCATCGGGGTATAAGTCAAGCAAAAATGCTTTTCTCAACCATAATAAATTAGGAATTTTGCTGCACAATATAGGCTGGGTTTTGGTTGGTTTTCAATGTTTTTCACGTATTTCCGTGCTTACAGAGCACAGACAATTAAACTGAAGCAACGTTAAAATTAAAATGCTACCTACTCCCTAGACGATTCTCCTGCAACAAAAACCATGGGATATTTCAGAATGTTTTACAGTTTGTCTATTTCATCATCAATTGCAACAAGTCTAGCAACAGAAGATGTGAAAGCAAAGGCCAGGCAGGAGACCCCCAGCCCTGTTTCTGCAGGATCAGCATACACTGTGGTAAGCCACCAGTACCACATGGATACTATCACTTCCACAAATAAAAGGACAACTCAAAAAATGTTTCAATTATTAGAATACAGGCAACAAGCAAGTACATGACATGCTCTGAAGCATGAAAATAAGTTAAAGAATCACCAGACAAGTTTTCAGTTAGTTCCTGAGTTCTTTTGTGGTCTGAAGTTATGCGGCTGTACTGTCTTTAGACAATAGAGATTCTAAATGCTGTGTCAAAAATTTCTCTTCGCTTACTATTGATTTTAAATACCCGTGTCTTTATCTTATAATTGTATTCATACTACTCATCCTCCAAAGAAAGGCAGATGTAATTTTTAAAGACTAATTCAAATTTAAGCTAAAGGATATAGCTGTTGATTCAATGACACTATCCATACCTAGTATCTCCAGAAACAATAGTATAGACCTAGAGCTTCATGCAGAGTCCTCTCACAACTTATTTTTATAGTATTTGCTTAGAAGTCCACAATTATAAAAAAAAGACATATATAATACATATTATAGCACACATATTGCACACTATTCCATGTTATAGCAGCACTAAAAGCTTAAGGCAGCACTTCTGTATGTCCAACACAGTGTCCAGCACTGATAATGCCCTGTACAGCTGTGTCACGATGCACCAGCACACCTTCCCCCAGGCAGGCCGAGTGTCTGTGCACAAGGGGCTACACACTGAGGAAATGGCAGGATAAGGATAAGGATGTGTATTCCGACCAACAGGTCTCGAGTCTTAAAGTCAGTGAAAATTTAGTTTGAGATTATAAAATCCTAAATTTCCCTTCCACTTCTCCAAAAGTGAGCGGAGCCTTTAAAATGCAGTAAAGCACTTTGATTATAAGAAAATTAATCTTCCAATGGCAATAATATTTAAACTGAATTCATTAAAATGCAGTATGTAAGGAGTATTTCCTTCAAGCTCTTTATCTCAAAATCAGTATACTACTACAAAACCCTGGTCATGTTTCATTCATACTATTAATGCCTCCACTCCAGTCTCCCATACAAGATTAAAGTATCAAAATACTCAAGCAAGGAGACAGCCTTCCAAAAAAAGGTAACTGTCTTCCTACACCAACTATTCCTAACCTATCACATGATGTTAATAAACTGGACACGATGTGAACAAGAATACTAAACCAAAATAGAGTTATAATCCCTCAGAGTTGAGTAGTTTAGATGAAAAAAAATGACAAGCCTTCAAAAGGAATTTGTGATTTCCGCAGGTAATTGTTTAGGCAATCAATTAGAAGACCCAAAAAACATCAGAAGTCACTTTTGAAGGGAGAGCTCAAAACCAAATAAATTCACAAAATAAAACTGACAGGTTTTTTTTTTTTCCTAGAAGATTACCAATATTAATTTAACAATGAATAATCACCCCAGTCAACCAGCCCTTAAAACAAACACAGTGCTATGCTGAAAACCATCTCACCTCAGCAGAAGCCTAACTCTAAAGCATAGGTTCAGTAACAAAACTGGGACCTAAACTAGTTAAAAGAAAATATGTTTCTTGAAAGTACTCAATATTAGATTAACGTTTCTGTCATTTACTGCAACACCAGCAATTCCCTTTCCCTTTTAAAAAACAAACACAATCCTAACCAGTTTTAAAATCCTCAAAAATGCATGGAATGAGGCAACTAACTACGTACCACTTATACAAAAACTATCAATACTATTTATCTGTTTTATTAAGAACACTTGGTAAGCTTTACTACACCTCACATAGAGAAAACTATGTTAAGAAACTCAGCAAGTGTTTACCAGCCAGGATGCTCAAGAGCAAAAGAAGTCCTGACAGACAGACAGACCCAGTGTTTAATCATAGCCACATTCGAACCCACTCGAATTCCACTTGCAGAAAACAGAGACGGTTTTCAGGAAAGTCTCGTTCCAAAAATCACGTATCAACTTATCACACAAACTTCCACCTTTTCACACTGAAAGCCGTGGGAAACAACACTCCGATGTAAAACCAGAAACCGACGAAGCACTGGTATTTACTTCCTAGAGATTCTTTTTGGGTAATATTGCAAGCACTTTAGAAAAACTATTCTATACGCTCACGAGGTGAGCGCTCAAATCAGCAGTTATTTTATACACCCATTTTCCTTGCGGGCCCGTGGCAGTGTCCCCGTCCTGCTCTCACTCCCCAGCCCATTCCCACGCTATCCCTGCCTTTCCCCGAGGTGCGCTGTCACCCCGTGTCCCGCGGGGCTGTCAGAACCGCGCTCCGGCTCGGGCTTGTGCCCTGAAGCAAGAGCAAACATCCTCCCGAGAGGAGAGGAGAGCAGAGCAAACAGCGCTCTCCAAACAAAGCACGCGTACCTGCCGGGGCGTTTATCTGCTCCAGGAAAAGGTGGGACACCGCGCCCGGCCGCACAAGGATGTGCAAACCGGATCAGAGAACTCGGCAGCCCTGCCCCGAGCGCCCCGGCGGCCCCGCAGGCCGAACCAGAGCGCGGGGCCCGACTGCGGCCCGCGAGGCCAGAACAGCCCGAGCAGCGGAGCAGGCGCGGAGGAGCCCCGCGGGGCGGGAGCCGCACGGTCCCCCCGAGGCCGCGGCCCGTCGCTCCCTGTCCCTCCCGCCCACCGAGCCGCGCTCTCT